>JACGWO010000009.1:6053964-6447617 GCA_034509735.1 Sesamum alatum
GAGATTAAAAAAATTGTATTAAAATAAATAAAAAAATAGTTATGCAAGATCATGACGCCAAAAAACACATACTCAACTATATTTAGTATAGATAAAATAAATTATTATATAAATTATAATGTTCAACTTTTGTAGATACAAAAATACCTAAAAATACAATAAAACAGTAAGTTAATATAAATATATACTTTAAACTTAGGTTTAAAAAAATATTCAAACCCTTACATGCTATTTTAGAAATTAAGACAAAATATAGTTCATCTGTACTTGTTATAAGGAAACAATGTGCTGTAAATAGAAAGTGACGATTTTAACATCATTATCCCAAATTTTTATGATACAAAAAATGTCATTTAATTGATAATATAATTAGTTATTTTTATTTATTTAATGTGATATGTTAATTTATATATATTAATTTTTATTTATAATATATTTTAAAATATTTATTATATACACACAAAAACAACATTTAACGACGGCTAATTTATGACGACGGTAAGAGGTAGTTAGTACTCACAATTAAATGGTTGTATTAAGTTAGCAAGTGACCATTTCCTTTTAAAGTAATCGTGATATTTGTGGGCTAATGGTCTACGTGGGCTTAGGCCCAATGCATTTATTTTAAATATATGAAAATTAATCATATTATAAGTGTTATTTAAAATAGATCGATTGCAGATAAATTATATATAAACAAAACATATTATCTTCAGTATAAATACTACATTAATTTATTATATAATAGACAATATTTCACGTATTGGTGGGGTCGAACCCATGACCTTAGAAGTTATGGGACCTCAACCTTAACCATTAGGCTAAGAGATCATTAGTTAATCATATAATTAAGTATTATTAAAAATTCATTTTGAAATTAAAATTTTTCATTTATTATATATAAGTATAAAAGTGATGCCATATATAAAATTGCAATGCTATGTTTTTCACTTGATTTTGCCACAAAAAAATCATATGGGTGTTGTAATTTTTATTTTTAATAAATGTAAATGATTCTACATTTGGTTTTAAACACAATATGTGATTTTATTGAATTATTTGTTATTACTTTTTAATAAAATTGCTTAATTATTTTGGAATTTCTTAATCACTAGTTAGTACTTCGTTTTAAAGCATGGGACAATTATATTGTTGCAAAATATTAATAAATACAAAATTATAAATAATTCAAACTTCATAATACAAAAATAAAGTAATTGATTACTAATATAAAATAATCAGTAGTAAGAGCATTATAGATATAAACATAAAATGAAATTGGGCTACTATCTAAATTATCTCAAAAAATACATAAATCTTTTGAAGAGAAGTAAACAATTATACATTTATTCCAAGACAATAAATATAAAAGATGACCAACTGTTTGGATAAAGATAAATAGCCACAAATTCAAAAAATAAATATAATAATCTATATTAATATAAAAAGAAAAGTCCCCAGACTCATAAACGGAGGTTAATGATACTTCAACTAATGATATGACTAACTTATTTAACTTTCAATATTTACGTTAATTGATAATTTTTTTTTTCATTTTTTCTTAATGTGACGTATGTTTTATATTTATTTATTTATAATAATACATTTTAAAATATAAAAAATATCTATTATGTGCACATAGAGACGATGTGTCACAACAATTAATTAAAAAAAAAAAAAGTGATCTCTTATGTGATAAAATTGATTAAAAAGAGGTCGTCTAAATATACGTACGTGATGATTTTGATGTTTCTGTTTTATTATATTCGTATTGTGCTAAAGTCACAGCCTGTCGCATTTCTTCACCCAGTTCTGCGTATTTCGAGCGTGGTGTGTGTGTAGGGGGATAATGCAATTGGTGGTGACAAGGACAGTTGCTTTTGGGCCACGTGGATTTGGGCCTTGTGCTTTCATGAATCCAACCAACAACAGAAGATAAACTCAAATCAAATTTGGAGCCTTATGACTTGTTTGGCACTCGTGTGGACCTTTCTTCTGCTTCTCTTGTTTTTTCCCTCGAATAAATAACAATTGTCTTCATAAAATTTGATATAATTATGAATATTTATTATTATTTAAAAAATTATAAATTATTTTTTAAATTTAACGTCCGGCTAACACTTTGCTGTTCAAATCAATCTCAAATTCCAAATAATTTTCAAGAACAAACAATCGATCAATGTAAATAAATAAATAAAAAAAACAACATTAACTCTAGATACAATAACAAATACAAGTTATTAAAATACATTACAAAAAAATGGTATGTTCTATCGATTTTCCAGAGTGCACGAATATATACAAATTTATATACTTTTAAAATATTAAAATTTTACTAAAAAGTATTTTATGAAATTGCAACTTATTTTTTTTTAAATGTTAAGTAACTATATTATTCATAAAAATATACTAATTATATACAAAATATATCATTATTAGTATTTTATTAAAGATAGATTAAAACACTTAATTTGTGAATTCATTTTCAGTTTTCAGTTACAAATATGCATTTTCAAATTCGTATAACTTTTTGCGTGAAGTAAAAATATATTTGGATTAATTAATAAAGTAGTGTATTATATTAGACTGTGGTGTCGAACCAATATATTTTCAATGATAACACATATAAACAAAACGTGTTTTCACTTTAAGTATTATTTCAAAAATTGAAAATTAGAAATGAAAATAAAAACAAACAGGGGGCACATTTCCAACATATTATTTTTAAAAATTCACACACATCTATACTAATATAAAAAAAGTTATTTCTCACTCACAAATGACGATTTATAACGCCGTGACACCAATTTTTTGATTATGCTGATAATACCCTAATTATTTTTCTTTTTTTTTTTGACACATAATGTGTTCGCTTATATATCTGTATTTTTTTATTTAGAATAATTTTAAAATATACAATATTATTTTATATGCACGTAAAAATAATGTGTCAAGACGCCTAGTGTTTATATATATATATATACACTAGCCGTCGTGGCACGTCATTCCTACTTGCATATAATAAATAAAATTTTCAAGCTTTAAAATATATTATAAATAAATAAAAAATATATAAACTAACACATCACCTTAGAAAAAAAGAAGGAAGAAACTATTTATCAATTAATATAAAATTTAAAAAATTGAATAAAGTACTTATCATATTAATTAAAGTTTATTTTTGACATTAAAAAAAAATGGTGCGACAGAATCATTAATCACTATTTGTGAGTAATTTTTTTTTTTTTAATAGTAGTATAAATACACTTTGAAAATACTTGGGAAACATCGAACACAGTAGTAAATAGTTGACCCGGTCCGGAACCGGACAAAATTACGAAACTGGCCCCACAATAGAACTCTCCATTCCTCCAAAGCCCAATGCACCACATATTTTTTTATTTAAAAAGAATCAATCTTTTTAATTTAATATTAACTACCAAAATCTTCATTCTCACGCTTCCCTTCTGAATTCCGTTCCCCGTTTTCAGCTTTCATCGCCCAAGAATTCTGTGCACTGTCTTTATATGTTGAAATTGTGAGAAGAAACAAAGGGTTGGAGAGAATTCAGAGAAAAGAGAAATTAGTGGGTGAAAAGAGAAAGGGAGAGTGTTGCTGTGTTGGGTTCTTGGTTGATCATCACAATTTTGTTTGTTTTCGCTTTTTGGGGGGGAATAAGAAAGAAGAAAAGAATAGGAAATTTCCAGTGGTGAGATGTGGACTGGTGGTGTTGATGGGCTGTGGGCTTCTTACGTCGGCTGTGTTAGTTATAATTTCGACAGCGAAAGGTAAGAGATATCAATCATGTATCTAAGACTTGCTTCTTTTACAATCTTGTAATTGCTGTTCTTTAGTGGGTTTTGACTGGGCAAGTTTGTGTAGTATGTGTTTTTGTGTAGAGGAGTTATAGGCTTGTTGATTATGGTGATCGTTAGGGTGGTGTTTTTTGGGTTCTTGGGGAGTTTAATTGAGTATGGTTAGTGAATTCTGAAATGGGGTTAAAGAAATTTTTGTGGGTTCTTTCGTTGGTAATGGAATTTGGATTTTGAGTTTATTGACTATGTTGCTTCAGTTTCAGATCAAGTTTCTTATCAATTGCAAGTAGCTCATATGGTTTCTATATGTTTGATTTCTAGTTGTTTTAAAGAATTGGATTATGCTGAAACTGGTAAATGGATGGGGGTTCTCTTTGTTTTCTTTCTGGTGTGTGTTTATGACTATTTTTACGGGGATTAATTTGTTTTCGGTTTGGTCAAGAATTTCTAGGGGGTTGAGACAGCATGTGGAATGAGAATCAGATAAGAGAAAGACGGAGGGGTCCAGTTTGTCTTAAGTTGGGAAAGATAATGCAGTGTCTCTGCTCAGGGGAACAGTCACTTGGGAATGAAATGGTCCCTTCTTCCGAATCTCTTGCAACCAAGGATTATTCAGCCAGTGTTCATTCGTCTAGACCGGGAGAAACTGAAAAGAAGCCTGACATTGGCAACATTGAAGAAGCTGAAACATCACTCCGGGAAAGTGGTTGTTTAAATTATGAGGTTGTTGTCTAATAATCCTGACGCGGCATCTTTCTTCCGTCCCTTTTGATGTTTCTTGTTGTCATTCTTTGGCTGGAGTTTACTTTATTTGATATGATCTTTAGCTTTTAAGTTTGACCATTACGAGATGGTTTTTACGCTGCTATTTTAAACAAGTACTTAGGTCGCTTAATGATGTATTATTTATTTCATAACCTTGATTAAGAAGTCATTATTTTCCAGGAAGCAAGAGCGTTATTAGGGAGGTATGAGTATCAAAAAGGGAACATACAAGCAGCCTTGCATGTGTTCGAAGGAATTGATATTGCTGCTGTTACTCCAAAGATGAAAATCACACTTTCTAAAAAAGTTGAAACTCATAAGAGAAGGTCACAGAATTATGCAACCCCACCAATGTCAATACACGCAGTTAGTTTGCTATTTGAAGCAATCTTTCTAAAAGCGAGATCATTACAAGCACTCGGGAGGTATAAAGGTATGACTTTGCTAATTGATATATTCCTGTCTTGTTAACTACCTTAACATCTTACAAATGGATGCTGCTTTATTTTGTCTTTCTATTAACCTTTTGTGTTCATGTACTGTTGTCCACTAAATTGTGAAATATTCTGTGTCTTTAGTTTTCCAAAGGCTTCTTTAGCATTTATTAGGCTCACTGTATGCCTTTGTTTTTAACGGTAACAAACTGTGGTTTTATGCTAAATGTTGCAATAAATTAACCTGCCGTGGTTCCCTTCTCTTTGCTGGTTGTATGCAGGGACATAATTATGGCGGGTAATGAAGGTAAAAGCTATCTACAGTCCATCTTTAAATGATCTTGACTCAAACTCTTCCCCAGGTTTATTTGACATGTCAGAGTTTGTGGTTAGGAGATCTCACCAAATGCGTACACCTCTATCTGCCTTTTCCCTGGTCGTCATGTCAGTTTAGAAATAGGCAATGCTTGCACAGTTTAGAGATGTGAAATGATGTATTTGTTGATTTGGTATTTTCTGTTTATAGTTTAGTTTAGTGCTGCTTTATGGAGGCTCATATCTCGTTTTCACACCGGTTTTTGGTGTTCATGCTGGTTAATCCTCATCCTTATTTTTGGCTTTGGACAGCAAATAATTTTTCAAACTTATATCACAACATATTGTGAACTGTTGTCTGATTTATGTCTTCAATGATCTTTGCAGAAGCTGCTCAATCATGTTCAGTTATTCTGGACATTGTTGAATCTTCATTACCAGCAGGCTTGCCTGAAAACTTTGGTGCTGACTGTAAATTGCAGGAGACACTAAATAAGGCTGTCGAACTGCTTCCGGAATTATGGAAACTCGCTGATTCTCCACGTGATACCATCTTGTCGTACCGCCGGGCCCTTCTCCATCAATGGAATCTTGATGCAGAAACTACGGCAAAGATCCAAAAAGAGTTCGCAATTTTTCTTTTGTACAGTGGAGCTGAAGCTATCCCCCCAACCCTGCGATTCCAAATGGGCAATGCATTTGTACCCAAAAACAATGTTGAGGAAGCCATCCTTCTTTTGATAATTCTTTTGAGAAAAGTTTCCCTCAAGAGAATTGAGTGGGATTCTTCAATTTTGGATCACCTTTCTTTTGCGTTATCAATATCAGGTGGGCTCAAGGGTTTAGCTGATCAAGTCGAAGAGCTTCTTCCTGGAGCTATTGGTCGGAAGGAGTGGTATCATATTTTAGCTCTCTGCTATCATGGAGAAGGTGAAGACTTCACCGCTTTGGATTTATGGAAAAAATTGTTGAAAACTCGGGAGGATTCGACATACTTACCGGCGTTATTGTTTGGTTCAAAGATTTGTGGGGCAAGCTCAACTTATGTAGAAGATGGGATTAGTTTAGCTCGCAGAGCAGTTGAAAACTCGCATGCTGGTTGTGATCAGTTAATGGGTGTTGCTCAGTGCATGTTAGGCATCACGCTTTCAGCAAATTGTGGATCTGCCGTGCCCGATAGCGAGAGGGTTGAGAAACAATCTGAAGCCCTCAAGTCCCTGGAAAATGCCGCAAGAATGACAAAAATGCTGGACCCTGTTATTATATACCATCTCTGTTTAGAAAATGCCGAGCAGAGAAAGTTGGATGCAGCACTTAATCATGCAAAACACTTGCTTAAATTGGAAGGCGGATCTAATATTAGAGGATGGATCTTGTTGGCTCGAATATTATCTGCTCAGAAATGTTTTCCGGAAGCTGAAACCATCATTAATGCAGCTTTATCTCAGACCGGAGTATGGGAACAGGGAGAATTGTTGAGAACTAAAGCTAAGCTCCAAATTGCGCAGGGCCTGGTCAAGGAGGCCATTGAAACTTATTCTCAGCTTCTTGCCGTCCTTCAGGTTCAGCATAAAAGCTTCGGTTCGGGGAAGAAACTTAAGGTACGAGGTGCTACTTGTTTAACTTACATGTAACATTTAAGAATGGTTATGCTATGTTTTGAGGTTTACTATTCCTCAATGGGCCAGTTCCCAGTTTGTAGAAAAGGATGTTTACTACCATAATATGAAGACACGCCATAAAACCACTCCACGAATTTACCTCATCTAATCATTTAGAATGAGGATCTTTGCAACTGTTTTATCGAGCTTATTGGCATCTAATTTTTTAAAGCATTAATAGTTTCACCTAGTCCCCTATTTGGTTTGTTATTTTCGTTGGGTAAAACTTCTTTAGTAAGGATCTGCGTATACATTATTACTCCGGCTGCAATTCACCACCTATTTTCTACTTTCTGTTTTCCTCTGTTCTTGTAATGTAGTTTTAAGTTACTAATCGTGAAGGTTGAATTCGATTGTGGTATGTATAAATTTCCCTCCATGCGCGCGTCAACTTATCCTCCTTCATCCATTGCATATCCTTTTGTAGCTGGTTTATTTGAAGTTCTCTTTTGACTGAAAATGTTTCAACATTTTCCTATATGACAGGAGGACAGAAGCCACATTAAGAATTTAGAGCTCGAAACATGGCATGATTTGGCTTCCATCTACATAAAATTGTGCCGGTGGCACGATGCTGAGCTCTGTCTTTCAAAATCCGAAGCCATTAGTGCCTTTTCTGCTTCTAGATGGCACGCTGCTGGTATCTAATGCTTTCTTTTTATTCTGTTCCAAATGCCCTCTCATCCTTTCTGATTGTTTGATTTCTCATCGGAAGAAAGAGTCTTCAAACTAGAACAAGATATTCGTACCGAGAAAAATGAAAAGAACCAACCTAAGTGTTTTAACTGGTTTATATGGATGCCGTTACAATTAGCAATTAATGCATGTAGCGCCTGACCCTATATATTGTCAAACAACTCAATAGTTTCAGTATCTAGTTCATGAATTAAAGGCAATCAAATTAGAAAAATGCAGGTTAGTACCTTATTCGAGGTTATAAATGCAGGTTTGCTTCATGAAGCTAGAGGCCAACGGAAAGAAGCACTAAAGGCATATGGGCTGGCTCTGGAAATCGATCCGACACATGTCCCAAGTCTCGTTTCCAAGGCTAGAGTTCTCAGACAGATGGGTTGCCAGTCTCCGGCTATCATACGAAGCTTTCTGACAGAAGCTTTACGTCTTGACAGAATGAATGGTTCTGCATGGTACAATCTCGGCCTGCTTTACAAGGATGGTTCTTCAGCTATGGAAGCTGCTGAATGTTTCCAAGCTGCTACTCTTCTTGAAGATACTAAACCCATTGAGCCCTTTAGATGACTGCTTCCTATTTTTCAATGCCTTTACTGTTCCTTAGAAGTATTCTGCTCTACCTGATCTTGTATTTGTTTGACAAAAAGCAATAAAGTAGAAAGTTTTGTTCATTTTTCATTGTTGGAATTTGGCTAGTAAATTTTTTTGAGTGAAATATCAACTCTTTTCTAGGTTTGATTTTGAATTTTCCTTTAACATGTATAGATTTATGAACCAAAATATGTTGTGATTCCTTTTTTTTTTTTTTCAATCATAGTATGGGAATTACACTTGCAATTGAGAGAAATTGAATTATAAGTAAACGTGCGAAAGGTGAAATTGAAATTTGGCCTGCAAAAAAAGATTGACGAACCTAAAAATGAAAAAACGACAACATTTAGAACACAGAAGAGTGTTCACAGGCTTGAGCTTTACCAACATTTTGGCAGTTCCATGAACTTGGTTCAGAACGTACTGTTCGAACACGTCGTCGTGCTGGGTGCAGCAGGAATGTAAAACTTGGATCTCAGTGACGAGTTATGACATGAAAGTATCAAGAAAGGTCACATTTCCTGTTCCATGCTATTAACAGTCAAGTAATCGACGTACTAATGTGATAATAGCATTCTGAAAAACATGAATGGTACATGGGATGCTACAAAATTGGTTTCCGGGTGGATGTCATAAGGATCCTACCGTGTATCTGATTAAGAGATCTTGGTCTAAGTATTCGTGTTCAACTGTGAACATGTAGCAAAATTCTGTGTGGATGAGCCTGGCGCTCCTTGTGTTTTTCAATGGGGAGGCCTTCATCATAGCTTCAAGTTTGACGAGTGAAGACATTTCTGCACTGCAATATGATAGTTGTGCATTAGTGTGTATCAAATAGTACAGCCCTGGTTGATGTTGAATGTTTAGCTGCTATTGAAGAAACGTTAAAAATGATTTGCGTGGGGATGCTCGTGTCCTATTTTCTAAGGTAGTTTCTTTTAACCACGAGACATGTATGCAAAGGGGAGCAGCATAAAAGACCATTCTTACTGGAGGGCAAGGTGTACAAAGAGCCAGCTAACCTTCATAATCCGATAAGAGCGTATCTCCAATTACATATTCACGTGGCACACCTGAAATGCATAAGGATCATCGCAAAGAGGTCTGAAGAGCTTAAAGACTGTGTTAGTTGATCAAATGATCAGCTATAAGGATTTGCTAATAATTTATTCAAACTGCCAGCTTCATGCTTTCAACATTATTGGTGAATAAGTTTGATGAATAATCAGTTCGTATCGGTCAATAAATTTAGATGAAACGCACCTTGGGAAACATATCTTGTACTTCACACATAATGCAACAATAGGTCAGCTGAAGAATTCTTTAGCCTGCAGCTCTGCCCTAGATGAACGTCTCCAAAAAGGTACCTACACAATCATGTTCATAACACAATCAGCAGTGCGCACAGGGACGTATATTTTGATTGGGAATTTTTTCATCTGCCCCTTACTCTGCTTCAGGAGAAAATGATTTCTGAGAGGAAAAGAAAATTAGACCTGTATTCACAATGCTCTGCCCATGCACATCGAGCTTTTCCATAATCCCAATAGCAGTCCTCATCCCTCAGAGGTCCACGAGTAGCTATTTAAGAAAAAACCACAGGTGAAAAAATAAGATGGCGATATTTGATGAAGGTGGAAGCAACAAAAGAAATGATTTCAACCTTTTGTGACAAAATTCGACTTCTTGTCAGGGTGAATATCATGCCACATCTCAAGCCACAGCTCCCGCATTAACACTGAAGATCTAACAATGTTCCTATGGTTGGCTGCAAATTAGATAATTTGATCAACTGAAAGGAAGTACAGGAAATTACTGACATGGATGGGTATAGTTTTAGTCCTAGATTCAAAATGAGGAGCGTTTTCCATCCAAAATCCCTCTTGAAAGCAGCATGAAAATTCAGAACCAAGAACCAATAGTATCATAAGATAAATGTCAAACAATGAAATATAGATCTTGACCATTTCGCAGTGCTTAAATTTTCTAATGGATCTAAGATCAAACAAATAGGCAATGTGACCATAATGTAATGTTAAAAATATGTGGAGAAAAATCTCATTGCATCTCAGATGTGTTCTAGTCCTTTTAAAAAGTCCATTAAAGGTTATGTCGGGAGTTCCCAGGTCCACATTGCCATTGTAGTTTGGTGTAGACGAGTAGATAATCTTATATCCACTAAAGATTATAAAACGCAGGTGGACATTGGAGAAAGACGTAAATATTCATATTAGACCATAGTTCTGGTTTCCCTTTCCAGCAAGGATCTGCAAACTGTTACTTAAATAAACCAAGGAACTTTTCCTTCTAGTGAGCTCCCATCCTTTAGATGGGGCATTTTGATGGCTTGTCAAAGCATGGCAGCTCCTTGCACCTTAAGTTTTTTTATCATGACAAATTGAGAACATATTCAGGAATGATAACTTGTGATATTCACAAAACACAAAGAAAAGGAAAAGGTCATTTTTCACTGTTAAACTGAAGGGTCATTCTCATTCCAGAGTGGACCAGCCACATTATGAAAGATATCAAAAAAAATATATATATATATATATAATCAGTTCCTTCACTATTTTCAGTTCACCACATTAAACAAATCATTTGCTTCTGTAGATGTATCATAAATTAATCCAAGCTTTACCTACAAAGACAATCACCACATAAACACCCAAGGAGAATAGTTTATTTACCAAAAGCTAATATTTATGAAATTAACTCCACAATTAAGAGATGATACCACAAGAGAAAATTAAACTACTAGCATTCACATTATTTGGTAGTGGCATCTCAGTCAGATAAGAATTTGTGGGTCAACAAACTCTAACAAGATTTAAGCTATTATAATCCAGACAAGCGCTACAGTACTTATCAGTCTTAGGTCGTAAAAGAGTTATGATAAGTCAGATGATTGTATTACCTTTATCAAGCTCCCAAACTGCTGTTCTCTTTCCTGGCAGACTTTCAGAGTCTTCATAATAGGTTATGTACTTCACTCGAGGAGATCTTGTCATGTTGGGAATTATATCCATTTCAGGCTCATGTTCAACATCTAGCTGCACTTGGACATCTGAACCATCATGTTCTGACTGCAATTTGTCAATAGATTACTCTTATCAATGAGGAACCAAATATATAACAATTTTTCTTGAGGATGTCAACTTTATCAGCTGGCTTAAACGGCGAAAGAGACCAGAAAATCAGTTAAAATTTAAACGGAAAAGATTCTCTGAATCTTTAAATAGTAAAGAAAAAAATAATCCAGAAGATATCTGTTCTTCTTTATTAAAAGGAAAAGTCAAAATTTTGGCAGAAGAACAGTTTGAAACTAACTGGAGAAAGTTTGACCATGGAGCAACTGATATCCTAGTTGGATAATTTTAATCAGGCAAGATAAAAATATAAAGAAATGAAATGAATTCAATAGATGTAATCTAGAGTAAGTTTCACTTATTAACACCTGAGGAGCCCTTGTAATGTTCACTTTTGATCCCAGCCAGTTCTTGCACCAAGAGAGGGAATAGTATGGTACCTATAAAGTGAAACAGCACACATAGTAATAAATGATAAAACATTGTCTAGTCTTATATCTCTAGGCTGCAATATAGAAGAAAACATCTCTCAACGCCATGCTCATACCGTCTCATCCCCACTTGCAGCACCAGGGTTTCCTTCAACCAGATTCCCTGACCTAAATCAACAATACACAAGCAAATGAAAAACTAGTGTTGTCAGTCTCTCTAAAAACTACCAGCCAATGCAAGTCAATATGAGTGCAATTCAAGCAGCATATTGCAAAGTGATGGCAGTTTCTCAAAATTTATGTTTCTGTCTGATAGTAGCAGAGTTGTGCCTACATTATCTCATCCTCATGTCACACTTATTACATAAAGGGGCTCCTGAAAAGCAAATTGATGGAATGTAAACAATTACATTCACTTCATTAAGAAATATAGCCAAATGTTACCCAACGGCATTCGTAATACTTGTCTTTCTCATGCCAATTCAGTCTGTTTTTTGACATGAAAGATATTTAATATGATGTGACAGAGAAATAAGGTTCTTGGTTTGGAACCTTTTACCTTTGATTCGTATAATGATGCCACATTAGAAACACTTCCTCTCATACATATTATATGCCAAAATCCTTCATCCTCATATTTGTCAATATTGAAAAGGTCGATAATATTACAGCAATACATTGACTGATTCAGTCATTTTTAACATTTTAAAGCACAAATAGGATTTAAAAGATGCTAACTGAAATGAAAGATATTATCGTGTAATATCAACAGCATGTTGCTCTGGTATGCATAACAGTCACCTGGAATATAAAGATCCTTCTAGCTCATATACTACATCAGTTATTATCCAGTTATCAGGATAAGGCTTTCCACTTGGTGCAAAATAGTAACCAACCTGTTTTGTCGCATAATAAAACAAGATATCACCAGTATGAAAATTTTGGCATATAATTTGAAGCCATTATAAGAATGACCAATTCTAGAATCAAACTGCAGGAATTTGCACAAAAAATACCAGGAAGAGACAAAATACCTCAGTTTTTAAATCTACTCCATAAATGCAAAAGATATTCTTTAAAGGTGGCCTATCCCATGGTGTTAAAGGATTTAGAACTGGATCTTTGTGATATGACCTGAAATACAATAGGATTAGCTATAGAATTCTATGGCAATAAGCCCTGTCGGTACTTTTTTCCATAGTCAATAACGAAATGTGATGTAATTTTTTTGTTAGTGTTTTGTGACAAAGTCATCTTATTGTATTTACCTAACATCTCACTTCATGAAGAAGTAATTGAATCTGTATTCGGGTTAATAAGATATAAAAGCCAAACCAAAATTAGGATTTAACGAGTTACCAATCTAAAATGCTTAAGGGGAAGGAATTCCAAAAATAAGCATTGTAGCATGAGAGCATAAACATAGTATGCATGATAAATGTATTCAAATCTTCTTGATCTGTATGGCCATGACTTAAAGATGCATGTCATATGTCCACGGACCAGGAGGATAAAAATCTCTTAATGATTAAAGAACTACTCTGCATTAAAAGCATCTTAGATGCACAGCATTAGTAGCAAGAGACAACTTACTCTTCCAATTGATACAAAAGTCTCTTACTATCAGGGTCGTAATCAGCTATAGCTCTGACAAAGGTTCCATCTGAAACTTCACGGGCAGAAAAGGATAACTGAGTTGGAAATCCATATTCCATGTCAGACATATTGACCTGTGCTGTTCCTATGATTGAAGGATAAGCATCATCTCCTGCCAAGGCAGTAAATGAAGCATGTCAGCATGCTCCAGCATACATTTCAAAGCAGCATTACTTAACCGTTGAAACTAATAATGCATGCAAGACTGCTTTTATGCCTCGAGTTGAAGGAATTTCAATATTGACTATGTTCGTTGGCCATCCAGAGTAGTTAACTTGAAACTCATGGTCATCGCAAAGGTGAGCAGCATGTCCCTTTTTGCTCCTCGCAGAGAAATGCTTTAAGTATCCGTTGTCTGTTCTACAATGTTTTGAAAATGGCATCATCCATACTGAAGAACCGAATGAGTTGAACATCAATCGAGCTGTCCCCTGATGACTTGCCAATATTTTAATAAACCGGAGTTAGTGCAGGTACACAAAGTAAAATGGGTAGAAGTCATGCTCCTCCACCCCCTAACCCACCCGGTTTCAAGACTTCCAACCTAGCCTATGGAGAAGTATAGTCTAAATTGTAAAACCCCTTTTTAGTAATCCAGTGGGGAAAAAAGCAGCAGTTTGCAGACACACTGCACCAAGAATACCTTAATATGCAGACCTTCAAAAACAACTGATCTTTTTGGAGATTGTTGAAATTCAAAATCATACAGATCGTTAAATTTCTTAAACATGTAAAGCCACATTCATTCCCTAAATCTCTGTAACAGCTGTTAGGTACATACAACAGCAATAAATGGGGAACCGAATAAATATTAGCTTTGTGGGTGAGATTAACAGCTGATACAAATACATCGAGTATGTCTGCATCAAATAAACGTATCTGCACATGAAGTAATTTCGATTGAGGAGATAATATAATACCTCAGAAACAGGGAGACCAAATGTAAATCCTGATAATGTTGCTTTAACAGTCTCAGTTGCTCCCAGAAGAGGAGCTCCTGAAGCCAGCCAAAAGAAAAACTCCACATAAGAGCATGCCAATAAATGTTGATCTATTAGTCACAAAAAGGTCATAGGCATACCAACAGCAAAGTAGGCATGAATGTGTTCATCCAGCCATTTCATATACACTTTTGGGGCAATTTCTAATTTCAACCACTCCAAGAAGTATCTGAATACATTGTTGCCCAATGAGTGAGCAAAAACTATTGACGGGCCACCACGAAGCTTAAGAGCTGTTTCGAAAGTAAGCCTGCAAAACCAAAGAAGGTCCTATCTTTACAATCTCATAGTTTATCTTGACAAAGATAAGCTCAATCCCTTCTAACCATCAAACACATGGCAAAGTTGGGAAGAAGAATAAGATAAAGGTAAACACATATCTTAACAAAGAAGAAGGGGGGAAGGTGCGGGAGGAGGAGCTATAAGTACATCAAAAATTACATGGTCCCATGTGTCCCCTACATCTTTTTTATTACGCAAATCACTTGAATTGCCACTAGAGGACGAAAGGGCAGCAATTCAAGTATATTTAAGATAATTTTGTCGTCTGAAAATATATCTCATGGTGCCTTTCAAGTTTTCACTTCATTACCTTTATTTCCTTTTCTGAGGGCTGGTTTTTAAATTACTATTTGCAGAATTTGTGGTGCAGTTAATGAAAAACTGACAAATAAGATCATGTGCTACTAAGAAGTATACTTAAATACACAATAGAAGTCGAAGATGAATACTTTAGTTTGTGAAAATAAAGGTCCCGCTCCTCGAGCTTGGATGGTGGCAGTCTCCAGTCATATGGAACCGCAATTATAGCATTAGCCTCAATACCAAACTCAATGCACCACTTAACCCATTCTTTCCACACTGAAGAAAGAGGACCTGCAGAAATCAGATGAATGTTATGCTGCCAATAATTCCATGCATCAGTTGAAAATACTGTTGCATGGACATTTAGAGACATACAGGGCGAAAAGCTAGATAATATGCATGTTACTATGTTAGTAGCTTCAATGTGAAACATCGGCGTAGACATACAACTTTGCAATCGAGGATACCAAGAAAAACAGGTAAAGGAACAATGGTTTTCATTGAAAAAAAATTCATAATTACATCTTAACTGTGTCTCCAAGTAAGATTCAAAATGCCACTTACAAAGTTCTCCAAAAGCATACCTGTAATGTAGCCTGGATCAAGCTCTGTAATCGCAGAAAGACCACTATCAGGCCGCGATTTGCAATCAGGATGATCTGTTTGGTTGTAAGGATCTAGCAACATACACTTCAACCAGCAATTTACGGCAGATAGAAGCTGAAAAATGCACGATCAGTACATCATTCAGTAAAAGAAGAAAAGGATCAAATGCAAGTCAAATAAGGACCAGGACATACATATACACCAAATCATTCACTAAACAAGGACTGATGATAAATAGATGAAATCATTTTCGCAAGCGTCGACTTCTAGAAGTTGATATGAGTTTAATATCAATTTATCTATCTCGAAACATTCACTCCATCTACGAGTCCAATAACTGCTACAATTGAAATCAAGCTGTTTATCTTATAAAATACATTTCTCTGACAGGTTTTAGTTGCAAACTTTCGATTCATTTCAAATCCTCTGCAAATAAATTAAAACATCGTTAGCTAATACACTAAAAAATAGTCAGATTAGCTTCAACGGCAACAACACACAGACACGTCCATTTAGGGTGAAAGAGGTCAAATTCAATTTTCTACGGCCAATCATTCCTTCGTAGCTTCTCTTATCATGCAGCAGAAAATTGAAACTAAAAAACATATCAGAGTTGACCAAAAAAATGCCGGAACCAAACACTCGAACTGCAATTAGTAAAAAAATCTAACAAAAAATACGGAAATGGTTACACACCTTGGTCGTGTCGAGCCAGACTAAATCGAGGGGGTTGAAATCGAGAGGAGAGTAAGGACAGTCTAAAATTGACCACGCTCTTAGCTGAGTGGACGCGAAGCCTGGGATTATAATTCCAGAGAGTCTATCTTGTCCTTGGGTGAAGCTTCCGCCGCCATGAGCGGCCGGTGTTAGGAGCAGGAGAAACGAAGCAGCGAGGATCGTTACGTGGCCTCCTCTCATTGGATGGACGAGGCTGCGTCTGAAGACCTGTATGTGTATGGCGGAAAGACTTACTTCGACTGTTCAGTTGGGATTTGCAGCTTAAATTGGTATTGGTGTTTGTTAAATTACTGCACTACCCCTGTTTGTGCAAAAAGCGTTATTTGGATTGTGACGTGGCTTGATCAGGTGGATCTACGCGAGCGGGCTCCAGACTCTGAGGAAAAAGCGTCAAAACTAAAAAGGAATAATTTTACTTGCCTCACCTGTAGTTTCCGTTATTACCACAAACACCCATACTTGCTTTTTTTTTTCTTTCTTTTTTTTAATTATTATTTTCTTATTAGATTGAACCATTATATTCTAATTCACAAGTTAAAAGTTCATTTTAATTGTATTCTTTATTCATAATAAACTTGATGTGGGTAAAAATAGTCAATATAATGATGTATATTCCTCCCTTTCAAAAGAGGAAAAATGAGGTGTTTATAGGATTTTTTTATAAGACCACTCTGGTAAATGTCGTACGAGGAGGTCAATCTTGTTTTACCTCTTTGATCTCGATCTCGAGGCAATGGGGGACGAATCTTCTCTGAACTGGATTTCCTCGTATATCCCCTATCCCCCCCCCCATCAGATTTGCTCGTAGATTTTCTTTAGATTAAAATGAGAATTCCCTCATATATTTTTTTTGATCTTTTGGCAGATTCATTCGTAAAATTTATCCATACGAGACCATAGCCTTTCTCAAGATTACCACATCCTCAACCTCGTACTTGTCTGCCTCGTATTGTTCATGTTAGAGACACTTGGCCCAATTTTCCCTAATCTCATATCGAGTTTCTCCCGAACACTTCGTAGCTCTTTCAAAATTCCTTGAAGCCCTCCTCGTATGCTTCTTTACTTTGTTCGGGGGCATTCTTTATCCAAGTTAATGTTAAATATTTAAGAACTTATATTTTTTATAAAAATGTTGAACTGCTCCAATTTGTCTAATATTTAATTAAAATAAAACTTGTTCAAAATAATCTCATATAAATCGATAACTAGATAAGAAAGCAAACCAAATCTTAGTAGTTATTATTTGACTCGATTTACTTACCTTCTTATTTTCCTTCTCTTTTATGTTTGTGAAATATGGACGTACTAAAATGATTGATTTTGAATAATTAGTGCATGGGACACAATCAAATGAGTGTGTATGATTAAATAAAATATAAAAAAAAAATTATTTATTATTAAAATATTAAAATAAAATAGAAATAAAAAAGTTATAAAAATTTAAAGTTAATGAAAATTAAAATGAATCGGCAACTTCATAAAATACTGTTGAAAATAATCATTAAAAAGATAGACAAAAAAAGTGAATCAATAAAAAGATACTTTCCCTTAATAATATAGCATAGATGGCAGAAAACTTTCAGATACTTAACTGCTTGAGTACTTGAAAAGTTAAAAAATACAAATTGACCCCTCTTTTAAGTAATTTACTGTCATAAGCCCCCCAAAAGGTGAATTCTGGCCAAACTAGAGTCCAGACGACCGCAGCTGCAGGAAGAGGCGGACCAAAACAAAACCGGCAACCAACGCTCTTAAGAAATTCCATTGGCCTGCAACTCTCTTTTGTCTTTACTTCATCCTCATACGACCAAACCAAAGCTTCTCTCAACAACAATGGCGGCAGAAAACAAACAACGCACTTCACCAAACACTGCATTCCCACATCTTCTTGTACCTTCAACGCCAACCCTTCATCAGAACATCGGCTCCCTATGGACTCAACCTCGACAGCTCCAAGATTCCGGTTCAGAGATCACAATCAAGAAACGGGCGACGATGAATCACCAGAAGGCCACACTAGCTCAGATTCTCTGTCCCTTTTGAGCAGTGAAGATGAAGAGCCCGAGTTCCAGTCCATGACTGCCAAGGTCGGTTTATACTGCACTTGTTCATGAATTTCTTTTCTGATCATGCTTCTGATCAGATTGTTAGTGTGCATAGGGTGTTCAGTATCTCTGTTCTGAACTTCTTGAGCTCAAGCAAGAATCAGATGAGGATTTCCAGAAGAACATCTTTTCAAACTACTCTGCGTTTCTTGCGTAAGTTCCTCTGTTTTGGTTCCCTCTAGTGTACATAGAGTGCTTAGGTTATAGTTTTGCTTGCAGAATACTGAAAGAGATAGAGGGTTTGGAGAGTGAATTGTTGGGATTGAAAGGCCAGGCTTCTGCACAGAAGAGACTTGTGAAATATGTTAGTGACATAATTTGTATAGGTGGTTTGTCTGGGGAGACTGTAGAATCCATACTTGAAGAAGATCTTGATGTTCAACCATCATCTCCAAGCTTATTGGAGATCCACACAGAAAAGGTTTCAGATATCTTGGATACCCTTCTGGTAGAACATAGCCTGGATGATGCTGTAGCGGTGCTGGAGATGGAGGGTGAGTTTGTCCAAGATTTGCTTTCGGGGGAAAATGTTTCCACGGATCAGCTAACGTCTTATAGATCTGCTGTATCGGAGAAAAGGGCTATGCTTGCTGATCAGTTGACATTAATGGCTAAACATCCTCGGGTATCTGCTCCCGAGTTGCAGAAAGCACTGTCTGGATTGTGCCGGCTTGGTGAAAATGATCTTGCAATACGGCTGATGCTTCAGTACTATCATTCTCGTATTGCATCTGGCGTATATAACCTGCAGTCATCAAAAGACTTTCCAGACATGTTATATATTCAAGAACTAGCAAAATTTGTGTGTTCGATGATCTCTCAAGCTGTAAGGAGTTTTGTGGCCTTACATGGAGAAACTTACCCTTATCCATCAGAACTAACTCAGTGGGCATCTGAAGAAGTCGAGTTCTTGGCTGCTTGTCTGAAGAAGTACATAGAATCCATATCCGAGATAAATGGAAGACTATCAACAGCTGTCGATGCTATGCAGACTGCAATGTCGTATTGCTCTTTGCTGGAGACTCAAAGGATCTTCTTGCAGCCATCTCTGGTAGAGCACGTTCGCCCTTGCATGGAAGACGTTCTGCAACTGCATATAGACCATTTGAGTAAAGTTGTGAGTATTTTCACGGCAACTGATACTTGGGCTCTAGGCAGATACTATGTATCAGGTATCCTGACAGGGAGGAGTTCATCAATCATTGATCAACAACCAGAATGTTTCTTTCTCACTAACAGTGGCAGGAAGTTTGTAACATTACTCCAGGTCTGTTGATCCCCTCATTCTTTTCTGATTAAACTCACTGTAAGCTGTTCATGTAAGTAATCATTTTCATTTTCCTGTGTTCAAAGTCCGTTGCAGAGGATGTTTCACCTCTGGTTGCCCTTCAAATGGAGAGTTCAGTTCTGAAAGGAATGATGGACCTGTTCACAGCATATATCGTTAATCTTGAACGAACCCTCACTGGTGAAACCGACGTTACAGACAAAGAGGGGTCGAGCATCAATTCACCAGAATCCCCAAGTCAAGGAGTTTTCATGCTAGCCAATCTGTCAACATTAATGCAATTCTCATCCTGCATTATCAGAAATATCTTTGGGGGCATACATCAGATGGCCTTTGAGATTGATAATTACCTGATGTTCGTTCACGACATTTATAGTCGACTTAAAGCATGTTTCCTTGATCAGTTCATATCCAACATCTTCTCCCCTGATGCTGATCATGAATCTGGCCCAGAAATTCGCATAAGCTGGGAAGGTGATTCTAGAATTTCTGATCTGATTCCTTCTGTTCCCTACCTGGTATGCTCAAGCTCTTGCAATTTCAGTTCATATAAGTAATATTATTACCAGTGGTGTCTTGTACTCAATAATACAACCTCAGTAAGATACACTTGATGAGCAATGAACCTGTGAGCAGTAATCTTAGCTGTATCATGTTTCAAATTGTCGAAACAACCTAAGTATGGAAGTTTCTCATGTTCAGGAACTGTATTTAGAGCTAAAGAAACTAGAAAAGCTTGCAGAGGACGACGTGGTTGACGTAAACTGGTTAATGAATCTATTGAGGGAAGTGATGGACGCCATGCTTCTATGGATGTCAAGTAAATCTACGATCTGGAAAATTGATCGAGAGAATCTGGCTGAACATCGGATAGAGTTCATGCAGGTTAAAAGCAATCTTCTCAACTCTGTTTTTAATTTTCTAGGTGGGTTCATGGTTCTGATTCTGGCAAGCAGAGCTCATATATAGTTCTTGTCCAGAATCTGTCTACAACTTCCCTCAAATTTCCTGTAATAAAGTGGTCGTTTAATCACAAAAACAGTTTGTCCTGGACACTCAGTTCCTGGTGGAAATTGCAAGATATGGTGGATACTTGTCTGAAAATGCAGTAAATGTCTCCACGGACATTGTATCTCGTATTGAAGCATCCTTCAATTCTTTCGGACTAAAGCCTCTAAGGTAAGTTAGTTAACTACGGTGATAAAAACTGCTCAAGGTATTCAACATACAATAAATTTTCCATCTCACACTTTACTAGAGTTTCTATGGAAATGGGGATGAGCAGAAATACCATCACTGGAAGCATCACTTCCATTTTCTTATCTTGTGAAAAGCAAATTTCCTGGTTCTTTTTGTATTTTGCAGAGATTTGAATGATGAAGAGTGGCCTGCAAATGCTGCAACCCGAGCCCTTCAGAAGTTGCAAGAACTTCATGCAAAAGAATCACTTGAAAATCAGAAAGCAACTACTACAAGAGAAGAATCGCACCAGAAGGATGATGGGAACGACTCGGTGCACAATCCAGTGACTGTAAATGCCTTGGAGTTTTCCATTGATACAGATACAGAGGTTTCAAGAACTGGCGACACCCTGATTGAAGAAGTAATTAATCTTGAAGCACAGAGTACCTTATATAACAGGGAGCTATATGGGGAAGTTGAAACAGAGAAAAATGAGCTTAGAGCCGCGGGAGAAAAATCACTTGAAACATCCGACAAGAACGATTCTCCAGAAGGAGACGAGCTGTCTGCATGAATGTATTTATCAAGTGGTCTACAAGCATGAAGAAATACTGGAAGACAAGCAAGATCCACCCATCCGTAATGATCCAGTGTTAAGCATATCGAGGATAATTAGGATATAAATGAGTCTTAGTCTATTCCTAATATCAATCAAGGGAAGCAAGCAAAACAAAATTTTGCAGACAGATAATGAATAAATTACACATTTCTATTCTGAGTTTTAGGTAGCAATTAACGCTAGATTGGTTGGTTGCCTAAAGGAACCTGCAGCTACGCAGCCGGCAACCAGCACAGGCCAAACATTCTCATAATAAAAGAAGCAAAACACCAACCCGTCAAACAAGACAAGTGATTCCACTGAAAGCAGCTATTACAACTTCCTAAAGAGGTAGGCTGGAATCCAAGAACATATCCAAGTGAAAATTCAGAGATATCAGCTCCAAGGTCCGTCATAAATATACTTCCACAAGTGTAGTATGAACCGTCCAACTGGGATTGTATAATTACTGGAGCTCTAACACTCTTATAGGGGATCAGTCCACATTCCACAGTAAATATCACTAGCAAGTGAGCCATGATATAAATTATCACTCTGAACATCAAAATAACTATCAAATCAGAGTCAAATTATGGATAAATTGCCACAAATTAAAAATCACATACTGAGATTTCACCAAAGAGTTGAACTATTGAAGGTCAAGATCATGGTTTATCTCATCCGTTAAGCGACACTCCAATAGTTTGGGACTCAATATTTCATTGTGGAGATAGTGGGTTCAAACCCCGTTGGAAGCGTGTGTGAGTAGGTACGTGCATGAAAAAAAGAGGAAAAAAAGAAAAAAAAAACCATCATGGTTTAACCCCATGTTTTTGGTAAGGTGGATAAAGCTACATCATTTCATCACAGCATTGACCAACTATCTCTAAATTTTCTGGTATACCATTGACTCCGAGTTCCAATAAATATTGAACTGACTCATCAATGTCCTGATATATAATTGAGTAGATATAGTTTATTGGTCCATTACATCCAGAGAGTCTAACATCATGTAACAAAATCTACACATTCATCCAAATATCATACAATCAGACGTCCCACTGAGCAATGATTACTTTTCACCTAGCATTGTCACGACGTCTGACATATCGAGTTCGGTCATTGTATCTTGGTCTGTCTTGAGCTCTCTGAGGCACTGGCTCCACTCTCCTTTGTCTTTCTGGTGATCGCTGAACTATCTCTCCGTTTACAAACAACTCAGCTGCCAGACCATGAAAAACATGAAGACTAGATCAGAAATCTACAACCACTATTCTCATATTATTGTAATATAATGCTTCACATCTAAATGACTTCAAGTTGACACTGATTTGTATTCAATAAAATTAAGAACAGAAAGTTGCTTGTGAAATATCTTTCTGAAATATGGAGCAAATGCTTGAAATATTCATTTTTACCTTTACTATCAATATCTGGTGCAATTACGGAAAAAAAAGAAAATAAAGAATTAACATGACATGAGTCATGATAAATAGCCATCTAGAAACCCTTGAAACCCACAAACCATGTCCAAAAAACATCTGTTAAAACAGAAAGCCTCTGACATGGCAATAAATCCAAGATCATATAAACAAAACCAAGTATAATCCTATTAAACATCCATTTTCATAATTCTAAATATTAGGTTTAACACCACAATATCAAGTGTTCCATATTAGTTATGAACCTGCTGTATGCCATTGTATCAAGCATTGTTCTAACAAACAAATTTCAGCCTCACTGCAGCTACCTTGCTACAGAGTTGTCTTGAAAAGATTCAAACCAATAGAGAAAAAGTGATTGTCGATAAAATTATGCCCACATGAAGAGTTTTATTCCCTGGACTGAGATAACTTATAAGCCCCCATCATTTAAGAATTTCTTACAATAACAATCTGATGGGGAGGGAACTATATTTACTGTTTATTTATTTATTTATTTCTGCTTCAAGTTAATGGAAGAATGTTAAACTTCAAACTCTTAACTAGAGTAGGGGTTTAAGACTTCTAGTTACATGCTAATATTCCAGAATATGTGCATATGTTAACTAAAAGGAGCAACCCCATGCCAATCCACAGACAGCACATCAAATAATAATGAAGTTCAGTAGGTGGTGAGTAGATATTTGTATCAGTGTAAGATGTACCTCCATAGTCCTTGTTCTCAGGATCAACATAAGAATCTGGAAGAACAAACAGAACACCAGGCAGACCTGCACACAACCAAAGGACCAATATAAAACAAAAAACAAACAGAACCCGATCAAACATCAGAGTTGAGTAAGAACCAAGTCCTCGTTATGAAACTATCCAAGACCAACCTTCAAGCTTGTTTGAGGTCTCTTCATCGATCTCACAGCCGAACCCAAAGTACCTCTCACAAGACACATTATATATCTTCTTCTTCGCCTCCTCCTCACTATAAAAAACACAAGCACTCACACATTAAAACTACAGCAAAAACACAGGGGAGGGCGTATCGTGCAACAAGAAATCAGAGCAGCATCGGCTGTTTTCAACAACATTGTTATTTAGCACCATAATTTATACCAACATATGTCAGTTAATACAACCTGCGCACTTTTCATTTCAGCACCCGTACATATTGTTTCATTGCTAGTTTTGCTGAGAGGATGGTTTCTCGGCTTTATAATACATATTTTGTGTAGAAAAATAATTAACAAGCCACTTAATGCAGAGGAAATATCATAACATCAACCTTCCGACGACTTTAGCTAGGGTTTGAATATAACAATCGATCATCTGCTGTTTCGTGGCCCCTTCACCACCCGGCTTATCCATCACTATAAGCCAGTGCTCATAATCGCATCCGGGGAAGAGGGGCGCCATCTCGGTGGGCGGGCGGTCGCTGAAGTTCGACCCGGAATTCAACGGCGAGTATGCCGAGCCCGACCTGTTGACTCGGCATCGGACCTGGTTGATTCTGGTAGGAGAACTGACGCGGACCGCGTGGGACAATGCGGGTGTAACAGAGCGAGTTGTAGAAATCTGGAATCGTGCGAGCCCAGGGAGCGGCGGAGGTTTGGAGACAGTGGAAGAGAATAACCGTTTGTGGAGGAGGAGGGAGGCGGTGGCTCCGGTTGATCGAACGGTTAGGATCGATCGGGCGATTGAGGCAGCCATTTTTACGGGTGAACCGTGATCGGGAAAACGGATGAGGGTTTTGAGAGTGAGCTCTGGGGGGGTTAGATAAGTATAATGAAATGGGAAGAAGCGTGATCGGAGGCTGCTTCAAATATCAAGTGCGTGCAGTGCCAATATATTTGCAAGTAACTTTCGGATTTTTCGTTTATGTTGGATCCACGTCGCTATTGCATTAACACGACTCTTACTGAAATTGCAAAATACTGAAATGGGCGTAAAATTAATAAGAGCTAGTAATATGTGGTGTACACTATGTGTATGCATCTTTTGTAATACTATTTAAAATAAAATATTTATTATTTAATAAAATTATATAGAATAATAAATTAATATTAAATTTATAAAAAAATAATGATAAGAAAAAATAAATAAAAAATATAAAAAATTATTATAAGATAATATGGAGGGAGAAGTTAGATGAGAAAATAAAAATAAATAAATTAAATATAGAAAACAAACCAAAAAGGGAGAAAATAATAATATAAATTAAGTATTGACGTTTTTTTATGGTATATGTATAATTATCTAAAAGACATGAATAATTAGTGTAAATAAAGCGTAAGTCAAAAAGTGTAAATGTAATTATCTCAATTAATAATTTATCAATAATCTTAAGTAAACATCAAGTAAAAATTTATAATCAAACTACAATTTTTAAAAAAATAGACGAAGACTTGCAAATAATGCCTAACTTTGTTGGTGAAATTGAAGCGCTGGTTGTGAGTTCGAATATCTTAAATGTATGAAGTATAAATATACTTTAATATTGACCATTAGTTAAATAATATATTAATTATTGATAATTAAATTCATGATTTATTATAATTAATTCAGAATGTTTTGGAATATTGAATCATGTTAATTTTGCATTTTATGCTGTGGAAAATTAAAGAAAAATATTACTAACAAGGGATAAAATACATTAAACCCATCAATTACAATACTTAAAAAGTTATGAGACTTAAATTAATTTGCGAAGATGAGGTTCCATTATAATAAATTTCATCAATTGATGGGTATTAATATATTTTGGTAGTAATTGTTGATTAATGATACATAATTGATATTGATAATTTGTTGATAATTGAAATTTATAATATCTATACTGTTATAAAAAAAATAAAATTATGGCGTATCAATTTTTGAATGCTCAAATTTACCCTTCAATTGTTTTATTTTATTAAAAAAAATATTGCTTAGAAAAATAATTTTATTATTTTTTTCCTCTCAGCCCACTGCTTCACGTTTATCTCACCTCACTTTATGTTTATTTCTTCTTACTAATTTCTTTTTTTTTCATTTCTTCACAATTTTTTTTTTCATCTCACACCATAATTATTTTTTATATACTCGTGGGGATCGCGTGCAACGACAACTAGTTTCACTAAAAGAAAAGTTTCTAAATGCCAAATAATATTTTTTTTTTCAATCCACAAAATTGTTGACTAGCGAAAATTTAGATGATGCACTAATTGTGAATTTTGGTTGATTAATTCGAGTATGGATATAGAATTTGAAAAAAAGATTCGAAACAATTCAATTAAAATTATTAATATGTAATAAAATATAATTTAAAAATAGAATTAAATTTAAAATTATCAAAACAAATTTAAGAAATTTGTTGTAATAAATTTAAAATTCATAATTTCAAATAATTCAATCGCAACTTAAAAGAAGTTTATAAATGGCGGGAGCTAAAAAGGATTTGGGGGAAACCCCGCGAAAGCTCGCGCCAGTTTCAAAAGCTCGGCGCCTTCACCAAATCAAATCAACTGCACATAAAACGAGAAGCAGCAGCTGTCTCATCTCTCCCGTCTCCACCATTAGAGCTTCGGAACCCTAAAGAATAATCTGTGGGAGGAAAAAGAGTTTGAGAAAATCGGAATGTCGGAGATCCAGAGCGCTGCGAGGTTGCTGAATCCATGGGTTTTTCATCTCCAGAAGCTTGGACTCGAGCTCAAGTGTCCTATCTGGTATACCACTTTTGCCTCTCTCTGCGTGTAAATAGTTGCTTATTCATGTAAGCACAATGTATGTAGTTTACCCTAATTTATGGGCTATGTGTAACGTTGTTTCTTTCAGTTTGGACTTGCTGAATAAACCTGTGCTGCTTCCTTGCAACCACATTTTCTGCAAGTAAGTGTGTGTGTGATTTGCTGCCCCCCACAACCCCAACAGTTTTATGGCTTTTCACTTTTGGATTTTATATGTGGGTTCGTTTTGCAGATTTTGCGTCCCAAAATCACGCCAGTGTCCTGCATGTCAGCAACACTACACCGATCAAGGTAATGTAAGCTGATCAAATTATTTTTTGAAATATTTTCTGCAGTTTTCTGCGTACAAAGTTCACATCCAACTAGTTGTTTAGGTTTTTTGATTCTCAAGTGAAAGTATGGGGAAAATGCAAGCAATTATGTTATATTGCAAGTAAACAAATTACTACATATGTAAAAAAAATTTAGCAATTCATCTCCTTTTGTTTTTTTATAACGAATCAACTTATCTCCCTGTATTTTTTAAACCCATAAATAGCAATTTATCTCCTTTTGAATTGCATTAAACCCATAAATGTATTGATTGGGGAAAAATGATGTATGTTGCAGATATCAGACATGCTTCCTTTCTGGACAACATTGTTACCATTTACAAAAGTCTGGATGCTACTTTCAATTCGACCATCTTGCCACTTTTATCTGCTGGTAAAAGAATATATATATATATATATATGTATTTGCGTCTGTGATTTGGAAATGATTTTTTGTGAATGTAATTAATTTGACACAATTATATGGTTACCCTAGATTCTGGAGCCCCAATTTCAATCTCAACTTCCATTGACCAACTGAGAACGAAATCCAGTGAAACAGCAACAAGGGGGAAAAATGATCACAGTATTGCTTTGCTAAGTAACCATGTGGCAAGTGGGACTGAATTAGTTAAGTGGTCAGTATCAGAAGAATTAGATGTGAATCATGCTCCAGAAATGTCGCCGGGCAGTTCTCCTTCATCTGGTGATGCCAAAAATACAGAAGATCATACCAATGATCTGGGCTCCAGACATGGGGTAAGATTTGAGGGTTCATTTTTCATTGCGAATGTCACTGAAGTGGTGTTGTGATCATTAGTCAAGCATGAGGCTAGACTTAGTTGGATTCAGTAGCCACTTTGACCAACTCCATTATTTGTTGGGTTCTTCATTCTGTTGTTACGATGCTTGTTTTCTGCTCAGTGTTGAAGTATAGTAGTTAAGTAATCTTGCATTCAACATGTTTGTGAAAATAGCTAAAATGTTCTTTGATTGCAATACAATCTCAAAGCCAGTTTATCTGCAGGGATTTCATCTTGAAATGTTTTAGAAATTGGCCTGTTCAGTATAACAGTTGACGACTTTCCCGTTTTTATTGGTATTTCTGGCGATATAATTTAACTTCCAGATGTTTAAATATAATTCAATATTGAGCAGTCACTTTCACACCTGCAAGCATTTGTCAAATTGACTTGGTGCTATAATGTACATCTCTTTCTCTAATATTCTGTAGCTCATCTCTGCAGAGTACAGAAAATCATAGAGTCAAGAAATCTTTTGGAGATAATTTAGGTACTGCCACAGATGGACTAGATTCTAATGACACATTTCATACAAGGGAACCTAAGAGACAAAAGAAGCTGAATTATGGATCGCCTGATGCAGCTTTGGGAAGCCATGGATACAGCCAGCAAATTATTTGTCATTCTGATCAAGCTGCAGTTTCCAACTTCAGTGCAGAATGCAAATTTAAGGAAAACACTGCTGTCATTTCTTCCCCCGCCGCTTGTGAAGAATCATATGCCAATGGAAGTGTGTGTGCATTTTGCCACTCTTCTAAGATAACAGAAGTAATTCTCTGCCTAAGTCTATATGCTCGTCTCTCAAGTTGTTTATAATTATTCTTATGTTTTTTCGAGAGATTGGTTTCTGGATCTAGGCATAATTGTTTCTTTCATATTTTAATTGGTCTTGTAGGGAACTGGATTACTGCTGCATTATGCCAATGGAATGGAGGTAGCAAGAGGCAAAGATGATCTTTCCAAGGCCATTCCTGTCCATAGTAAATGCATAGAATGGTATGAGATTTGTGTGGATCAGCCATGTAGTCGAGTGTTTATTTGTGTTGGTTTTGCAGTCTCTATGAGAAAATAGCCATAAATATGTGAAGTTGACACTTATATCCTGATATTTCTGGTTTGAAGTAATTATTTCATTTATGTCAATGCTTAAGTATTCTCACTCGTTACAAACTTAAACTTGTTTTGCATTTTTGAAAAGTATTTTGTTGCTTAATTGTGCCAGTACACTCTTTAAAGGTCTAACTGGTTTTTGAGGGGCAGATCTTTCTGAAGTCTGGCTTGGCTCTGGCTTTTGTTTATTTTACTCCTTATTTAAGATTGTACATTTCAAAGATTTGCAACACATAATGTCTCAAAGTGCTTTCAGATGCTGGTCCATTTTAACATTATCTGCAGATTAAACTGCCAAAATTCTTTACAAATAGGTGATTGTGAACAAATATAAGTTGAATTTTTGCTTGCAGGAGTCCTCAAGTTTATTTTGTTGGAGAAACGATTAAGAATTTGGAAGCTGAACTGGTGAGATCTTCTAAGCTCAAGTGTAGCAGCTGTGGGTTAAAGGGAGCAGCACTTGGTTGCTTTGCCAAGTCCTGTAGGAGGAGTTATCATGTGCCTTGTGCTTTGGAAATCCCAGAGTGCAGATGGAATTGTGTAAGATTCCTATGCCGTTCCTGTTTGTTTTTGTGCTTGCCTTCAAACTGTCACCTGATCCAACTTTTAATCATATATTCGATTTGCAGGATGACTTTTTAATGCTCTGTCCTATTCACAGAACAATTAAATTTCCAAGTGAAAAGTCCAGCTCTAGGAAGCGTCACAGTGGAGAAAAGTGTTCTCTGCCCAGTCAAATGTATGGAGGTTTTGTGATTATCATTTGCTTTTTGTATTTCTCCTCACTTGTGTGGTACAGAAGATATTCTCCTCACTTGTGTGGTACAGAAGATATCTATTTGACTAGAACAATAGCCTGCTCTTGACAAAGTACTTTTAATCACTTGTTAGTGAGCCTCTTAACTTTTCATTAATTCGATTCACTTCTAGAATTGATTAACATCTTCTTCTATTGTTCCATTCTAGCAGTGGGATACAATAAAAGATGTCTTCCCCTGAAATATTTATTTCAGAGATTGGTGCTGTTATTTCGTTGCCAATTTTCTGCAAGTTATTCACTTATTTACTTGCTAAATCTTGTTGCGGTACTGAATGCTATATTATTGGCCTCGTGAAAATATTAGCAAAATCTTTTTGAATGTTTGGCAATGTTTTGGATTGGTCTTATTCTTTTGATGGTACATAAAGAAAATGTGTAATAGGCTGTTGTGGAACAGTAGCCAAAGTGCACATTTATGAACCATTTTTGTTGTCTTGAACACAGCGCGTCTGAACGGTTGAACTTTTGGGCAACCTCCGCTAGTGGGCCTCAAAAATGGGTTTTGTGTGGATCTGCCCTGTCTTCTGAAGAGAAGGTTGGTTTCTGTTTGATATACTAGTCAAAACATTGATGCATATTAAAAGTGATTTTTGGACTTTCAATTCATTTTATGTTCCCTTTGTGTAATCCTTTTGTGAATAAGCTGTATTCAGCAACTAATTTCCTGTTTTGATTTCTGGCACTCAGTGTTTTATGGTCAAATTTGCTGGAATCTGTGATGCTACTGTGTTCAAGTTCTGGAATCCAAATGTTACCCATGTGATTGCAGCCACAGATTCGAATGGTGCGTGCAGCAGGACTCTAAAGGTTCTCATGGCAATTCTGAAAGGAAGATGGGTCCTTACTATGGATTGTAAGCTCTCTATATTCTCTGCTTTTGTGGTTTAAATAGCTTTTTTACCCTCTTCACTAATTGCTTTTGTGGGATCACAAACTTGCATTGCGTTTAAAATCTACCTAATGCTTTGCAATGTATCACTCCTTTCAGGGATAAAAGCTTGTGTGGAAGCAAATGGTCCTGTGGATGAAGAACCCTATGAGGTTAATCTGGATAATCATGGTTGCCACAACGGTCCCAGAAATGGCAGATTAAGGGCGTCAAATAATGTAAGGAACTTAATTAATGGCATATTTTTCTATTGTCTATAAACTTGAAATATACTTTCCTATACACAAAATAGCAACTTAACCATTCACACTAATTTTCATGAAAATCTCATTTCATTGGTTTCATGTGATCTTTACTAAGGAAGGTTTATTCTTATTATCCTTCCATGTTTATCCCTCTTTTGCTGCATAGGCTCCCAAGCTTTTCGACAGTCTGAGCTTTTATTTCAGTGGGGACTTCGTCCTATCTTACAAGGATGATCTCTTAGATTTAGTCAGAGTTGGTGGAGGAACCATCATCGAGAGCACAGAGCAGATAGTTGCACAAAAACCCAATCCACAAACGGTCTCTACAACTTATGTTGTTTATAATCACGATCACCCTCAAGGATGTCTAGCAACAGAATCGAGTTCTTTTGTCTTGAAAAGATTAACAGACGCGGAGCTTCTGGCAAAAAACATCGGTGCTCAGGTCATTCCACACACATGGATCCTGGAGTCAATAGCTGCATGTAGGGTGTTGCCTTGTCACTCATCTTAATCATGCTATTTTTTCTTCCTCACACGGTGCTCAAATATATTAACTTATGGATAGTAATATTCAGACCTTAAATGACTGCAAGATTTCAGTCTCTTGTGCTTCATTTTGGGTACTATACTTCTGAAATAAAAAGAAAATGTTGCCCATCTCAACTTTGACCTGAAAATAGGTACACTTCTTATATACTTCAATCAACCGCAGGCACTAAAATTGAAATCTTTTAATGGTGCCTGTCTTAATCTTATGGTGGTAGGTTTTATGAATAAGTTTGAGGTTATGTGTTTGAGGTTTATTGGAGTGTGGGTATTTGTTTCATTTTATGTTAATTGTTGTAATTTATTTATTGTTTTTAGGGAAAGATGCAAGTAATTTTATGTGAAATTATAAATGAGTAAATTACTTCCTATGAAAAATAGCAACTTATCTCCTTTTTTAGTGAGGTAAGTTGTTCGATTTTAAACAACATAGGGAGGGAGGTAAATTATTATTTTAGTTTTTATAGGGAGTAATTTGTTTATTTGTAATGTCACAAGAAGGTAAATTGTATTAAACCCATTGTTTTTAGTTAATATTGATGTATTAGTTCAATTGATGTATTATTCATTTTATTGAGATGATGATATAATTGTGTATGTGATTATTACTTAAAAAAAAATCAGAAAACATAAATTAATTATTTGTTTATCTAAATGGTAGCTGTCGCCTAATCACTAATTATTGATAATTAATAGGGATTAAGTATTAATAAGTTATATATTGATTATTATAGTTATTCAATAATTAAATTTTCTTGTAATAATGTACATTATCATGAAAATACTGAAGTTGAGATATGGCATGTAGTCATGCGAGACAATCTCACCGAGGTACTCTATTATGCTTTTATGATTCACAAGGGTCAAACCAAAAATTCAAATATATACATTACTTCATTCTCTCATGGCATTATTTAAAACTTTAAGAGAGTTTGAATGCATCAAAAGTTCCAAATAGGTTTAAATTTCAAAATATTTTATTTTAAGTAGTGGGTTCCCATCATTATTGCTTTTCATATATGAAATTATTATTATTATGATCAATTTTGGTGGGATCTTTTATCACACATTTTAGTCAATTACACATGTTTTTTTTTTAATATATCATTAAATTAAATTGTATAAATTTAATTATAATTTAAAAATTGATCAAGCTAAAAGGACTTTCACCAAAGTGGTATAAAACACCTTCATCGTCCACTTCTACAACTTGACCAATTTAAATAGTTTGGCTCAAATAGCTACTCTTAATTTAGAACAAAATTTCATGAATAAGTTCGAAATAGTGGGGTTTGCGTTTTACTAGATGAATAGATATATATTTTAATTTATGTGAATTTATTTTAATTAATTTTATTATTTTTAACTATATTGATTAAATTAATATATTACATATAATATATTGATGTAATAATGTACTTTTAAAAACATAAAATAAAATTCCAACTCTTAAATAATCTTTTCCACATGTTAAGACAAAGTGACTATATGTCTTTACTTATTCAAGAATTTATTTTAGTGATTCACGTTTTAATTTTGTCATCAATTAAGAAATTACTAGGTAAATCAATGCTTGATGATTTTAATTGTGTCATAAATTTCAATTACAAACAATCAGTATACCAAATATAATATTAAATATTTATAACTAATCAATTACTATTATTACAATAGAATAATAATTAATATTAAAATAAATTAATATCCATGTATACATTAATGGGACTCGAATTCAACAGGTCTCAGTTTTATCGACTAAGCTACATCTCATTAGTGGAATTTACTTAGTAATATAATACCTACAAAAAAATATATTTATAAAGACATCAAATATTGATTAAATAAAAATGATTTTTTGAACTAATTGATTTCTTTCCATATATGGTGAATAATACATGGTAAGAAGTTTCATTTCTTATTATTAAATCTAAGTAATAGGGCAAAATATTTATTTAAATGAAAAATTATATTAAATTGCAGTAAGAAGTATATTTTTTTTATGCATGTCTTTTACAACTGATCAATACATCAATTCTATTAATAAATTCACATTAAGTGAAATAAATATTCATTACAATAAATTTATATTAAATGAGATAAATACATACATGTCTGACGTGGCTCGAACTTATTCATGATTTTTCAAGATAGGAAAATTTTGAAATTCGTTTACTCACTTTTATGATTTTTACTAAATGAATACTTTCACTATTAATTAATTAATAAAAGTGGCCTTGAAATCTTGATTAGGATTAAAAAATAAAAAGGAAAAAAAAGTGTAAAATACAGCCTGTTGTCCATCTTGTCAAACTCTAACGGTCACTTCCTTTTTAAAAAAACACATGCACATAAACCCTAACCCCACCACAACTCGACCGTTTTCCCCTCTCCACGCTCTCTTCTCTCTCTATTTTTCTCTGCGGAAAAAAGATGGAGCCCCTTTGCCATGCACTCCTCCTCTGATCATCTGAGCCAATAATTTCTCTGAAATCAACAGAAGAAAAGAAAGATTCCTAGGGTTCTTCTTGGAATTTCTTTTCCGATATGGGTTGTTTTCTTGGATGCTTTGGTGGTGCAAAGGATCGCAGACGCCGGAAGCAGAGGGTTAATCGGGCTAGCCCTCAACGCCAGGTGAATACCCCTTTTCTTAGCTTGATTCAATTTTTGTTTGATCGTGCAGGGGAATGCTGGAGAAGAGCGATGGAGCTCTTGATTCTTACTGAGTTTTCTTGGTTTATGGCTTTTGAATTAGCTTTTATTTGATCGGTTTTTTGATCATGTTCATTTATGAGTTGAATCTCTTGATGCCTTCCCTCTAATGACTTCGGCGATTGGACGGAGCTTTAGAAATTTTCTAGTTTGAGCAGAATTTCAATTGCTTCTCTTGTTTGTTTCCTGGTCTATTTGGTTGAGCAGAGGTTTGTATCAGTCTTAATTTTTTTAAGATAAGGTTTTCTTGATCCTTTTGATTTGGTAAAGTCCAGGAATAGGACTCACTCTCCTGCATTGTTGTTTTGTCTGGTCAAATAAGCTGATGTTTGTCTGTCTCTTTTTGCTTTGTCATTGACATCAGTGATGTCAAATGATCCTTTTCTTTTCTCCTTTTTATTTTGTTCATGTTGGTGTATTTATTGTGAGCCTGATCAAGTGATAAATTTCTTGATACAGAGAAATAGAGTTCAGAATGTTCAGCAGGAGAGTGTAATCACTGCGGAGCAGACCGTCACAGAAACAACTCCCACCAACTTGGTTTCAGAGTTGCAGTGAGCAATTGATTCTCTTAAACCATTTATTAATTAAAACTTAGCTGTCTACTTTTAACACTAAATTCATCTTACAACTATGCGTGTTAGATATTAGTGATAGATGATGTTGTTCTTCTCTTTGCTTTAACCTTTTTTCAACTCTTTAAGTCTCTGGATTGTGAACATCATCCTTCGCTATGTTGTTTAGATTTTTCTGTCTTTTTTTCCTGCTAATAAAATTTAACTGAACTTTTTGGTGTAGAAATAAACCTGAGGGAGTGGAGCAACTGAGTCCAAGCCCCAGAAAAAGAGTTACATTTAACTCAAATGTCACAACGTACGAGCATGTTCCCGTCCATGAAAGTATTGATTCTCTGCCAGAGTGTACGACAAATGTTGAGAAAGAAGAGGAGGAGGGTTTGAAAGCATCAGGTCAATCTCATTCATCTCATTCAATATCTGAAGATGATAATTCAGTCACATCCAGTGTTGGATCGTATCCTCCGAATCATAGGTACCATAACACCAGAGACAGTGATGATGAAGCTGCAGAGTATGGCGATAGTGATTTGGATGACGTGGATGATGAAGATGATTATGATTATGATGATGATGAAGATATTGATGTTAGGATTGCTGGCCAAGAAGTGTGGTCTGAATCAGTTTTAACTGCATCAATGGAGTCTAGGACAGGAAATCCTTCATCACAAGCCATTGATGAGGAAGTGGAGAGCCCTATGGTGAAACCTCTGCTGCCTGATGAGGATGTCAAGGCATTCGGATCAAAACCTAGTGCCAGAGACAGAAGTGACTATATTAATTCAGTGCTCAACCCTGTGGAGAATATCACTCAGTGGAAAGCCGCAAAGTCAAAAGGGACACATGTATTGAAGCCACAGAAGGAGAATTTGACTGCGAACTTTGAGGCACCTCGTATATCTTTTAGCTCAGAACCGCCACTGGGCCAGGCACCATTCAGTTTCAAAACAAAGTCAGATCACCCGAAAAATTCAAATCAAGAAATACCAGTTGATGCAAGTCTCTCAAATTGGTTGGTTTCTCCCGAAATCACGCCCCCAAAGAAGACTAGTTTCAGTGGCCTTGAGACGATTACATCTGGACGGACCATGTCAGAAGGGTGTCTTTCTGTAAGGAGCTTTGAGGACCGGCCCATTTTAGGAGCGTTGACGGTTGAGGAGCTAAGGCAAATTTCACCGTCTCCCTCCCCAAGGAAGTCTCCTAGTCGAAGCCCTGATGATATGCCCATTATAGGCACAGTTGGGACCTATTGGAATCATTCAGGTTCGGCAAAGCGTTCTGATTCAGCGTCTTCTTTTAAAGGCATACCAAACACAACCAGCAAGTACAGGGAGGTACGTATGAAATGAGAAAGCGGTAAAATGACTTTGCAATCATGACTGTTGTGACTAAAACACTTTCAATAATATGCAGGATAAGAGAGTTAATTGGCACTCTACTCCTTTTGAGACGAGATTGGATAGAGCTCTCAACCGAGGTGCTTCTGAAGCTTAATTCTATTAGAGAGCAGCATTCCTGGAGAAATTTGGGAGATGTTCTTTGGCCATTTCTTTGTCTGTATTTCCAAGTTATGAGAAGTTTGTTACTGTTTGTGAATTCTACTTTGTCTTTGTATGCATATTTAATTGATTTGTTGTAATTTTTTTGTACCATTAGACATTGTAATATATTGCATATGAAATGAGTTGGTTGATTTGATTGAATTGTTTATTGAGGTGAAATATTTGGTTGTTTTTTAGCCCCTGCACTTTCTTCCCAGAAATCCTAGCCCCAATGTAACCGAAGATTCGATATTTAAAACTCCAGGAATAATTTTAAAAAGGAATAATTACAGTTACACCCCTGATTTATGGTCTGTTTTATACAAACTATCCTTGTTTTTTGCATAATTACATAAATCATCTATAACAACAAAAAAAACAAGAGTAATTTGTGTAATGATGGTGATGCTGGGGGGGGGGGGGGGGTGTATCTAAAAAAAACAGGCGTGGTTTGTGTATGTGTAATTATAAAAAAAGACAGAACTAGTTTGTGTAAACAGATCATAGGTTAGAAGTGTAAATGTAATTATCCTTTTTAGAAATGAGTTGAAACCTCAAGAATGAAAATCAATGGACATAATAAAGCAAGGAAAGGTGATGTATTATTACTCAAGTTTTTCTACCCTGGGGTTACATTTGTAGAAAAAATATAGACAATGAAAGGTGAGGCACAAATGGGAACCCTTCACAGTGCAGATGCCTTTCTCTATTGCTAGCAACATGCTTAGAAAGCTTCTGCTGTGTGATCATAATATGCACTATACCAATACTTCCAACAAGGCAAAAATGGCAAAGAGATTGTGAACAATCAGAAGATGCAATTTGTTTGTAGGACATCATCAGCACTCCACACCACATTGTTTGAGTATAGGGCCAGTTTGCTTGGGCAAGAAAGGATCAATTCTAACCCAAACAAGTGAGAAGATTGAAGCCAGAAGAATTGACCAGAGAACCACAATTGTAGGAGTCCTGTTTTGCCTTCCCATCAACCCCTTAAGGAATGGATACAGATGAACGATGACCCAAAAGGCGAAGAACAGTTTCCCGAATAGAGGTCCCCAAGAACCATATCCATTGTTGATGGCATCGGATACTCCCGCCACCACACCGACCATGTTAATGATTATCAATGTTGTCGGAGGAATGAGAAGCGTTGTCCATTTGAAGAGGTAGAGCTCCCCAAACTCAGCATCATCGGCTGCTTTTGCTGTGACGGTGAAGTTTGTATCTACTCCAGCAAGCACCTTTAGAAGACCTTGGAAAACAGCAAAGAGATGTGCTGATACACCACCAATGACCCAGAATTGCTCATTGCGCCACCAATCCTCAATGCTAACTCCACTCCATCGGAGCTCAAGCACGCCGGTTGTTATGATGGAGACGAAAAGCGCGATGAACCATATGCTTGCCAGGTTATTCAACTGCACATGAAATGTGATTTAAGTTAAGTATCATTGAACTTAAGGTTTTTCTTTTCCAAATTTACCTTTAGTAATAGTCAGAGTGAATGATACTTACTGTTGGAACAATGAATTTTCCAGTAAGAAGACACACGGCCGGGAGTATGCAGTAGGCTAGCAGAGCAATGGAAGTGAACGGGTACACGATGGTGTTAATATAAGCAAGTCTTTCGAGCCATTTAAGCTTTCCTCCATAGCCATACCAGAGTGGACAATGACGACTAAGGAAGATCTCAACCGAACCAAGAGCCCATCTCAGAACTTGGTGCAACCTATCAGACAGATTGATGGGAGCTGATCCCTTGAAAGCAGGTCTCTTGGGTGAACAGTAAACAGACCTCCATCCTCTGCAGTGCATCTTGAAACCTGTCAGAATATCTTCTGTAACCGAACCGTAAATCCATCCAATCTGCGGATAAAAGAACATTAAAGAGAGGTTCAGACACCCCAGCAGTCTTAATCTGGGAAAGAAAGTAAAGATTCAGAGACATCATGGTAATGGGATATAGTGTTTGTACTAACCTCCTTCCCCCATTCGGTTTTTTCTTCGTAGCCACAGCTGATAACATGGATGGCTTCTTTGATTAACGATGTTTGGCTGTTCCCCTCAGGAAGACCGCCATCTTCCATGAGAGTGGAAGCAATGAAAACTGGTGACATTCCAAACCGTTTTTCGAAATTCTTTTGGGACATGAGTGATGATTTTTCCAATTCATCATATCCTTCCAGCCCTTCTTCAATTTCCTCAAGATCAAAAACTGGTCCGGATGATCTACGAGTGTACTGTTTGCCCATCATTTTCTTCTTCTTGCTATATAATCCTCCAAGCCCAAGTAAAGACTTAAGTCCTTTCTTCTTATCCTTAGACTTCCTTGATCCACCACAACAGCAGCAGCACCACTTCGGCCAGCAGTCACACGTCATCTTGGGGCGCTTCTCAGATGCAGGTGGATCATAGCCGTATAACGCCTGCCTGTTAAAGACACACCCAGTGCCAACATATACAGGACCTTGGATGCCATCCAGACCTTTCATGTTGATCTGGTAAATGAATAATTTTCCTGTTATAACTCGTTCTAGCGATTGTAGTCAAGATTGGAACGGTCTAACGTATAATTTTGAGGGGTGTAATATTGATCAGCAAAATGAATGAAAATGATGATCTGTAACTTACATCAAAGAATACGACATTCCGATTAGCATATCTATCGTGTCGATCAATACCATCAAATCTCTGTGGAAACTGAACATAACAGAGCTTCTTCCCCATTTGAGGATCCATCAAAAAGCACATGGCTTCCCTTACAGCTTTGCTGTTATTGAGGTAATGATCACAATCCAGGTTCAATATGAATGGCGCATTCGTAAGCACTGCAGAAACTCGGACCTACCGATCGTGCACATAGAGCAGATCCCCAAGTGTCAGAAGCACTAAATAAATCTTAAGTTCCATAAACAGAAGTAGCCATTTTAACATAGCAGCTACTTACCAGAGCATTCATTGCACCAGCTTTCTTATGGTGCTGGTAGCCCGGTCGTTTCTCACGTGAGACGTACACTAATCGAGGTAGCTCCTTACCTTCAATATCAAGTGCACCTTCACTTCCCAAATATACCTGTCATGCATGAAACTGCTTGTTTGTTATGCTACATCTATCAGCAGTTCATTTCAGCAAGTTGATATAGTAGTTAAGTATTGTTTGAGGATAGATTTCTTCTCTATCACTGATTTTTTAACCTGAATCATGCCAGGATGATCGCGAGTGTTGTTCCCCGGCCATGGAGTCCCGTCTTGCATAACCCATCCTTCTTCCGGTTTCTTCTGAGCTTTAGCAACCAACGCATTGATTCTCACTTTGAACTCTTCGTATTCTCTCTGCAAGAAACAGACACTCTCTTAGAATGATCAGTTCCATCAGAAATCAGCAATGGACTAACAGAGTAAGTTCACTTGCATGACTCTACCTTCATGGCCCTGCGATCCTTTACAAAAGTTGGCTGAACCTTATCTTTCAGGTAGTCAATTTTCTCAGAGAAGTAGAACTCAGGTGCCCTCGGTTCAACGTTATACTTCTTGCAGAATGGCACCCACCTCCTCGCGAACTCAGCAGTTTCAGACAATGTATCGAATAGAAGCATGGATGCACCATCATCCGAAACGTAGCAACTCACTTTATCCACCGGATAATCAACAGACAAGATTGAGAGCACCGTGTTTGCTGTAATAATGGGAGGTTCTTTAAGAGGATCCACTGTGCTGACAAAGAAATCAACCGCGGAAAGCTGGTTGGCCTCACCCTCGCGCTCAAACCTCAACGAGAGACGATCAAGATACGTTTCACGGTTAATGGGATTCCATTTGGGGAACTGATCAAGAATCCAGGACAAACCAAACCATATCTCGCATATCACAGAGATAATCCATAAGGGATAAGCATCATTTGCAGGGGTCAAGATTCTGAAATGGAAGAAGAAACACAGAATGATGAACCGAATGACAATGACTATGCGATACGGGCTGATCAACCGTGAAGGAATCGGGACTTTTCGCCACAGTGGCTGCCGGGCTTCAGCAATACTGAAGAAACACCACCACCACCACAACAACAACAACAACAAGAATCAGCACAAAGATTACAATTTGAAAAGAATCTCAAGAAAAAAACAGAACAACAAAATATCAAATTCAACCAAGAAGCATCAAGAGAACAGAACAACACAGCCTCAATTTCTACGAACACAAATCAAGAAAACAGAAGACTTTGAAACAACGCAAATCTTACAGGAAGTCATCGTCATCTTCATCATGTCCACCATCATCTCCTTTGGTAATGAGACCTCTCTTTTCTTGTCTGGTTTTCCATTTCTCGACTCTTTCCTTCCATTCCTCAGTGTTGTAAGCTTCTTTCTCAGCTTCAAAATCTTTACCTGCAACTGGAGACACAGTACATGTGAAAAAAGATTGTGGGCAAGTTGTAATTTGTGAAGGGCAATGAATACTTTTCAAGAAAATGTTCATTACCACTTCCAGCAACAGAACGAACGGCTGCTCCATTTATATGAACTTGATGCTGACTGTAGTCTCCATGCTCCTGCACATATAAAAGAAATTCAATTTACGGGTTTTTTTTTTTCGTGTTGTTTTCTCATATTATTATTATATTCTTTTAATGTCTTTCGAATTATTAAAACTAACTGTTGGAGCACGATCGATACGTGTGTTAATATAAATTTTTATTGTATTTGTCTAATTCAGTGAAAGAAAAATAAGATAAAATGAATAATTTATCAAAACTGTTGAAATATTTAAATTTGATTTGTGCATGATAAAATTTTATTGATAAAATCAAGTGACTAAAAAATATTATTTTAAAGAAATAAATAAGTTTAAGGCTATAATTAGATCGATGGATTTGAATTTTAGAGAATGATTTGGAGAAAGAATTTCAAATTACATATTAAAATTTTTTAATATCCATCAATATTTAGTAAAATATAGTTCAAATTTAGAGCTGAATCATTTGAATCCCTTAAATTTAAAATTATCCAAACAAATCCAAAAAATTTGATACTAAAAATTTGAAATAATTATTTCAAATCCTTCAATCAAAATACAGTCGAACTGACAACTGTATGCCAACTAGAGTTAGTCACTCTGAGGTCCTCACATTTATACATAGCGTGTGTTTGTAATTTTTAAATTACCATATTTATTTAATCCAATAAAAGTTAAATAAATATAAATTATATAGATTAAAAGCTATTCTTTTTCTAACATCTAACCAACACTAACAAGAATCATAATTGTGTAAGACTTAAGTGTTCATGATTTTGAGGGATTCAATGCTATGGATGCAATAAATTTATATTTCAATTGAAAGAAAGAAATTGGTCAATATTACATGGAATTATTAAATAATTAGGTAGTACCAATATATGTTATTTATTAGCATGATGATCATAGAGATGAATTACCAAATGGTGAGGATCATGAGTAGTCTGATGATGAAGATTCTTGAGCTGAAATTCATCTTCAAAATCATCATCATGATTATTTTCTTCATCATCTCCTTCAACCCTAGCACAACCTTAACAAAATGTACCATAATACATTAGTCCCACATGCACCAACAACATATATATATTAGCTATCTAGTGAAAAATACGAAGTAATATCAGTCGTTTTATTTTTTTTATAATATTATAATGCATATATATCGCCAAGATTAAGAACGTAAGGAGGCAACTATAAACCTTTATGACGCTTGTAGCGCGTGTGGCACTGCGGGCAGGTCTGGTGGCCTTCGCTCCTCTCGTAGTCGTAGCAAGGCCGGCAGACTGGGAATCCACACTCGTGGCAAGCCACGAACACCCTTCCGTCCTCAGTCAATCCAATCTCGTCCCCACATACCCGACATGTTTTGGTTGTGGATCCGCGTGTGGGAGGCCGATGCTGTCATGATGATGAAAACATGCAACGTAAGCTATGATGCACGGATACAGACAGTCAGGGGGAGATCATTAACAAGACATACTACAGATGCAGTAGTACTAAACGTGCAACGTTGATGCAACGCAACGTTATTACCTCATCGGGAGCATGCAGGACGTGGAGGTCGTTGCGGCCGTGAGAGCCGGTGAAGAGACCAGCCATGGCAAGAAGATGGAGGGAGGAAGAATGAATGTGGTGGGGAGAGAAGTGGATGTGAAGAGGGTTTATAAGAGTTAGTGTGTGTTGTGTGTGTAACAACAGCTCATAGGTGAGGGGTCAAATTGAAGGTTTGATTGGAAGAGAAGTTAGATTGGTGAGATGAGGAGAGATAGTTTTGAGATTGCTTCTTCTTTTTGCCAATGTTTTTGTAAAGGGAAATTATAACCTGCTAGAAAAATACAGAGTAATGTGTATTTGGACAGACAGACATGTCTTTGTAGCTTCAACTCAAAGGTGTTTACAACCTAATACCAAACTTCCCTTTCTCACAGATGCACTGCTCTTGTCACCCAACTCTTTCTATTCTCACCTTTCTCATATTTATTTTCCCCTTTTTGTGGTTGTTTCTTTATTGGATTTATCCTTAATTTATGGGAGTCTTTTTTTTTTCTTTTTAATTTTATGGGTTGGGGTTGGGGGGGGGGGGGGGGGAGTGGAGAGTTGGGTAGGGAGTTGTATGTTAAAGATCCAATTTGTTCCAAAAAGATCCAATTTGTTCCAAAAAGACCCATTATAGCTGGCAAGATTACACTTTTAGTCACGGGATAAAGGGTTCAAAACATATACTCTTTTGTTTTACGGGATTTTAAAAATAATCCTATAATTAAGAAAAATCAATACATTTAATCTTTTGTTTTACAGGATTATGGGACTACATTTATCGAGCTTTTTATTTTTATTTTTGAAGTTAGGTACTATTTTGAAAATTCTGTAATGCATGGATTTAGATGTGTCGAATTTTCTCAAATTTAGGACCATTTTTAAAATCTCGTAAAACAGAGAACTTCACGAGATTAAATGCCCATTATAGCCCGTGTGTGATCAGTCAGTTAGGATATGAATGCTGAATCTTACTGTATACAAAATTCTGCGAAATGAAATTGTCAATCCTGTTAGGTAGCTAATAGAGAGCAAGATGATTTACCGAGTAAAGGTTACTCATGTACAGAACCCAAATTATTAAATCATGGGTTCTGAAATTTAATCAAAATTCCACCATATATGTCAATTCTGAGGACTAATGCCAAAGAAAGTTCAAGTCTCAAATGTCAAAGATTGTTTATGAACTAAATTTCTGAGGAGAACAGAAGGGGGCTCCCCTAAGAGTTTCCATCTAACAAATAAACCTAAAGATCCCAGCTTCTCAAGAGCTTTACGCAAACCCTACTCAAGAATTGGTGAACCTTTTAGCCATTCAGTCATGGTAGGATCTGAAGATAACATAAACAGGCCTATACGTCCACTTTCGCACGCTTTTTTGGTGATGACTCAGACGTGCAGCCAGCACTTGCCTCAGGATTTTCAGGAACTTCAGCCTCAAGCGTTTTCTGCTTCTCTCCCGCCCGCTGAGAAGTTTCTCCTGATGTTTTGGCAGTATCGGCTGGCTCACCATCTGTTTCCTTGTTTTCAAGTTCTGCTCTTAATTTATCTTTGGCAGAAGAATTTTGCACTGTATCTATCGGCTCTTGAGGGTTCTCGCTGGTGGATGAACCCCCCTTGAGCAAGTCCATGCCCGACTTGCACTGCTTCTCAAACATCATCTGAAGATATTTCCCCTGTTCTTCTATTCGAAGCTGCAGATTTCTTTGAATCTGGAGAAAGATAATTGTGCATTCAGTATATGAGAGCAGCCTAGCATGCATTACTTGAACCGTTTACCGGAGAAGGCTAAAAGCCACTCAAGAAACTAATTTCCGGTTTCACCTTTTGAAATATGCACATATTAAAAGGTCGCTAATTAGCCATTTGCTTCGCTAAATTAAAAGCTAATATATTCGCTCAACTCTATAGCGTGCCATTTACTGGCTAACAAACCAATTTTAATAGCACTCTTCATGTTTATAAAGCTAAATTCATACCTCAAGTTGTTCATGAAGCCGCTTTTGGACTTCCATCTGCAAACGCAGTGCTTCAGTGATGTCAATACCTCTGTTTTAAAACCAGATATACATTACAATCAGCAAGAGAGTTATCAAATCCCAACTATTTACTCTTTTCACACAACCCCAGCCATTTACTCTTTTCACACAATCCCAACTATTTACTCCTTCAAAAGATCAAAAAGAAGAGTTATCAAATCTATTCAATAAATATCGGAGTTATAGTAACACACAATAAAGCAGTTTTCAACTACAGAGAATACATCTAAAGGCATTTAACAAAAGAAACAGTATTTAGTAGTCCAGATATTAACACAGAGCAATCCACAACTCACGTTTTTAAGTCCAGGGATGACAAGTCTTCAAGGGAGGCAGGTTTTGTCTCCGAAGATTCTGCAAAAGATAACATGGTTTCTCTTAAGCAATGAGAATATTAGTATCATATATGCACATGGAAATTTATAGCCTATTTGAGAAGCCAATAGTAAACCAATGCATAAGCTTGAATTAAGAGTAGAACCTAGGTTTGGAGGTCATTACTAAGTGAAACAGAGAAGAACAATGATAGTGTTCATATATATTACGCATATTTGTTTCTTTTACTACTCTACCCAAGCAATTTTACCGAGGAACCATCTTAAAAATACTTCTCTTTCAAAAGACTAAGTCATTGTTGATTTTGAAAGTTTTGAAAAGCTTCAAATAAAATTGTGTTCTATTTGACACAAGGAGAAACCTTAGGAGGTGTTCCGGAAAAGTAGCATTTGAAGAGGTAAATTTGGGCCAGGCAACAAAGCAAAAGTGCATCTCCTATAGTAAGTTAATGAAAATGCATCAACCTTATCATATGTTATCTTGGAGGCTACAAGCAATAAAGTATTAGACAAAGGTTGATACTAATTAACAAGAAAAAGCTCTTGAAATTCATTATGCAAAAGAGAAACAAAACAGATAGATTCCCATTTACTGCAAGTACTATTTAGCATTAGTGAGCCGAATGAAACAAATAAATAAGCTAGACAATTAGCTGACTTAATAGCCTCGAGAAACACGAAAGAGAAATATCCAAGTAAACTAGCTATACATACTAGAAAAACAGAGAAAACTGAAAAAGAAATAAACTCCCATCACTTGTGACATAGCCACTAGAAAAAGAGAGAAAAAAAGGAGAATAGGAATTCCACTCTCATATCATGAAAATTGGCATAAGATGAATAGCTGCAGCTTCATTGTGAGTTCACATTTTGTAAACAGAATGATGAATAAATGTGATCCAAAAGCATGACGAACATGCAAGTTATAGCCAAAAAGTTGGCAAAAGAACCTTCTGTTGTCTCTGCTTTGTATCGAGCTGTTCGGTACTTCTGCAGTTCAGGAAACGGATATTAAAATGAGTGGGAAGCCCGACGGGTGCAGGTTTTAGGAAAGGCCATTGTTATAGCATAATACATACCTGTAGATGGCTTTTTACATGATAGATGGTCAACCCTTCTACTTTCATTAGTTTCAAGACACCCTTGGGAGTAGCTCCTGTATCAAAGATATAACGATTGATGTCAACAGCATGTCAATGATTTTACACCAGGTCACTTTGAAGCAAGATAAGTAAAACTACTTTCACTGCCACCAAGCTTGTTGACTGCTTCCACAAAGGCCTCATGAAGTTCTGGCGTCCAACGCATCCGCTGCTTTGCTGGAGCAGCATTTGCAGACGATGACTGACCAGCACCAGTGCAAATTTCTCCAGGTGTACCTGGGAGCTGTTGCGATATATGAGGTTGCTGCATGGAGATATTTGTTGACTGTGGAGAAATCTGATATGATGCCTACAGTAATAGAAGACAAAAGTCACGTACTTTTCACTGTCTTTCGAACTGAGGAAAGTAAAAAAGCGTGCTAAAACTCATTTACAGTGGAATAACCTCAACCTTTGATCCCGGATCTGTAGCACTTGGATCAGCAAGAAGGCCATTCCAATCCGTAGTCAAATCATCATTATCACTAATAAGCTGATCAGCCCAATCTTGCCAATCATTTGGTTTACTGAGTTCCTCTGAAGGAATTGCAATGCCACCCATATTACTACCATCTAGTTGACTGTTTTGGATTATCGTTGTCATTGGAAAATCAAGAAAATCAGGCAACGGATCTGTACACCAGGAGTCATTATTTTCTTTGTTAAAATGACTTGATGCAGTGGATTGAAGAACTCGAGAATCAACAGAATGAGGCAACGTAACTGATATTCCACTATTTGTTGATTGAGAAATAAAAGGGGATTGTCTTGGAAGCTTTTCTTGTTGTTGGCCAGACGAAAAGTGAAGATCAGTAGAGTATCCTGAAGATGTGGAAAATATATGTCCGACAACCCCACTGTTGGAAGACAATGGTGAAACAACAGCTGAAGGGCGTCGTGTGAGATCCCTCTCCAAGGGAATGTGTCGTGAATCAGAATTTTTTGGATATGTCTCTTCCAGAGGAGTTGGACGAACAGGAAATGAAGAAGATAAAGCCCCCGAAGCACCAAAGTTACTAATTTGACTTGCACCTGATCTTTGAATGGATAAAGCTGGTTTGGCTTCCATGGTCGGCTTGCACGTAAACAATAGCTACTTCAATGTAAGGTATTAGAAACCACTCAGCTTCTGCAGTCACCTACTCAAACTTAAGCCACAAGAGCACACATCAAACTTATGTCCCAAAGAGGTAAAAATGGCATACAATATTTACTAAACGAAAACGCAGTGAAAATAAATCCCACAAACTAGAACTTAAAACCTAACTTTTCTATTGTCAAATAAGCACTCCAAAGAAGGAAAGGCAGGCACGGTATTAACCTGGACGGCATGGACAAAAAAATGTTAAAATATAGGCCCGTAACTCTGTTCAACCAAAGGAAAAAGGTCCTAGATTATGGAAACTATTCAAATTTGCAATGTCAAATAGTTTCTTATTCAATTATCACTCTCATCTGATTCTGTTCTTTTCTCTCAAATATCATTTTCAATTCCATATCCTCGACAAGTGAAAGCAGTGAAAATTAGCTATAAGAGTGCATTGCCCTGACTTCTTAATGTACTTTTTAAACTAGATTTTTCATAATGGAAATCCTACCACTAATCTTGACCAGGAAAACCCGAACCATACAGAACCAGCTAAGCTCTAAGAACAAGCTAGCCATCTGCTGGCCAACAGAACAATATTCATCATAAAGTAAATGCGGAATGGAACCATGCACCAATAATAATAACAATATCTAAACAATAAATAAATAAAATAAGTTCATTTGCACTACAAGCTAGACATAAAGTACTATCGGTTTTATAACATGCTGTTGTAGTACTAATATGCTAACAACCTATGATTACTCTCCATTGGCACATGAAAGTAAGCAGCAGCAATACTACACCACGACCATCAATCCTTTTTTTACCATAAACGGTGTTTGCCCTTGTTGAGCACAAATCCCGCGAACCCAAAAACATGACATTAAAGTCAACATGAATCCCAGAAAACCCAGTATCCGAGGCAGCAAATCAGCATATAAATTCTTAAAAATAAATAAGAAAAAAAAATCCTATATTCAAACCATGGATACGAGCCCATGAACACCCCATTTGCACACAGCCAAAAATCAGAAATTCCCAGAACTCCTGAACGTGCATCTAGATAAGATCGAAAACAAACTCAAAGTTGACATAGGGGTCGTAAATTGAAAATTTACGAAAGGCACAGATTGCAGCAAATTCAACTAAACATAAACCGCGAATTTTACCGTAATCGCAAACAAGCACAGGAAATTCTTACCTAAAAACCACAAGAGCAACGGGGATTGAGAACGGACGAGCTCCATCTCCAATTATTGACCACAATAAATTAAAAAAAAAAATCTAATCCAGAATCCCGTGATTGCTGAGCATAACGTATACGATACATGTACGTATACGTAGACTTGCGTGCCGCGTATACAAGTAGGTAGGACTGACACGCGCGGACTGTTTGCCGGAGCTTCCTTCGCCGGCGATTGGCCAAACAGAATCCTACGGTGACGAAAGCCGCCTTTCTTTGCTGTCTTCTATTTGAGTTTGGCCTCTTCCAATTATTTTATACCCGCGTACATCTCTAGCCCACGCGCGTCCTCTGGAGCGTGTCATGTTCTCCACTTTCCTCTTTTTTCCCTCTTCTTATTTCACTTGGTAAAGAGTTTAATAAATTAATTTCCCCCTTTAATTAATTATAGTAAAAGATCAATGCTCAAAATTTGATTTTACTTCTTGAGATAAATATATAATATTTCATTAATTTTAATAAATTATATAAATACATCAAGCTCAGATACACCTCATTTTAAATTAAAATATTATATCTTATATGATCAATTATCGTTCTGATTTGAGCTTTCAAAATTATTTTCAATCAAATTATTTAAAAAAAACTTATAAATTGCCCATTACTCGATTTATTTTTACATGCTGAACCAATTTAAACGCAAACATGTTATCTCTTAAAAAAATGAGTTTATTATTCGAATCGCTCCTCTACACTAGTTATAATAAAAAAATGAGTATTGAAATTTTTTCGTCTTTATTTAAGCTATATAACTTTAATAGCATGTTTCTCTAATGATATAATAAATTGTTTTGTATATAATAAGATTACTAAAATATATTCGAATCTCTTATGATAAATGAAAATTGAAATAATTAGTTGGATTCAACATCAAACATTAGAATAAGATTTTCAAAATATATTACTCAATATAATCGATATTATAATCTTCAAAATTTCAAAATTCAACAATAATATTCTTAGCGTTCGTATACGATTACAATAATAAAAAAAATATTGACTATTGCAATCCAAAAATTAAATTATAAGAGGATATGACTTTTCTATCTCATTCATCATTTTTTATCACATCACTGGTAAATTTTTAGCCATCTTAGAATGGCTTTTTCATTTCAAGGGCCTTTTATTTAATTAAAAATATCTTGGGGCCGTTTATTTTTGTGTGGGGATTAAATAGTTAATATAATTCGATTGTAAAAAAATATAAAATATTATAAGTTATTAATTTTTACTGGTATTTTCTTTATTGGATAAAAAAATGAGATATAAAACCGGATTATAGTGTCAGACCTTCAAGATTGAACAATTTATTACTATATAGAGTTCGATGGATTATTAAGTAAATCATCATTTCTTGTTAGTGGTGTAGGTCCCACTTTAATGGTGGATTCCGATTGGGCGGTGACATTACCTCCCAAGATGCGCGGTGCAGAGAAAATAATTCGCTGTATTTGTTTATGATGAATTGGTGATTTACAAATCAATTGATTTTTTTTGTTATTATTATTATATAATAATAGTACATACACAAGATGTTCTTTGAGTAGGGGTAAAGGGCAAGTGTGAAGCCATTGGCTGTGGTTCACTGGACCCGTCTCTATTGGTTGCATTTGATTTGATTCCTGTGGTCCTATGATGCATGAACACGAATATAACGACACAAATTTATGATGTAAGAATATGTATTTGATACTGCATTAATTAATTTTTTGAAGTGTTTATGCATTATAAGTTGGGATACAAAACAAGTGAAAGTGGTCGTTTTAGAACTTTTGGGATTTCATTAATGCCATTTATGTTGCAAATATTAATGAAGAAATTAAGTTTTCCTTGTTGAAAAATTTATTTATTTATTTATATGCGGTTCTCCAATTTTAGTTAATAAATTAGAAAATAAATTTTTTATTTTAAATTATTAATCTTTATATTTTATTGTTAATACATTTCATTCATGTCGAAATTTTCTCACTATCCCCACAAAATTACAATTTTAAAAGTAAAACCCATGAAATAGAAAATGTCAAATGCCATTATTCTTCTTCTTCTTCTTATTATTATTATTATTATTATTATTATTATTATTATTATTATTATTATTATTAATTATATCAAATGATATGTGTGTATGTGAGCGGATGCGTGTGGTGGGGGGAGGGGATATTAAGTGCTTGGTGACCCAATGATTTCGAAATTAAATTTGCGTTTCAAGTGTAAATATAATTTTTCATGTCGTTTGGTGTCTTTTACTATAATAACTTGTGGGATAAAATTCCATAAAAACGATGTTTTGATACAAGCTACAAATTATAATTTTTAATCCCACCATAATGATTTTTTTATTAATTATCCATTATGCCCATTAAATATATATATATATATATATTTTAATGTCTAAGTTAACTTTTAAAACAAGATTAAGTTTGAAATTTAGATACAATCTGTGTTTATATAGAATCAATTATGAATCTAAACATCATAGTCACTTTTTCTAAATCCCGTTTCTCTCACAAATAATAACTTTATAATTATTTGTGCAACTGTCGAACCGAACTGAGCAGAGATCAAACAAACCCTTCTCTTACAAAAACAACCAATACCCTTATAATTATTTATGCGGCCATCAAACCAAACTGATAAGAGGTCAAACAAACCCTTCTCCTCACAAGAAATATATCTCACAAGTTATAAAATGGACTCATTGTACTTTTTCAGGGCATGCCCCTATGACTGTGAGATCACAATCCCAGTAGCAGGACATATTACAGCAAAGTGCATACAATTTTGACAAGGAAACTCACAAAACAACATTAACTTATGTTATGTATGCTCATGATCTTGTAAGAGGCCTGAGCTTCAAGATATGTAGTACAAGGAATTCGGGAGCTTGAATGTTCTCTTGGCGCTCGGGCTTCCATCGAAGCTGCTCCATTGGTCACCGATGATGCCCCATATACGGTACCCCTCGTTAACCAACCTCTTCCTTGCCTCGGCCTTGTAGTTCTTCACGTGTTTGTTTTCGTCTTCAAGATCCCTGAACCAAGTATGATATATACAATCAGTGAAGTAGTACGTAAACGTTATAAATTTGAAGGGGTAGTTTTGGTAATTTCAAGAGATACGTAACTGAATATAATCAATAGTCATATAAAATTTGAGAAAATGTCGTTGTAATTAACCCTAATATCGTTCAATTAGTTAAATTAAAACATACTTATACCACCTGCCCGTATTTCTGTTGTGAGTATTTCTATTGTCTCACACAGTGCATATCAAATACCATACGAGACATTGATGCTAGAAATTATTACATCCAAACAATTTGTAAGAAGAGATAAATACTAAAAACAATGATTGATCTTATAATATCTCGATGTCATATGCTAAGCTATATGCTTACCTTAGTACAAGACCGGACCACCCATGGTACCCCTCCTTGATTAGGTTGTCAACGGTGGCATCTCTCAGAGACTCCCTCCGAGTTGAGATCAAAAAGACCTTAAAGCCCTTTTCCTTTATCTCATGGAACAGTCGGAGCGTATGTTCAAGCGCCGGTGCTTCGCTCTTCTGCATCCATCCTTCTAGGGATGTAAGGTTCAACTTGTTTCCCCTACAATACAAATGTTTAAACATCAAAACAACGTTGTTGTGAATACATTATGCTAACACAGGACTAGAATGTTGTTGCAAATTGCGTATGGACTAGCAAATGTTTGAGCTTATACACTGTTTGACTAACACAGAATGAGAACAGAGAAAAATGAAAGAAAAATTTCATCCGAAACAACAGTGCTATTGATATACTGTGTTTAAAGGGATCATATTAAGAGATGGCCATACTTGTAGGACCATTTTGCCCTACGGATTTACAGAAAAACTCCAAGATTCTTAGGTGTTTACGCAACTCATATTTGGTCTAACCTCGAGATGGTGTAAGATTGTGGAGTTTGACCTAACGTTACATGTAGGTCCATCTAGTACTGAAAAACCTTTTGACATCCACTTCATTGCTTAAGTTTGTAATTTTTATTATCGCCTTAATATAAATAGTTAAAATTTGTGTATTCTTGTATTAATTAAATAACTTCCTTCTTATTTTTACATATATTTTGCAATCTATTTGCAAATTTCTTGGCAAAACACATCCATAACCCTAGTTGTTCATTAGAATCTCATTAGTATCTCGACACTCGTCAATCACATAACTGACTCACCTAAAAATAAATTATTCGAGTTTTCTCACAAGGTTCCTTCTCATACAACCCACAAATTTCAACCTATTTTTCATTTTTAACAGTTGCAAAATAGGAAAAGGCTACCAGCATAACAAGTTTTCTTAAACGTGTCATAAAAGTCCCCCGTCAGTGTAAACTATCCAATTCAGAACCACAGATGCTACCGAAAGGATGAATACATTGCCACATCCCATCAAAATACAAAATGGACAAAAACTACGTACTCATCTGATAACCAAACGTATTAAGATAAAATTACACTTTTAATCCCATAGAATAGGAGTTCAGCACTTTTAATTCTCGTCTATATGGGATTTTCAAAATAAACTCAAAATTATAAAAAAAAAAAAAAAATCAACACATTTGATCCCACGTTCTACGAAATTTTCAAAATTGTCCCAAAATTGAGAAAACCAAACGCTACCGATTAACAAACGAGGGAGAGATCAACTTGAAAAATTACCAAGAACTCACCCGAAGCCATGTTTCTTGAAGTAAGGAACGGTAGAAATCAAGGTGTCATCGACATCAAAGATCCATGCATCTTTACCATCACCTTTGAGAGTGCAGCAGCAGCTGCTGAGATAGAGCTGACACTCCTCGACAGCTCTCTGGCAATCAGCCTTGTACTGAGTCGAAGTCATGTACTTGCCGATGAAATCAATGCATTCTTGAGGGACAACCTCAAACCCCCGTACGTTGTTGAGCTCGACATTAAACCTCCAGCTCTCGCAGAAGTTCTTCAAGCTCCCACCACCAGAAACTGCGCCTCTCTGAGTCTGAGTCTGAGTCTTCCTTAATTGGTTGAGAATGTTCCAGTCGGCTGATGCTGGGCAGATGATGATGATGATGATCGTCACTGCAAAAGCACAGAGGAATAACAGCCTGTCTGTAATTGCCATTGGGATTGGGAGGGGACTGTCTGAGAGTGAGGATTTTCATTTTAATTGATTGATTGTCACATGCTCATGAGCAATAATCATGTGGGGTATTGTTGTCACGTTCTGTCTTTTGAAAATCGTGTGTGGATTAGGTGGGAATTTTTTGGATTTGATGCTAATGATTTGATTTTGGACTTATAATGACGTGCGATTTTGTTTCATTATCATTGTTTATGTCCTTATTTTCGATTTTCAATTTTTGAAATGATAATTAAAATGAAGATGTGTTTGTTTGTATGTATTTTTACTGAAATGTATTAATATGACACCATAGTATAATATAAACACAATTTCATTAATTAATTCAAATATATTCTAAATTCACACAACAATTTATATAAAATTAAAAATACATATTTTTCATTAAAAATTGAAAATAAAACATACACAAACAGGCTGATTAATTAATTAAATACTTGGAAGATGAATTTAGTGGTTATTTTTTAGCAATAAATTATTTAGATAATAATTTATTGACATATGTATGATAGTTGGATTGAATCCAGTGTTAATGGGGTCAAGCCCCTGTTAAATTACAATCAATTGAGATTTGACAACCTCCACAAAACATAGAAAAAATTTTGTTCATATTAAATTTGGTCGAGTCAAATCAATCATAGAGCAAGTATGGTACATTTGTTATGTAATTGACCACTTTTCCTGAATTGTACACTACTCACACGGCAAATTACACTTGTCATATGATTGATCCAAATTTAATCGAACTAGGTCCGCACTAAAATTACCACAAAACAAATTAGATAGAATTGGGTCCAAACTGGATTACATTAGGTATAGTTTCTTCATCTTTTTAATAATGAAATGAAGGGAATAATTAACAAAAGAATTAAGAGTAATGATGAAATATTAGCAGTGTTCCACCCGCTAATTTCGCAACATCATCATACCATGTCCACCACAAATAAACAAAACTATAGCAAAAGTGTTGAAAAGTAACAAATATATATAGTAAAGGGTAAATTCCAAAAGATCTTGAAATTTTTTATAATTACAAATATCAGTCGTTATTTGAAAAATTATAAATATTCTTATAATTAACGACCTTCTAACAAATACCACTTAAAAGAACTGTCACGAGAAAATATTTATCAGTCGACCATTAATTCCATGTAAGTATTTGTAATTTTTCAAACAACGAGAGAGGTATTTATAATTATAACAAGTCCCAGAAGAAACCGTTGTAATTTACCGTGTAGTAAAAGAAGGAACAAGAAAAGATGAAAAGAACAGAATAAAGCAATCAAAAATCCTCCAAATATTGGCTGCTGAAAGCTCTCAAAACTGATAACATTTTTGTTGTAAGTTGGTAAAAATACATGCAAACACATAACAACTGAGGAAGGCTGTATGAATGCTAGAAACAAAACCCACAAAAACATGAGAGAATTGGAGATATCAAAATGTTAAAGCCATGTCTTATAATGACCACTCTGGAAATGCCTTAAGTAGTATATATTCCAGAAGATGTTCGGGGAGCCATCGGTGAGGGGTTATCGTCTGAGCAGCCATTGTCAAAGTTCCGGGAGTAGCTCTGTGCATCGTAGTTGTACCGTGTTTTGTTGCTTTGCTTGCTTCGGAGTCGTTTCCATTGCGATCTGAGCCTCCAGAGCAAGAGCCATGCAGCATATGAGCCATGCCGACAAGTTTCAGTGGTTTCTCTCTGGACACTGTTAACAAGAGTGGCTGCGGAGCCACGGGGCAAAAATGCCTTTCCCCGTTTGAACGTTTGGATCTTTTTCAAGCTCATAACTTTTGATATTTTCATAGGTTGAGCTTCAGGGACTATTAACTCAGTAAGGTAATATAGTGGTGGATGCCATGGTTACCTGCTAAAAAGTGTTGATATTCCATCGGGAGGCATCTTGAAAAGCTTGCATTGTGTCGTTTTCGCATTTGCAGGAGGTGTAAGTGTTCTGATCAAGAAGAATCAGTCAACTTTAGCATTGATACCTGTAGGTTCTGATGGTCCCCATCTGAAAACAAGACATAAATATAGTGAGATAACAACAATTGGCTTGAAATTACTCCTCCACCATTTACAAAATTTTAAGTGGACATTACTAATATCTTCTTAATGGAATATTGGCGTCTGCGAGATTGTGTTTTTGTAAAGAGAAGCCTGAGGTGTTATCAGAACAACAAAAGAATTCAACGATAGTTAGATACTCATATCCTATGGAGAAAAAGGGTCATACGAGAGGACTGTTTATCTTTCTGTTTCTCCTTTAAACGTTATTCCTCTCTTATCTCGTTTCCTTTGTTATCCTCTCGTTTCCAATTCTTAGGTGGACAAGGAATCGACAAACAAGTCATAATCCCAAGTTACTGAACAAAAAGGATTAAAAAACCATGAGGCCTCCGGCACAGTACGTAGCTCCCAGGTTATGAAGTTTGGGTTCAACTCCAACTAAACAAGTGCGAGTATTTGTCTACTTTCCTATTGTGTAGTAATTGATTGCTGCGTGTTGTTTATTGTTAATCACTGACTACTATACTAATGTAACGATATAAGACCGATTCCTACAGCTTAATTCTGTCACCTAACTGGCTCGATTAGTTATCATTCGCACCTGCCAATGGCCATGTATTTGGAACATGCAAGAACCCACCTATATCCAGATGTTTAGTCACTGTTACCTTTAAATGTTCCAGATCACATTCAGAAAATAAAAGAAATAAAAAAGAAAAAAAGTAGTGAACCAAAAGTCTAAGAGAGCTATAACCACATGTTTGTGATGAATCATTGTTCTTTTATTTTCCTTTGTTGTACAACTAGCAACAGGAAAATATAAGTGATCAAATATGCTGTTAGAGTATTCATTAAGGATGTCCCAGTATGGTATACAAGTTATTATGAGCTGGTAGAGGAGTAAAAAGAACAGGTTGAATGTGAAAAATGTGACATCATGACACCAGAGCCAAGTGGTGTTCAGCATATCCAGACCAACACCTGGCTCAACAGGCCAACCTACTCCCATGCACTAACAGGTCCAGCATTATGTTATCAGAAACTGGCAATTTTTTCTCAATCGATGATTCCAGACATAAAAATTAACAAAGTGGCGTAGTTTTCGAATTTCCAAGAAATGAGAAGAGCAGAAACAATCATACAGCCAAAAAAGTGCCACTTATTGCATAAAGTAAAAAAGGGAAATTGAGAATGAACCCTGACGGCAGGTTTTCTTAACATGTGCTACTTCATGCAAATATCGGACAAGCAACCGATCATGGGATACGATTATTTATTCAGTGCACAAGAAGGGACATCGAAGCATCAAATTGCATCACATGCTTGAAGGAAAAGATCTTGTGTAACTTATGGCTCTCACTCACAATTTCCGACATACACAAGAACTTTGATCAAGAAAAATCAAGCAAAAGTATCATGCAGGAGAGAGACAGATTATTTACAAGAAAATACCTGAAGAGAGAGTGGACACTCATTGACTGGAGCACATTTACGTCACGTCTTTCATTGAAGCAATAATTCTGCACCAACTATAACTCAATGAGGCAAATGAATATACTCTAAGCAACCAAAGCAGGGAGCCTAAAGCAAATAACAAAATCATGCCAGATAACAGAATATGAGTTATTAGCCAAAAAGAACAAAGAAAACGGCATAAATGCACAGATATATATGCAGGATGGATACCTTTGAAGTACATATCTTTTGCTGTCCTTTTGGCACCAGGGCTTGCACTAGTGGAACAGAACAGCAGGTTTGACCTTATAGTGGAGAATGGGAAAACCCTTCTTGATGGTGACCATGATAATGTGGCTGGTGCAGGCAGAGGTATACCTGTTGATCCCTTCCTTAGTCACCTTTACAATATACTACAAATGTAATCTTCTAACTCACCAATGATTGCAGACATTAGCGATTGCAGCAACGTCATGAATTTCTTCACAACCGTTCCTCTGATTCCTGCAGTCAAACTTGAGTTACATGAATACACGTTAGATTAGAGAATAAAGTTGGGAAAGCAGTTAAATCAACCACAATTAAGAAAAGATGGAGCAACATTTCAAGGGTCAGAAAATCATACCTCTTTGCAATTTGGATGCTCTCCCTCTCTCCCTCCTGATTTCTTTGAGTGTGACCCACTGATGAAAATGAAAACAGATGAAAATGAGGCATTAGTGTCTCGAATGAAAACATAAAACACACAGCCCTCGAATAAGAAACTACAAACCAAAAATACATGCATGTAACTCACAATTGGAACCCAAGTGCCTCCAGTATTCCCAGAATTACAATTATCGAGTAGGAAAAGTTCATTTTACAATGGAAATCTCACCAATTATGGCAAGGGGCCAGCACCATCATGCAACAGTGCTTTTTGATGTGGCACGGGATCTACAGATATGAAATATATAAAGACACCATATTCTCTCAGCCACTTCACCTAGAAGTATATCAAGAACAGCCATCAGTTCGCAAGTTTGAAGATTTTTCGACCTAATACTTTCTAGAATACCACGAGAATTAAATATTCTTAACCTTGCAAAAAGAGCTATATGACATGACATGATCAATATTCGTACTCAAATTTCTTCAGACTTCTTGAATGCTAAAGTGCTTAAAATTCATCTAATTAAGAATAAAGTAGCAACACTCGCATTCTGTTATGCGTGCAACTCCTTTTTTCAAGAATCCTGGTGCCAGAAGTGGATCAACAAAATCCTGGCCAGGGTGAGCTGTTGGTCGACTAAAACTAATGGTACACCTTAGAATAAGCAAAAGGTATTTACAAGATGCATAGAGTTTTCAACAAGAAAATAAACCAATTTCATCTTTGGCATATATTAGATGTCGCTATATAATTTCATTAAAATGTCTGCTCCATTAGTCTGCTTGGCGAAGTTACCATAGTGATTCTTTACAATTAACATTTAGAATTCTCAGATCTTGAAATTAGCTTATTCTATTTCATGTATCATTCAAATTATTTTTAAATTAATTAACTAAAGCATTCCCAGTTGCATTTGCTATAACAGTCTACTGGACATTCATTTGAGATATTACAATGTGAAGATGCAGCAAGACTATAGAATTCTCAGAAATAGGACAAATGAAATTTGCTTGCTAGTTAGTTGGAGATTGCAGAAAGGCTGAAAGAGACATATGAAGAAAGAACTAAAGGGACCCACACTCCCTATGATCCATTGCATCAGCTATACAACTGCAGCGCCTGCACAAGAATGAAACCCTTAAAAATTACGAATCAATCCATTTACAACCTAAAAAGAAGGTTGCAGCCACCAACCTGGTTGCCAAAGAATTTCCTCTGAATTGACCCTCTAGCTCACGGAGATAGGATCTGAATAACTGTGACCTACAATCGGAAACAGATCCAATGGCAAGAACACACATCATTTAGAAGTAAGAAGTTTCGATAGCCTAGGGATCTATAGAGGTTTAAGAAACAGTAAGAGATTATATGAATCTGATAAGAGAAAACATTTAGCTGCAGTAAAATAATTTGAGAACGAAAAATCTACCATGAAGGAATTGCAACTGCTGCCAGGACTGGAGATAGTTGCCACAGCAGCTTGAGTTGACTTCTGAATAACACTTCAAGATAGTCTACAACACTCTTTTCCTGGTTCAAACAGGCAACCAGTATGTAAAAACTAGTTAAAGTGCAATGAAGTTGATAATTTGTAGATAGCCCACAACTTCTTATCCACCAATATATCCAGATGAAAGGCCTGCACTGGTAAGAATGTACCTTAGGATTAACGAAACTCTCTTTTAGGAAGAGGTGAAGAGACTTTCCCAGTGGTAAATTGAACACTTCATGGTAGAGCCTTGAGATAGTAAGGGACTCGTATGAAACTGACATCAAATGTTCGATTAGTGCGCTCCATCTATCTGCAATGCATCCTAATAACAAGAGCTCCTGCAATAAAAAGAAATATGACTACATATTACGATGAAATAGAAACTTTCTGCAATACTTTCCCTGTAAAACTCCAGTAGCTCTATCTCAAACTAAAATGAGAAACTTGACCAATCTAAGTAGGGCCATCAAGATTCTGGCCAATCACCCTCGCAAACAAGCTCTGTGGAAGGAAACTAATTTCATTTCTTAATGTTATAACTATTACCGACATGGACAAGTAAATGATTGATTGGTTAGCAGGTTATGAGCTTGTAATTTACTGCAGCGACATAAGAATGAGACTGACTTCTGTGATCCTCATCAGATTAATGTCTATAAGTAATAAGAGACTTCTAGCTATAATCGATAGCTTGGCAGTATGAGCTCATCTGAAACATTCAGTGGAAAAACAGATGAATTCTTAACTAGAATGTCGTCCTGCAAGATAATAAGAGACATCTAGTTGTCATTCAAAATGGTTAACAAACAGAATTTGGAGAAAATAAGAAAAAATGTAATACTGCACAATATGCCACTAACTCATTTGCTTACTAAGTAAGGAACAGAATAAAACAGGTTTTCACCATTCATGTGCAGAACTTATTATATTAATTTGTAGAGTAAGATGCTTCTTAAAAAAATCGGAATATAGCCCACAGCACTTCTGAGAGCTAGCAAACTATGATTAAGCAAAATACAATTCATTAAGAGAAAATGAAGGCACAAAGATGATTATAGAAGAGAAAGAATCTCCAGATTTGACTTCAGGTGTCCATGTCTAGACAACGAGAAGTTGTAGATCAGCATTATGCGAGAACTTGTTGTGGTCTCCACTTAATGGCAGTCAGCTATTGCAAGCTAAAGACACAAGGTTTGACGAATGAATTAACAAAACCAACAAATAAATAACAACCTGTGTTAACTAATGGAAGTTTTCAGAATAATGAACGTGTTTATTAGTGTCCTGTCACAATAAACGACATTCTTAACATTATTTTTACCAGAAAGGGCCAGCCATTTCAGAAGGTTCTATAACAAATATATATTAGTCGTCTCACTAGTAGACCGACGACCTGAATCTAGTAGTCTTGATTAAGTGTGCCATGATGCACGCTAGTGGCAGACATGCATGTGCATCTGTCGATGCTGCTTCAATTTGCATGAGTTAGCATCCTTTCCATATACATTGCATTGATCCAATTAATCATACAGCATGAACTTGCAATAGGATATAAGGAGAACTTTCAGTTTCTAAAGTAAAAGTTTGGCTTACTATTGTTTCGCACAAGTCATCACTGTCAGCCGAAATATTTAGTTGTCCGAATATTTTGGCCCATTGACCTTCAGGGGCAGCAAAAATCAAATTGGCACCCGATACCAGCCTTATAGTCCGATTGTGAAGCATATATGATAGGTTTCTTGATCTCCAGCGATTCCAAACAATTGCTTCAACTGGCAGTTCCTCTGCGCTTTAGGGCAATAGCAACAAAAAAACATTAAAACTAGGTTACAGAGAGAAAAGGATTCCTCATCTTAGGTTGACAAGAAACTGTAGATATCTGCCTAGGTATTCAAAAGAAAATGCATGTGGCAAGTAGCAGTAGGAAAACCATAAGCCGCTGTTTGCTTGAATGGTAATTTTCGGCTCTAAACCTAAGAAGTGTGCAGCTCAAGCTCATAACATACCAAGGGCCTTGAAAAAGCACCCCACCTCATGAATTTGGACATGCTCTACATGCACTTCCAACCACTATGATACCAATTTACAAGAGCCAAAGCAGATAACACTACTCGATATAGGTATTCAGATATTTACACATGTTAGCCTATTAGCACACTAAAGAAAGCTCAGGAAAGAAAATGGAGCTTGCATGAAGCAGGAGGTTGCTCCAATATATATATATGCAAAAATTTGAAGTTGAGGAACTTTTAACTAGTGTTCAAAACAGATGTATAATTCCAATAAGGAATTACCAAAAAATAACTAGGTCCTGCTATATCTGTCCATTTATGCTGAAAATTCCTGAGTGAAGTTTCTAAAACGGTAGTTTCTGGCGCAGACACAGGATACTAGACTATTTAAACACCAAGGAAATCTGATAATTAAAATATAATTTTTTTCTCGGACCATGGATTAGGCAGCCAAGAACATGAACAGTGCTCTCTCCTTCTAAGCACATCGTCTTTTTTGTGTGATTAATAGATACAACCAGAAAACTGAACGAAAGAGAATGTACAGACAGTGGCACAGAATCATCATGTCCTGTGGTGTGTAAATAGAGTATGGTTATTCCCTTTCACTTTTCTTAAGATAAGAGGGCGCATGAATCAGAAAAATAGGAAATAACTTGAACTAACCAAAACACACACTTTAATAGTCAAGAAAGTAGAGTCACTTACATCGAACATGCCGAGTGCTCTATTCGTTCTGAATTTGAGGCACTCCCAAGCTCATCATGTATCCTTTGTCCTATAGTTCTCCACATATTCTCCAAACCAGTCTCCACCACAGAACAGCAAGACACGGCCAGCTTCCTTTTTCCAAGTTGCTGAATAGCCGACACGCTAAAATTGCAATCAACCGCATTATCATGTTTCTCACTCGGAACAGCACCGGGGTATGTAATCTTGGGACCCTCCATGAAATTTCTGCTCTCACTTAAATTCAGACCTTCTGACGGGATCCGCATTAATCGTTCCAAATAGACATCAACACAATCATTCTCATTCCTCTGAAGCTTGCTGAAGTCCATCTCAACGGATGCTGTCATTATAGCTTTTAATTGTGATTCCCTGAGCGGTAACGCATGAATCAGATGCTCCAACAGAAACTCCCTCGCTCTACAAAGGGTAGTGCATGACAAATGGGCAAGACCCTGCTTAAAACAGGTAAAGAACATCTAACTGACTACATAACAAACAAACAACAAATCAAGAAATAAAAAGTAATATAAGAATCAAAAACTCTTCACCTGAGGGAAATGAGGATTGGATGTCAATTCAATTAAAGCAGCATCAAGCTCTTTAACTGAGTCTTGATAATCACCTGAACTTGTCAAGCCTTTGGCCACCTAATGTGATTGAGGATATATCAATCAAGAAAACTTTGTTAATCAGCTCAAAGTCAGATATCCAGATCACTATTGCTCAAATTACAATCATTTTCTGTCATTCAAAAAGCGTCCCAACCTCGAAATACCACGAAACAGTCAAACGGACAGATAACGGGAGCAGCCCACTTACATTCTCGAGGAAGATCGCCCACTGAAAAGATTTCTTGATGTTGTGGGAGTCCCAGTGCGCCAAACGGCCAGTTGATTGATACCCATAAGCCAAAATCACCATATCAACGAAATTTTTAATCAATTTCATCAAATCTTCCAGCGATATCTGGGGATATGACCAGCCCATTCTTCTGATTGTACAAGAGCTGAAACCTCACCTGACCCCGCGCCGGCTATGATTACACGAAACGAAACTCAGATAGAGAGCTATAATTTCCCGCGCTGGAACGACTCTCAGTATCGGAGGCCGAAATTACCCAGAGTGTTATTAGGCTGAAACCCATGGGCCCAATTAATGTTATTGGGCTAAGGCCCAGAACGAGTTAATTTTATTAGAATTTAGCCCATGACCACTATTACTATTTTATAACCCAAAATAGTGCACAAACAAGAGAATGAAATAAGAGCAAAATTATAGTGTTGTTGATGGTGTACTTAATTATATTGTTGTAATGCGTACTGAACATTGTAATAGTCTGTCGATTACTTTAATAATATCATAGTATTTTTTTTTTAAAAAAAATAAGAGCAAAATTCATTAAAAAATAGTGTTAGAAATAATTCGAGGCTGTTTATTTCCCATGAATAGATTAGTTGTAATTATAAATTTTTAAAATTAAGTGAGCGCAATTTAGATACTGATGAACATCTCTAAATTCGAAATATACACGACGATATTAACGCATTATCAATTTTCACTACAGAGATTTAGCATAAACAATAGTTAAAATTTGAATAGTTATTAGAATAATCAAAACATTTTATTTACAATTTAATTTCAATTTCAGTGACTCCGTCAAATAATTTTTTTTTTTTATCTGTCTAAGCCCATCTTGAAAAATAGTATATAATAACGAATTGATTTTTTTTAGTGTAATTCCTGTTGAATTTCATTTCACACGATAGTTTCTATTTCCTTAATGAATACATACTTGTATACTCTGATAAAGTAATTGCTAATTGACTACATATTCATGCATACTTGGGTAAGAAAAGGTTGATACATCTGATCAACATTCGATGTGTCCATGTTCTGAAATTTTGTAAGCAACCCATGTTTATAATATCAGAATACAACAAAATACCATAATATTCTATACCCATTCCTGTAAAGCCCAAAGGGCATCTTTAAATTCAGGCATCAAATTCCACTAGTTTTTGAAACAGTTGCCCCAACCTAATCACAATGTCAATTGCCAGGGTAAATTTTTGAAAAAGTAACACGGCCACTTGACTGACTGTCAAACCTAATCATTATAACACCTTATGCTGATAAGACCATATTGAAGCTGCAATCAGTTTAAAGATCATCAATTTGATATCAAACTTTACCATCCTAAATATGCAATAATTAAATGAATCCACATCACAAAAATTCTTAGCTCTTACAAAAATACCATGGAAAAACGACAGCTCTCATCTTACTGAAAAAGAACAGTTTAAAGAGTCGGATTGAAGAAACAAGCACAAAAATATAGAACCAAGCTCCTACGTCTAGACGATGGCATTGGCAGCACTGGCAATCCTGGGCCACAAATCAGCACACTCCTTTCCAATTGGGCCAGTGATAGCAGATCCTTCAAACACCAAAAGAGCACAAGTATAAGATGGCTTTCAATGCTAAACAAATTTACCCAAGAAAACAGCAATATGTTTATCATGATGCAAGTAAGGAGGATGATGGATACCTTTCATTTCACCCTTGGGATTCACAATTACCCCAGCATTATCTGCATATTCAGAAAACAAGAATAAGCATACTTATTATCATCCGAGTGAACATCACTATTTTTGCGAATTCAAACTGCATTCATGTATGGCAAAAACAAAATAGTTCAGAGCATCCTCAAAAGGGGAAACAAACCACAATTGCATAGGTGGGGAAAAGTTAAAAGAATTTACATCCATCCTCTCCCCGCCAAATAAAGAAGAAAAGAAAAGAAAAACCAAAGCATAAGTTTAACGAGAAGAGTTGCACAAGGCACAATTATTTGGAATGAGTTACATTATCTTCACAGCAAAATTTTGTAATATATGTCACTGATACAAAGCAATACCACCATGGCTTTTCTGCCCTAGAGAAACAAATAGCAGTCTACACTAGGTTCTCCATGTACCACAGAACATTACATGTGTCTCAAATTCTAACAAATGCTACATAAAAATTCAATGTGTGGCAACATGTAGATTAAACTTAATGCTCCCGTTCTTGGGTTCTCAAAAGTAGGAAAATTCAACGAACACAATAATGTGCAGAGAAAAGAACACTATCATAGTATCATAAAACAAATGAAATAAAGAACTATTTTATCACAAGTTCATTGAAATAGATTAACATAACAACAACAAAATCTAAGAATGCCTGAGTCGACATAACTCACTAAAACATCCAACAAAATAACTGGTACTACAACATCGGTATACAGTGAGATGAAAAGTAAACACACACACACACACACACACACACACAAGATCAGCAATGCAAGTCAGTTCCAGTGTAACTTGCTTTTACCTTCGAAGTACATGTAGACTCCGTCCTTTCGGCGCCATGGCTTGCGCTGGCGGACGATGACGGCAGGCATGACCTTCTTACGCAGATCGGGCTTACCCTTCTTGACGGTGGCCATGACCATGTCACCGACACAGGCGGATGGAAGCCTGTTAAGTCGGCCCTTGATCCCCTTCACTGATATGATATAGAGGTTCTTCGCGCCGGTGTTGTCGGCGCAATTCACCGTCGCCGCAACCGGCAGACCCAGCGACATCCTGAACTTGTTCCCCGCTGTTCCTCCGCGTCCTGCGCACACACAGAATCATGATAAACACTACAAATAGATATTTGAACAAGATGAAGACTACTAATTCAGATCAGAAAGAGGGAGAAAAAGGATTAGGTTATGATCACTGATTCACTGTACCTCGCTTCGACATTTTGGCTGGATTTTCTCCTCCGCTCTGCTTCTCTCCCCTGATCGAAGTGAAGAGTGAGGAGGCGCTAGGGTTTTATTTGTGCCGTTAAAAGTGAGTGTGGATGTGGGCTAGGGTTTTTACTCAAAAATGGGCTGCTATGCTATGGAGTATGGGCCCTGGGGATATAGGCCCAATTTTCATTATTAGTATTTGACACAGGCTAATTTTATTTTATTACTCGCCAGCGTGGCACGCCGTCTCTGCGTGCATATAATAAATAATATTTTATATTTTAAAATATATTATAACACACTTTAAAAAAAAAATAGGAAAAGAAATAAAAAAAGAAAAGAAACTAACTTAGTAGTATTATTGACATAACAAAAAGTTGGTGTAAGTAATAGCCTTTTGTGAACGAAAACGGTGTTTTCTATATATATTAATATAGATTATGATGAAAGTGGGCGTGTAAATAAAATAATATAATATTTCAAGAATAAGTAAAATACGTATATACATATGTATATATTCAAGAGAATATATAAGAGAAAATTATGTATTTCAACGTTGAACAAACCACGACTACAACATCTTGTGAACGTGCAAGAGACGCATCATGACTTATTCTTTGATTGCCTCTGTGCTCCACAATGTTTGGAATAATGCAAACGGGAAGTGAGTAAGCGAGGGGTGGAGTGGACGTCTCAACGATGGCCGTGTTCACAATCGTGTACTCATGACAACGAGTTACACGATCTGTGATACAGTCATGGGATCGAAATTGATTGCGTGCAACTTTGTTGTATTCTGTACAACTTGTTTTACTTATAATAAAATTTATCTTAAAACAAAAAACATAAATCCATATTTGGTATGGATGAACAAACAGAGAGGAAATTATATATGAAATAAATGAAATTCACCCAAATGAAATAAATGAACAAACAAAAAGAAAAGGGTCAATAGCAAACAAATTAAAAAGAAAAAAATGTCATACTTCTCCAGTAAAGTAAATTCCACTCACTCCCTCCAGAGAGAAAAAAATGATGTATACTTGCAGACATTTCAACGAGGCCCTTATTGTAACAAAAGATTATCAATGTAATTAGAGGCAAACGTCATGAGTTGTAAGAAATATAACGACACATAACATAAAGAATTTAAAATATGTTTACTATAATCAAATGTGTGTGTGTGTGTATACTTGTAATTATAAAAATTTAAAAGTAAACAAATAGATACAAGCATAGTCATGTATAAAAGGATTTAACATTCCCAGAAGTGAGGAATCCAGACGAGCAACAGTTCCCTAAAACGAGATAAGTGTCGATTACAAATAATAGCCTAGGATCAGATGTATCAGTTCTCTAACCATTGTTTGCCATCCATGGCTCATATAATACACAACATACAACATGAAAATACAACTAAAATGCCTGGACAATGCCTACTTTGGCCTCACCAAACTGGAAAACAGTAGCTTGTCCTTTAACGCTACACGTCGTCGTTCACTGATTTGCATTTGCCGATAGGGAGAAAATCAGCAGGAGCAGGCTCATCTCCTAGCTCTAGATCCTAAAGCACGGAAACCGGCCGGTTAGGAGCATTGATGGTGTCTAAAATAAAGATGTGACATGTTATGCAATTATACTTACTGGAACGCTTTATGTTGCGGCAGTATTTGCTGCCACAGTTACAACGGAACGCCTTAATGGGGTGTTCATGGTCATCAAAGTCAATGCCGTAATCCTGCAAGCCATAAACTTCTCAGCAAAAAAGAGGAATTCCTGAATTGTGCTTCGTGTGAGCGCGCAACTATTATATTGTGGTTAACTTGTGAATGTGGCAGCATAAATAACAACACCCCCGCCCCCCAACACATGGCCATACACGACTCTGTTCTTCTGCAAGCACACAATAAACCCACTTCATATATTTTTCGGAGAAATTACATGGGGCTCGCCTGAGATTTGATACAATTACAAGTACCCCCGTTGTTTGAGTAATTATCAATACCCACTGAAACTAACGTCCATCCAAATGGACCTATTCTGTTAGGGTTACAACAAGATTTTGTGTTGAACTGCCAAAAATGCCCTTTTAAACCCTAAAGTGTTTTAAATGCTTTTATGGTCTAGCATGCGCTCTTTAAAAATATACAAGGTATAAACATGGAGGAGCAAATGGGACATTGCACAACATTAGACTTTCTAGCATTTTTTCATGGTGTATAACATAGTACTTGCACTTAATATATGTCCTACACTTGTTAAAGGAAAAAGTACTAAGCAATATAACCTTTTTTGTTTTTTGTTATTTTCTATAAGTTACAAAGCAATATAACTTCTTCATCATCATCTATCAGAACTATTCCATGTTTAGGAGGCTTTTGGTAAAACTATTACTCCTCATGAACAATCATCAATGTGTTTGTAATTCCCAGACATGATTTCTCTTCAATAACATGACATTTTCAAGGTGTACATCAATAGAACCAAGACATGTAAATCCATACTAAAGCATAGCACTGAACTTAATCCAAAACTTACCCAAGTGAGTTCTTCCATGGCTTTCACTTTTCTTGTAGTGAAGAAGGCAAGCTGAGAAGCAAGATCCAATGAGACTTGTGCAGAAACTTGAATCCAACCAACTCAGAAAATAAAACAAGGTATAGCATGTGCAAAAAGTGCACATAATTTCATACATGATAATAGTGGTGATCAGGAGTCTCCACTTCCACTGGTATCTCCACTAAGTTTGAGTCATAGCACCTAGCAAGGTTTGTAGACAGAGGAAAAAGAATATTAACAAAAGCGAGCAATTGAAGTTACAACAAGAGTTTGAAACATTGCAAAGATAATCTTCCTGCACTGGTTGAGGTGTAAACGGTCAATAATCATTTTAGAAGGTAGCTTCGTGATTGAGCAAACGCAACTTCATTAACAAGCAAAACGCACCAGATACAAAGATATGGGTTATCCAACTATCAATTTCAAGAAAAAACAACAAAGCAATCAGCCAAATGCATAAATTCGCATTACAGATATGCTTACCTGTGATTGATAAACCTTGCTACATTCCCATAATATGTAGCATCTAAACAAAGCGCTTCCTCATCTTTCAGCACTCCTTCCGCGCACCAATCGGCATCAAGAAGCACAGGATATGAATGTTTCTCCCCTTTAGGACTCCGCAATACACGTTCAAATAGCTCCGCATTGGTTAAAACTTCTCCAACATACTCACAGACAAACGCACCTTTTGGCAGGTCCTCCAGAGTACGTAAACCCCAACCTTTTCCTTCAGGAGTCATATAAACCTAATGGCACATGATAAGGAAAGGAAAATAGCAAATATTACTATGGCACTTGTTCCATGAAATTAAGCGCAAGGGGTTGAGGGTAAAGCAGTGAAGATCTGAACTAGTTCTACCTGTAAATTGCGACTTATTCCTCTCTGTACCACTCGATTGCCACACTGTTTATTACAGCCACATTTCCACCAACATTCTTTTATGAACTTCCTTACTAAATGCCCTTTGCAAGGTTCAATGATATCCTCGCATTTTGATCTTTCCAGAGGACATTCCTTACAGAAAAACTGACAATGTTTCTTTGGATCACGATTCATGGAAATACACTCTTTAAGAAGTTCCTCCCTAACAAGGCCATCTGTGGTGTATGCAAACTCACCTCCAGTTTCATTTGCACATGCACAAGGTGTGGATAATGACAGGCAATCGCCAGAACAATTGGCACAGGAATTGTTATCTCCAACACGAGCCAGAGAGAAATTCACGTATGCATTTTGGAATGCTGCATTTTGGGGTATGTAGTGGAAAGATGGAGGACACTCATCATTCACATCATTCACCAGTGTAATTACAACTTTTTCTTGTCCCTTGGCAATGTCGACAACATCATGGAGCGACCTGATAATTTCAGGAGCCACCTGGGGCTGATGAACAACCTCCAAGCTCACTCCATTCCCTTCTTCAGCATAATTCTCTTGGTTTTCTCTATTTGTCAAGATTTCATTTCCAGCACCTATCTTGTTCAACTGTGGCCCATCATTTACGCTGTCGCTAGGTGGAGGAAGTACTGGTGTTTTGGGCTGAGGTACCTCGGCACCAGACTGCGAGTCAACCAAACCGTTCGAAGAACTCAAGTGCAAGCCAGCAGCTCCTAGAGCATCTGCTGCAGAAGATTTACTCACTGAATCAATGATCGGAGTCACATCCATAGATTCTGTCGGCTGGCTATTGGAACCAGTTCCTAACTTCAGAAAGCATTGGCAAATTTCTGTCATAAGAGTCGTCACTGAAACATTCAGGTCCAAAGTTTTGGGTGATCTGAGATATTTATCCTCAACCGATTTTAGAACAGCCTCAAGACTAGGCATACGGAAATCAGGCCTTCCAGGACCCAAGTTGTAGCTCAAAGAAATTTTCACCTCCCCAGAAGGCGAGGAAGCAATCTCTAGGTTGGAAGAGCATTCAACTGATATCATTGCCTGTTCACCATTATTTCTTGGTTCGTTTAGTGTAGCAGTGCCATGAGCTGTTTCTTTTTCACTCACAGATGGCAATGCCGACGGGGGTTCAGGACTATAATTTTCTGTAAGCATACCATGTCCACTCGACGAGTCTCCTCCATTTGATACATCTGTGAATTTTGAACTACGAATCTTAGAATGGATATTGTAACAAAAAACTCTGCCACAGTAAAATAGAGTAACTTGTAGGAGAAATGTTTCGTCATTATGCTTGATGGCTATAACTTTTACAATTATAACTTGACATCTCAAGAAAGACTTTAGGAGCTCAATGGCATGAATGAGATTCACCCAATAACCACATCAATCATTTGACTGGTAAACTTTTCAATTCATTGAGAATTCAGGCATAAAAGAAAAATCAGGTACTTCTCAGGATAAAAGACAAGATCTCCATGACCCAAATCTTGACTAAAAGGGATCAGCTACATGGATATAATATTAAGTATATGCAGTTAAGAGCAGATCCTTGAATCACGGATCAAGATAATTAACGAAAGTACAATAAAGCAAAAGACAATGTGTGGACTTCCCAACAATGTGCGGACAGGAAAAGGGAAGGCTTACTTGGATGAGTGATAACACCAGAATCCTCCAAACATGTCATGTCCTCAGTGACTGGTTCATCTTTAGGCTTTAATAGACTTGCATTGCTCCTTTTTTTTGGTGACAAAATGACACCAGGCTCAACCTTAGGCTCCTTAAGACGTAAAGCACGGGAAGAACTATCAGGAACTGGCCTCTTCTCTCCGGATGGAATTTGAGGGGAGACAGTTCTGGTCCCTCTGTCTCTGAGCCTCATCGGATGAGACTGTGATCTGGATTCAATTCTTAACTGGGTATTTTCCTGACTTCTACTCACGCTACTAGGCTGGCTGGGATCACTTCTCTCATGGAGGATCAAGGACTCAGGTGAAACAGGCTGCTTTCCTTTATTCTTACCAAGTGATTGGCGAGTGACAGCCTGTGGCTTACTCTTTATGTTTTCCGCATTGGGCTGAGGTGACTCCACTATGGCTCGTGACCCATTTACCTCTGGGGGATGGGTTTCAGGTAGTTCATCTGGTTCATCTTTAGGCCTGATAAGTGGAGCTCTAGGCACGCCAGTATCAGGTGTATTTGACGAGGAAGTCTGACCATTTCTGTATCTATGGCGTAACCTTTTTAAAGGCCGCTCAGGCTCTTCAGTTGCCTGGGCTGCTTCTTCCGGATGGTCATCTGTCTATTCAGGATAATTAAGCAATTATAAAGTGTGAAAAGATTGAAGGAAATAAGAATGAAGGAAGATAATTAGATATAAATTTAAATCTATCATCCAATAGCGACTACACTCCATAAAGCATGATCAATTTTAATGAATCACCTACTTGACTATTCACAATCTTCTTTTTTGACTGCTCTGCTGCCTGACAAGATCACATTAGTCAAAACAGTTAGCACTTAAATCATCTTTCTGTGTAATTGGATAAGTGCAGGGGGGAAAGGAGATTGATCACAAACCCACAACTAGCATTAAAAGAATTAATTAAAACAATTATGGTGCAGATCACATACTTCATTACTCACACTCTTCGTTGATCGGTCTTCTGCCTGAAAGATAGTACTCCATAAATCAATCCCTCAGTTTAATCAAAATTAGTTAAACTAATAAATATGAACAGAAGCAGAGATACCAACAAAAACAAGAGTGAACCAAATATGCAAAAGAGAACACCATAGGGGTGAAAATGGTGAAATGAGTAGGAAACTTGGAAATAAAGAGAGAGCATCCATATTTTCAGCCTGTAATACTTACTTCTAATTCATCTCTCTCAAATATAGCATCAGCAAGGGCTCTATAATTTTCCTCTTCTATAAGTGCCCAGTTTTTATCATACAGTATCAGCAAACTCTTCAATACCGGCTTCACCTTATCTTCAGAGATCCCAATAGCCTTCATAGCACGAAAGGCATTTGCAACCCTCGTTTTTGTTTCCTTCTTGTTCATTTTCAAAGATTTTATGTCGCAAATTCTGAACCTTCCAATAAACACAAAATTCTTAATTTTGTCGCATAGCAGAATACTGAATAGTGATAGCAATAAAACCAAAAAAACATCAATCTGCAGACTCTGGAAAGATCTAAAAAAATCATTGATGGCCCTAGTAATGTACAGCAAAGCAAAAGCAAGAGAAACACAACAGGTGACCATCAATACTCCAAGCAGGAAGACAAAGCTTATCTTGCCATCAGCAATCACCGCTTCAAGCCCGCAATAAAGCTTGATAAAAACACTTAAGAGAGGTTAAACCTTATGGCAATAATAAGGATTGCGTGCTATGTGACTGGCAAGCAATCAAGAACCAATAGCTGTTCCAGACTATCAAACAGAGCATCTGACTAACATATTGACCCCAACTTTAATCAATAATTCAAAAGATGGGCACATACTCTGCAGACTTTCTGCTAATACATATATATATACATATATGTTTCAATAGGTACAGAAAAAGCGCAATAAACATGTATCTTCTATCAGGCTCTAACAGACAGTTATTGAAATTCTACAGCTATAGATAATGCAAAGCATTAACTAAAACTCTGAATTTTAGCATTTAAGTAAAGAGAGAACACCTCAGCGAGAAATAAAAGTTGAGGGTGATAATATCAAAAGAAATGCTTCCGTCTCTTGCCAAGAGTAGATAGGAACCACCACCCGCCTACCACCTGCTCCAGAAAAACAACAAAATCAGATGGCAAGCAAACAGCAGCAAGAACGGATGGCATAATCATAATGTCCAGCATATTTGTGTGTCCCCTATATTTACAATGACTGACAAAGAATAGGTAGATCTACACATGAAATTTTGCCAATGACAAAATATAATATGCAGTTCCTTGATACAGTATATATATATAATTTACATAATCAGGCTAGAAAAAAATCTGCATGAAATACTCTAATTAATAGAACACTTCGATGCCTCGTCACAAACAAGAAAGAGCAGAAATTCATCCGAATGTTTTCCACAATGTGTAACAAATTAGCAGAAATGTTGCATCTCGAGCCTGTACATTACAAAGACAAAGCCACTTTTACTTGCAGTCCATATTAAATGATCCTTTGGCTATCATGGTAAATTAACAATTTTTAGCACTCATATTTGAAATCGATTTATTCAGAACCCAAAAAACTCATCAAATATTGAGTGTTATGACAACTTAGGTTGGCACCTATCCGAAAAGATCACTCTAGAGTCTAGAGCAAACTTCACAAGGAAAGATGAATAAACTTCTAAATCCCCACTAATTTGTTTATTACTACATTCAATTCCAGGGAAAGAAAACCCAACTATAAGAAATCACGAAGGAATTCTCGCCTGCATCAGCAGATATAATAGCTCAACACAAACAGAAAATACATGGAAAACTTGAATCCTTTAATATTCATATAAGGAGCATGAAGTGATGCGCTTTATTTCATAGAACTAGAGAGTGGCCATTACCTTCCCCCTCTAGTTCCAAATAAGAACTGACAAGTGGGAAGAAACTCTCAGCAGTAGAAATGTAGGGCTTGGAAAGACCAGAAAAGATAGGTTAGGTTTAACTCCTTTATACACACTCTGTTAACTGATATGATTGCAACAAAATTCTTATAACAAGATTGGGCTACTAAATTTTTACCATCATAGTGTAAACACAAGTAAATCACACAACAAAATGTGAAGTTTGGCTTTAAGTGAAGTCTCAGCTTAACCTTAAAAAATGATAATTTATGTTAGTTAAAAATATTGAACCAAATTTTGGCAATAATATTGGGCATCAATATCTGAGAAAAAACGATCATCAAAAACAACAGTTAAAGCATACAATAAAAACTGCAAAGTTGGATCCTGGCAAAGCCTCAGGTTAGCCTCAAAGCATTGTATTTTTTTGGCGAACTAAATAGATTTCTAGAACAATCTAAAACTCTTTGACCTCAAACATTCACAAATTTTAATATGTTTCCGAAGCTCAACTAGGATTTAGCCTGAGCAAAGCTCAAGGATAGAACCAGAAAAAATAACAAAGAAGCCCACAGACAGATTAAAAAGCTTGTTTTGAGCAGAAGTTTAAGAAGCATAAAACCTTGCTGTTAAATCCCCAAGTAAATTAAAACATGTAGACTTCATTGACAGGGTTTTTCGGTCCAGGATTTAAAGTCTTAAACTGCATTTCTCAAGCTCCGGGTGGACGACCTCAATCTCATAGCATATAGCACAAAATCCACAACTTGCGAAAAAACTACTATCTCTCCATTATATAATCATTTCCCATGCATAGTCAGCTTCTATTTCACTCATGACATCAAATACTTTTCATAGAACCAAACCCAACTTGACACTGTAAAAAATATATAAAACGCACATTACATTGAATATATATTTGCATCCGCTTTTTTTATAGAACTCAATGGTCGATTCCGATTTTTGATCAGTACAACAAAAAATTATACAGCTAATAGTAGTAGTACACCGAACTAATTCATCATTGAGAGATATTGGTTTGTTAATGTTGGAACTAATCAACCGTGAATCAAACAAATTGCTTCATCAATACAACATAAAGTCAACAAACATTCTCGCGCTAACTAGAAACGACGGAGAAAAAAGTCTTTCCAAACCAAGAAAAGAAAAAAAATAAACCCATCTCAAATGCGATAAACCCTAAAACCCCCCCCCCCCCCCCCCACAAAACCTCAATTATTTGTTTCTGCGAAATGTACGGCGAAAAGAGTTCCAATTGTGCACACACCGGAGCAATAAAAAACCCTTCAAACAAGAAAATTCGAGCAGTAAAGAAGAAGGTGAAAACAGGCGAAATTGAAGTTGAGAATCTGTCACAAGAACTCGTAACGCATGGATGATTGATGAACAAAAGTAATAGTGACAAAAAATCTTACCGGCATTCAGAAGGCGCTTCTCCTGTGAGAGAGAGAAATAGGGCAGTAAGCTTACAGTGGGGAACGGGGGGAACCTTTCCGCAGTGAGTCAGGAGTGTTGAATATATGAGTGGACGTGGAGGTATATTCCACGTGCGGCAAGGAGCGTGGCCCAAGGAACCGATGTAGGCGCGCACTCGATGAGTAGCCATGTACGGGTTGAAAAGTTTAAAAATATAAATTAAATAATAATATAATCTCGTTGTTTGAAAAATTATAAATAAAATAAATTTTATTTATCTCTTTTGATGTTTAATATAATTATAAATATCTTCTCATTATTTAAAAAATTATAAATATCCCCTGTGGTTTATAATTTTTAATCAAATGCCTGAAATTGACCATTTTGCTCTTGATTTTGTAGTTAAATTGCAGAAAAATCAGACGAGGCAAATTACATTATTAACTCCTCCGTGTAAAAAACTTTAAGAACCTCTCCCTGCGTATTGTAATCCAAAAAAATCAAAAATTTTAAAAATTAAATAAAATGCACAAGGACATTTTGGTCAGTTCATTCATAAAAATAGATGGAAACAGGTTATTTGTTATACGGTTACAGACCTCAGGGGTGTATTTATAATTTTTCAAACAACGAGGGGATATTTGAAATTATGCCAAATCTCACTGGAGGTAAATGTAATTTACCCTTGTAAATATCCTTCATTTTAACCTTGGACTAAAAATGTATCAATTTCGTTAGGTTTTTATTCAACTTTTGTATTAAACTGCCCAAAACGATATTTGATATTATAAGTTATGATTTTGTATTTAAAAAAAATCTAAATTATTTCTATTAATTAATATTCTCAATGGATTAATTATTTGTCCACTCTCGTTTTTCTATATATATTTTTTCTTTTTTTTAATTAGCAATAATAAAATAATACTTTTAACAACTCCGCCTAGAGGCTACATATTTATTCTCAAATTGAGTTGAGTATTTGCAATTTTCAAAACAACGAAAGGTATTTATAATTATATCAAATCTCATGTGATGTAGGTATAATTTATCCAAACTAAAATTAATTCAGGGCAAATTATATTTAGATCTAATTACACCAATACTTCATGTCCTTCGTAAAATTACAAGTACATACTCTGAAATTGTAATTATAAGTGAACCCCTTATTCAATGGCAAAAGCCCAATTACTTTACACAAATACGCCCTAGGTACGTTATACTAACAAACAATTGAGTATTTGTGTAATTAGATTTAACCTCAAGAAATGTTGATGTAATTTACCCATTAATTAATTATTATTATTATTATATGATAATTTGAATTTGTTCTATTAAAGAAAGTCTCTCTTACTTTGGTGCCATGTTTACTAGGTAGTAATAGTATGGATAATGAAAGAATTACCTAGGCATTGTTTTTTAGTTGTTCTTATTCTTGTTTTTGCATTACTAATGAAGTAGTTTTGTGTACTTAAACATTTGGCATTAAGTGGAGCTTGAATGTTGTGTTTGATTTAGTACATCTATTATTTATACACCTGTTAATGCAAACTGAAACCAAAAATTGTAAATAATCTAAGCACCAGAAATACCAAAAAATGCCAAACTGAATTACACTTCATCTTCAGGCACTCAAATGTTCAAAATACCAAACTGACTAAAACAAGTACTAAAATTCATCCATCCCAACAGTTAAAAATACTAACATTCACAAAAACACCCTATGGAAACTGACTGAAACAAGTACCAACAATTCATCCATCCCAACAGTTCAAAACACCAACATTCTCAAAAACACCTGATATTGTTATGAATACAATCATCAGGTAAATCCTCAAAAATCTCCCAAAACAGAATAATTATACTTCATTTTTTACTCTGACTGGGCTTGTACGGTGCAGAAAGGTTCTTCAGTAGTGCTTGCAAAGTTGTTTGTTTGTTTGTTGAGCAACATCCTCTTTGAAATGAACTACTTGAACCTTCAGTGCACTTCTGTAATTTGGATGTTCTGGAAACTGGAACCATTTGCTTTCTTCTTCTTGGCACTTGCGGTGGGGGCCTTTCTGAAGACTGGGGGGTGCCTACAAGTTATAAATATGGTGAGATTAGAGAATTACCTTAGAAAATGAAATGTTAGTGCCTGTTAGGGAATACAATATGAAATTACCTGAGCATTGTTGTTGCATTGTGGGGGAACCTCAAATGGGCTTCTAAATTGAGTTGTCACCTCTCTTTGTTGTTGATTTGAAGGCCTTTGAGTGAAAAAAACTGGTCTTGAACCATGTTGATTGGGCCTCCTTAACCTCTGTAGAATTGCAGAAGATAGAGGCCTTTGAGCAGTCCTCATTGGTTGAGTGAAAGCTTGCCTTTGAGCAGTCCTCATTGGTTGAGTGAAAGTTTGCCTTTCAGCACTCCTCATTGGTTGAGTGAAAGCTGACATTGAGGTGACAAGTCTTGGAGGCAAAATGTCAACAGTGTTACTTGCAGTCTGGGACATATTCTGGGCCATCTGCAACATGAACAAGTGCATTAGTCCTATAATATTTGACTATTAAGAGTTAAAGATTTACAATTTACCTGATCAGTTGTGGTTTGGGAAGACTGGGCAGGTGCTTCAAAGGCATGATCATCTGAAAACAGTGAAATCTACAACAAAAAATTTATTGGAGTGAAACTAAAATAGAACATAATTTAAACTAAAAAAAATACAGGATTTAAAACTCAAGTGTTATACATCTTCAGTTTGAGTGTCAGTCTCTGGATTGTGCTCGTTCCTGCTGTCTGAAGGTCTTGCATTGTTCTGCAAACAAGTGAAACAATCTGTCATACATACTGTCAACATAATTCAAAGAGTGAAACAATCTGTCATACATACATTATCAGTGCCAATGTCATTCCTGCTGTCTGAAGGTCTTGAAAAATCATTCCTGGTGTCTTGTGGTCCTGCAGCATTGTTCTGCAAACAAGAGTTAAAAAAAAAAAACAAAAAATGGTCAAACAATGTAAACTGAATAATTACAGAGAATGTAAAAAAAGTTGGTGACAACCTGTGTGTTTTTGGAATTTGGATGAGTAGGATTTGTGCAACTCCTCATGTTGTGGCCTGTCCTCAAACAGTTTGCACAAGTGTGAGACAAGCCCCTTCTTGACACCATTCCATCTCTTATGTCATTGGCATCTCTTCTCCTTACTTTCTTGGGCCTTCCAGGTTTTGATTTCACTTGTGGAGGATCAACAGTACCCAATGGGGACTCCTCAAAATCATGCATCCCAGGCACAGGGTTTATCATGTGGCTATAAACCCTTAGGTAAGCTTCTTTCTTGAAGTAGTCATCAACATGATCATCCAAATTCAGCCTGTGATAGCTTATTGAGGCAATTGCATGGCAACAAGGGAAACCCACCAACTGAAACATGCCACAAGAACAATGTCTATCCCTTAGATAGACAGTGTGGTTTTCCATAAAATGTTGCACTTCAAATTTGTCCTCACCAGCCCAACTTGGAAAACAGTTCCTACTCTCATGCCTTTGTCTCTCAATCTTCTTGCAAATATTAGGACATACAAACACCTTGATATTTCTCCATTCCTGCCCTTTTCACTTGAATTCTTGTCATACACTTCCTTCTGATTGTCTCAAACATATCAATAATAGGCTGTTCCCTTGCATCTAAGATGTAGCTGTTGAAAGACTCTGAAATGTTGTTGACCACTGTATCACATTTGGACCTTGCAGGGAAAAAACACCTTGCCCAGTGATGGGCAGGTATCTCACTCAACCAGTCATGTGCAGTTTCATCTTCAGGAAATATTTTAGGCATTACCCTTTCAATCTCTTTCATCACTCTCAAATGTTGCTTGACATTGTATGTTGATGCAGCCTTCCAAAACAATCTTTTCAGTTCTTACCCTTTAAATTTGCCCTTAAAGTTGTTGTACATGTGTCTTAGACAGAACCTATGTTCAGCATTGGGTGCTAAACTAGAGACTGCTTCAAGCAGTCCCTTCTGTCTATCAGAAATGAAGGCCCAACCCCTTTATTCATGAGACCCAATATCCCTTAGCAACAAGTTTATAAACCACTCCCAGCTGTCAAACTTCTCAATTTCAACATATGCAATTGCTATAGGGTAAATATTATCATTTCCATCCCTCCCTACAGCAGACAACAACTGACCCTTGTACAGCCCTTTTAGGAAGCAACCATCAAGCCCAATAATGGGCCTACAACCCCCCAAGAAACCCTCCCTCAATCCACTAAGACAGCAATACATCCTCTGCAGTACAGGTGGAGTCAAAGACCTGTCCACCTTCAACACAAGTGTACTCCTGGGGTTATGCTTTTCTACAGTTGCACAGTAGTCATACAGCCTGTTGTGTTGCATTTTTATATTGCCCTTCACCAACTCCTGGGCATACCTCTTAGCTCTGTACACCTTGTGCAGGCTACATTCAATTTGAATGTCTCTTCTAATCTTGTTTTTTCAAAGACTCTAACCCCTCATTTGGATTATCCCTTATGATATGTTCAATTTTTCTCCCAATATACTTGTAATTTGCCTGCTTGTTCTCAGTTCTATGTGCACAAGTGTGGGTTCCTTTAATTGTTTTGATTTGGAAGGTTGTTGTTTTCATGACTCTTGAGGCATGGATCCTCCATTCGCACCCATTTTTGCATGTGGCTGTGATCTTTTGTTTTTCAGAATGACTGAATTTCAAGTCCCAACCCCTTCTCACTGCCCAATCTCTCAACACATCTCTATATTTCTCCCTAGTAGCAAACTTCATCCCAACTTGCAAGTCAATATCCCTACCATCCATTCTATCATTCCACACAGGATAACCATCACCTTCCTCATCTGACCCCCTCAAAGACACAAGTTCATCTTCATCCCCACCCTCACTAAACCACCCACTCTCTCTGATTGTTCTCTCCTCTTCTTCTCTTTGTTCTCTTTCTGCTTGTCTTTTCTTTTTTTGTTCTCTCAAGAAAGCCCTCATTGTTTTAAAGAGCCTTCTAGCATGACCATCTGGCCTACTCTTAAAGATGTCATCATCAAGGGGACCCTCTAAGTCCTCCAGCATCCATGAAGGACATTGGGATGCTGAGGAATCAGAGGCCCCAGATTCTGAATCATCCCCACCCTCATCACTCAGCCCTTCTATTGGTGGATTATCACGGCAAGTTTCATGTGTTTGCTCAGGTTCATGGGGTATTTCTGGTGTCTGTTCAGGACGGTTTTCAGGTGCATATTCAGGTTCATGGGGTATTTCATGTTCTTGGAGATTTTCAGTTTCAGGATGTAGGTTGAATTGCTCATTTTCAGTTTCAGGATGAGGGTGATATTGGTCATTTTCAGAAACAGAATGAGGATGGAATTGGTCATTTTCAGTTGAAAAATCAGGTTCAAATTGGTAAGTTTCAGTTGCAGCTTCAGGTTCAGTTTGGACATTAGTTTCAGGTTGGTTATGAAAGGGCAATGAAGGGATTTGTTCATCTGTTGGAAGTATATTACCCTGAGTATCAATCACCAATAGAGGGCCTTGTTTTTCTTCAATGTATATGGGTATTACCTCCAAACCTCTATATGCCCTCAATAATTCCCTAATGCCATCATCTCCATTCAAAGGCCTAATACCATTATCTAAACTAAGCCCAGGAAGACAATAATATACAGCAATATTCAAAGCCTTACCCCCTCCCTTAGTATACATATCAATTATATCCCCATAATATAATCTTTCCCTATCAACATTTGGAAACCACATCCTAATGCCACCCACATACTTAATAATAGGTACCCACTGAAGTACCCACCAATCCATACATCAAAGTCAGCATAATCTGGCAACACCATGCTGCATAGTAAAAACATAACCTATCATTACTTATACAATAAAGTCTACAGAAGCAATTAAAAATTGTTCAGTCATGGGGTGGGGACAAGAAATGCAGGGGGGCAAATGACAATGAAACTTATTAAATTACATCACAATTATTATGGGGTGGGGACCATCATGTAGTACAATTAAAATATAAGCTAACATCATTACACAAAATATTAAATATTAACATAATCAGACAAATAATATAAACAAACATCAACAACATTCAATAATATACAGAATCAGTACAAAAGTGGGGACCAATATTTTAAACAAAAGAACAAAAACAAGGAAAGAGACATCAGCATATTCAATGTTCAACAAGACCAATGCTCAACATACAAATAAAGCCAACACATTCTCAACAACAATAAAGGTAAAAGTGTTGCGTACTAACCTGAAATATAGACCTCAGTCTCCCACTGCAGTAAAAAGATTCGCCCTTTTTTCCAAACTTGTTCCCTTAGTTCCAACCAAAACCAAACAACAAAAATCAGTCTACAAAACACAATGAAAGCTCAAATATTGGGTATACTTCAGAAAAATAACAAAAAAAAAACAAACAGTTCAGATTATTACCGTCAAATCGCCTGGATCTTCGACCGCGGTCTTCAAATCGCCTTGGGTATTCGCCTTAGATACTAAGCAACCCTCTATTTTACTTGGTTTTCACTCAGTCTTTAAACAATTTTCAGCCTAAATTGATCTACGACGTAAAATCGCACGAACCCTAATCCTGATTTCGCCCTAACACACTTTCCCCAATTCTGTTTCTCTCTCTTCGTAAAACTGAAGTGTAATTTTTTTTTTTTACCTAAGATAAGTAACGAGGGCATAGGTGGAATTTCCTTTCTCCCACTAACGCCGTTAGAGTTGACTAACGGAATGGGGACGTGAGCAATATTAAAGTTAATAGAGGGTGTTTCTTGCAGATTTATTTAACACGGGGTGTTTTTTGCAGATAAAGCAAAACACAGGGGGATTTTTTGCAATTATCCCTTTGTTATTAAATGCTATATCAATTAAATACATTAATAATTTTATTAAAAATAAACTATCAACTCACATCCACAAAATTCAAATTCGAAGTTTTGTGATTGTAATACCTCAACTTTACTGCTCAAGTAAGACCTGATTAAGCTAAACTTTGATCTATTTTAATAGCAGTGAAAGTTAATAATTCCTACTATGATTGACTCATCAATGCACTCTAAACAAAACCACACGACAGGCACCAATCTTGTTCATGTTCAAACATTATTTCAGTTAACAAATTCTTTCAAATACCTACTTTTGCCTCAGCCATGTTGTCATAATTTATCATTCACAGTCACTTTCAGGCCCAAAAATTAAAGAAAAAAAAATGTACCCACTCGTTTTCAAACGAAAATTTCAGTAAAACACACTAACTAGCATTATGCTTGTTAATTCTCACTAATCATATTTTTATCTCATTAATCATTTTCAACTGATTAGTACAATCTGTACACACAGTTGGCACAGCTAGAGCTATAGCTAGGTACTTAAAAGCCTGCTGCCCCTGCCCCTGCCCCTGCCCCTGCCCTGCCACCCACACATTTCACACACAACACACACCAACAATTTCATCTCCCTCTTAGCCCAAATCAAAACTCTACTAGAAACCACCCACAACAAGATTTCCACGAATCACCAATTTCGCGTGATTTCATCCATGTAACAAGAAGATATTCACCAAATCTGGAAATGGGTCCGTCTCAATTCCTCCTCCTCATTCTCTCTCTCTTCTCCATTCTCTGCTCCTCCTCCGCCGCCTCCGACTACTCAAACTTGGTGTTCAAAGGCTGCGCCGACCAGAACTTCCAGGATTTCAACGGGATTTACAAGCAGGCATTGAGGAGTCTCCTCGATGGCTTGGTTTCTCAGTCCTCTTCCGCGAAGTTCTACAAGACGACTTCCGGCGACGGATCGTCGTCCGCCATTAACGGGCTGTTCCAATGCAGAGGCGATCTCTCAAACGGCGATTGCAACAGTTGTGTGAAGAGAGCTCCGGGGTTAGCACAGAAGCTGTGTGGGGAGGCGATTGCTGCGAGGGTTCAGCTGAGTGGGTGTTATTTGAGGTACGAGATCGCGGGGTTCAGGCAGGTGAGCGGGTCAGAGTTGCTGTACAAGGTTTGCGGGTCGACCCGGGCGAGTGGGGCCGGGTTCGGGGACAGATTGGAGTTGGCGTTGGGGGAAATAGTGAAGGGGGTGGGGAGTGGGAACAGTGGGTTCTACGCGGGGGCGTATGAGTCGGTGTATGTGTTGGGTCAGTGTGAAGGGGATTTGAGCGGTGGGGACTGTGTGAACTGTGTGAAAACTGCGGTGGAGAGGGCTAAGTCTGAATGTGGGAGCTCAATTTCAGCACAGATTTATCTTCAAGAATGCTATATCAGCTACAAATACTATCCCAGTGGTGTTCCCAACAACCACCAATCATTTTCTCCATCAGGTAAATGTATATATATCTATATATTTGATTTCAAATTTATGATTTATTTCATATTCCATTCCATAAAATACACTTCATTTATATAAAACATATATCTTTTAAATGTTCAAATAGGATGGATTTTATGTACATGTAAATCAAGTGTAAATGAAACATTGATTTAAAGGGTAAATTATTCCTCAATTCTACCACAATTACAAAGATGAAAATTATAAATACTCTTTTAAAATTAACATAAGTCAAACAAATACCCGAACAATGGGTTGCCACGGAGGATATTTGTTAATTTTAAAATTATTAGTAATTTTGCAAATAATGAGTAGATATTTGTAATTATAATCGGGAAAGCCAGTTTAATATGAATATTGCTGTAAAGAATTTCTGACAGGGGTGTTTTGATTGGTTGTAGGGACAGGGAGGAATACACAGAAGACAGTTGCTATTGTGCTGGGAGGAGTAGTGGGTGTGGGGCTGGTAATGGCTTGTTTGTTGTTCACAAGATCAGCTTTCAAGAAAAAGACTTACACTTACAAATATGGTGGATAGAGGTTAGTGCCATCTTAGCTGAATGGGAATTCAATTATGGGGCAAAAAAATTGCAAACTTTCTTTAAACAAACCTAACTTGGATATGCTGTTCTTGGAAATTATGGTGGCATTTGATTGACTGATATTGTTTTTGCTTTGCAGGCAGGACATATCTGCAGAGGGTTTGAGGATGCTTTAGATTAAAACAAGGTATAACAAAATTACATTGGGGGGGGCTGTAAAGAGGGAAGATTTGCTTCACTTTGTCACAGATGTAAAGTTATCTTCATCTCCAAGTTTTGTTATTGTAGTAGTTCTTTTTGCTTTTTTGTCCTTTTGGGATTTAACACTTAAGAGCTGTCTATTTCCAGAAGAAAGATAGTAGGCACTAGTGTTGAAATTGCTCCTTTATGTTAGTGAGAAAATGAATGTACATCCACAATTTAAACAATGCATATATGAAATGTTGCTTTATCAAAAGTACCTGAATTTCACTTTACCCCATGAAAAGCAAATAATATTTGTCTCCTTATGTGGACATCCACATGTGGCTTAACTTAACTGCATACATATGGAGATTTAGCCAAGTTATTCTAACTTGACCAGTCTTACTTTTAACTTCATCCTATTTTAGGCAATGCCTTTTTGTATACTCAGCAACAATTACATTCTCCTTTCTCCAAAGAAAGAGGTTAAGAATGGATGGTAGCTAGTCTTTGTGGGAGCAGTGCATTTCCTCGCAAGTGATCCAGAGTCTTGCCTTCTTCACAAACTACCAATCAGCTTGATCAATTTATATTTATCAAAAGCACTGTGTTCTAGTTGTAAAATGGCTAATTCTTCCACTTAAACATCACACATTCAAACTTCACTGAAAATGTAAAACTTTATTTTATGTGGATAAATTATGAATTGACGGTAGTTAACCCATAATTATAATCTAATGAAGACTGAGTTTAACATATCTAATGTATAAATGAGATTACGATGATTAAGTTGGGATAATCGGAACGGACATAACCCAATTCAGACATTTATATTCATCATAAACTGTGTTGGGTCCTTGACACAAACTTTACGACCAACAAAACTCTGTATAACACATCTCTTAGGAAGTGGCAGAATGTAATTTTAGCACCTCTTACAATAGTGTCTGAACTCACTGCAACAGTCAAAGGATATTTCCTCTTCAGCATTGCAACTCCGAAGGGACAAGAACCAGAAAATTATGTTAATTGTTTTTGCCTTCGGCACCAGAACTCAATTCAAAACAAATCGGTATAGCAAAATAGTCCACGGAGAGAACATAAAAGCATAGCAGAGGAGAGGCACTAATATTCACAATATAAGCACTCCTCCGCTCAATTCTAATTCCCATTAATCAAATTATTCAGAAACAAATGAACAAGCTCACGGCACGCATTTCAAATCCAAATGTAAAAACAATAGATTTAAAAACCATGGTAATCAAAATTCTGTTGAACATAATTATGATTTCCATATTACAGCCACACTACGGAGGTTTAAGAATCCCTAAAAACTGATCCATACTTAGGGTTTGTTGAAAAGGAAAGAAGACAACCAATTCCTGTAATCAAATACATCTGACCTGAAAATCCGGAACCAACTATATTAAGGGCGTAAATTTACTTGGGCGCGCCAAGCAAACTAGCCTGCTGCAACTCAAGTTCGTTGAGCTGCTGCTCGCGGTCCATCTCTATAATCAGCGGCACGACGAGGACGAGGAAGGTGGTGCCGGCAATCCACGCGGCTTTTCCGGTGCTCTTCAGGAGCTTCTTTGCGACGTAGGCGGTATCAGAAGCCGCTTTCTTGCCGCGGTACACGATGGCGGACTGCGAAACGGAGGTAGAAACACGGGACAGGATTCCGTCGTCCGACGACGCTCCGCCTGCTCTAGAAGACATTCTGGTGAAATTCTACGGCACGAGAAGAAGGCAGCGCTTTTAGGGTTTTAATTTTGACGAGGATAACGTCTTTTGAGTTTTTGGAGGCCCCAAAAGGAAGAGAAAAATAAAAGAGGAAATAAATTGGTGGAATATTCTACTGTGCGAAGTTGGGTACGGTGATATTCAAACAATGATCTAACAAGTTTTAGGGTAAAATTGACAAGTTCTATTCAAATTTGACATAATTGTAATTTTTTAATTATTATATTTATTTTGATATTTTATAAAATTCTGTAATTTTTAGACAGATATTTAAAATTGTTCATTTTATTTTTAATAAATTTTTTTACAAAAAAGTGAGTAATTGTACAAAAAATCGGACGAGGTTGATGAAGAATTTTGAAAAATTGTAAAAGCTTTATCCACTTGATCCATAAAACAATTAAAAGATAAGTAAAATTATAATTTATAGCAACTAAGAGTATTTTTCGTCGGTGCATCATGGGAAATTGATGGAATTTTAATATAGTCTAATGTATTGGGTTAGTTATTGGTGATTGTTAAATTTCATGAGAGCTAAGTGGAATTTATCTTGAGTTTTAATTGTATCTAACTTAATGAATTTTTATTAGACTCAATCTGTTAACAAGCTTCCTTTTGTTGTTAAAAACAAATATATATTATTATATAAAAGAAATTTCTTTTTTATTCATAAATTACGGTTAATGACACTACTGCACTACTTTTTTGTAATGCAATAAATAACCATCAACTCATATGAAAACTACTTTATTCAATTTTTCAAATTTTATATTAATTGATAAATTAGTTTTTTTCTTTCTCTCCTTCTTTTTTTTTAATGTGATGTGTTAGTTTATATATTTTACTCTTATTTTATAATATATTTTAAAGCATAAAATATTATTTATTATATGCACGCATGAACGACGTGTCACGATGGCTAGTTTAGATAAAATAAGAAAGTATTTGTGATTTCTCAAATAATAAGGAGATATTTATAATGATACTAAATTTCAGAATAACTAATCGTAATTCACCTTGCTTTTTAATTGTATATAACCTTTGTTATGTAACGGGTTTTGATTAGAATCCGACCTGTTAACAAGTTTTCTTTTGTTGATAAAAGCAAATTTAAGATAAAATAAAAACGGTATTGATCATTTCTCAAATAATAAAAAATATTTGTAATTATACTAAGTTTTAGGAGAGTTAATTGTAATTTACATTAAGTTTCAATTGTATTTAACCTTTGTTATGTAAAAGATTTTGATTAGAATATGACCCATTAACAAGCTTCTTTTTATTGTTAAAAACAGATTAAGATAAAATAAAGGGGTATTGGTGATTTATCAAATAATTCAATATTTATAATTATACTAAATTTTAGGAGAGCTAATTATAATTTACTTTAAATTTTAGGGCAAATTACATTTACCTCCCATGAGGTTTGACATAATTATAAACACTCCTTCATTGTTTGAAAAATTATAAATACCCCCTTAAGGTTTGTAATTTTTAACCAAAAACCTGAAAATTGACCATTTTGCCCTTGAATTTTTTATTAAAATTATAAAAAAATCGGCCAAGGCAAATTATATTATTGTTCCCCCGTGTAAAAGAATTAAGAAACATTTCTCTACACATTGTAGTCCAAAAAATTTTTAAGAATAAAATAAAAATAATTCAGTGCATAAAGGCAATTTGGTCAGTTCACCCATAAAAATTGATGAAAATGAGTTATTTGTTAGACGGTCACAAACTTCAGGGGACTATTTGTAATTTTTCAAACAATAAGAGGGTATTTGTAATTACATCAAATTTCAGGGGAGATAGATGTAATTTACCATAAATTTTAATGTATTTAACCTATGTTATGTAATGGATTTTGATTAGAATCCGACCCGTACACAAGCTTTCTTTTGTTGTTAAAACAAATTTAGATGAGAGTTTCGCTGGGCCGTGTGTGTGTGTGGATAGAGCCCATCAAGAATATCGTAATATCCTACGGAGCAACCCACCATACGGCCCTCAGTCCGCGTAGCCGCTTCCGATTACAAATAAAGCCCTAAATTTCCGAATTTCACCTCTTTTCCCCTTTCCTCGAGCAAAAACCTCAAACACGAAAACCTCTTATCGGAGAAAGAGTGAGTGAGAAAAAGAGGGAGATATCACAGTTTGCCTCTGGAAACTTGGCGATTTCGTCGTCGTCTCCGCTCTCGCTTACAGGTATATGAGATATTTATCGTATGTTCGTTGCTCATGTTTTATCCTTAATTCACTGGCTTATATATGTGGTTCCTTGTTGGAGATATGTGGGGGTAAATAGTGTCGGTTTTCTTTTTCCGTTTCCTTTTTTGTTTTTATTGTAATTGTTCTCTGAATTGAGCTTTGTTTTCCTTGGGCGTTTGTGCTTTTGTTGTGGCAGTGATGTGGTCTAGGGTTTATACTGCGAAACCCTAATTGTAGTTTGTTGGATTCTACTTGGTGTGTTTTGCAAATGAATCGAGTTGACTATGAGGCTACTTCCTCTTGGCGTTTTGTTGTTAAAGATAATTAGTTAAGCTATGAACGTCATTAGGATATTTTGATTCTTGGACGAAAGCTAGTATAAAAATAGAAGTTTAGTATAGCATTTCTTAGTTGCCTGGTCTACCATTAAGAGATCTCTCGAGCAGTACTGTCTAATAGCGGTATTGAGCAGTTAATCACTGAATGCATAACCTAATTAGGACTATATCTGTTTTTTCTATAAGTACTATTGGAATTCCCTTTTGTGTAAGAAAGTCGAACTTATATTGAAAAATTATGCAATCATGTGAAAACTAAACTGCGAGTTGGGAATTGCAGTCGACCATCCCAGTCATTTTTTGATATAGCAGAGCAATGTTTTTCATTTTATTTGCATGTAAGTTGCTCAGACTTAACCTTTCCCTGCTGCTGACATAAGATCACGATCTAGAGCTCAATTATGTCGTTGGAGTCCTCTGACTAATGGTATTCATGTGCACTATGGATATCTCAATTCTACATAATTGAAATTGAATTAAGCCCGCGGTGTCTTGAATTTACTTTGACAAAGTAAACAGCCTTGAGGCATAATTTTGTAATATGTAAACTGGGTTACTATTACTTGCATTGGATTGATTCATGACTTTCAGCCGTTGGAAATCTACAGATAAAATTGGAAATGATTTAGTACTTAGTCATGCATGTATATTAGTGCTGACTTTACTGGATGAGTAATTGCTGCTTTGACCAAATCTTTGTGCAATTTATGCAGTTCTTGGTAGGCACCTGATTGGTAATATGGGAGACAGTGATACTGTGATGGAACAAGCATCTTACAGCGATGCGAGTGTAACTGCCGCTTCTGATGCTGGTGGTTCCACTGCTCAGGCCACTGAAAATCTGGCTGGTCCTGCTTCTGCCCCTGTATCTAACACAGGAGTGGTAGTTTCTTCGGATGCCAGTATGAATACAGATGATTCAGCGGCTCATGGTTCCGATATTGGTGCTGGAAATGCCTATGCCACAGCAGTAAATTCTGTCCAGCAAGAAAACCCTACTGTAATGGCATATGATTCTAATGAAAATCCTGTTGGTCCTGCAAGCTCTTCTCTGGATTCAGCTCAAGTTGCTGGTTATGATTCTTCATTGAATGGTAATGGTGTTAGTGAAGCCGGGGCTGGAGCAACAGCCAGTATTACAGAAAATGGGGTTACTTCAGCTGATGGTATTGGATCTGCTCTTCACCAACCTCTGGATGGAACTGGTATTCATTTATGATGCTTCCATTTCAGTAATTATATTGTATGTGGGACAGGCTGTTGAATGTAATGAACACTTTAAAGGCGGTAGAGCTTGCTTCCCCGCTGACTTTTAACGCTCTCTGGAGGGTCTCGTTAGTCGTTTGATCATATGGAAGTCACAGTTTTGAAACGCATTGAACGCCTCTCAAAAAAATTATGTATTATTTGGAATGACTCTGAAAAGTTAAAAACATTGTACCTTTCTATTTGGTCATTAATGCTGTAGTAAGAATTAGATAATTTAGAACATTGTTCCTTTTTTTTGCAAATGGAACAATATTTGAATGATTTATTGGGTAATGTAGTTTCTTTGAAATTCTTCTATAGGAGTATGCAATTATAGATAGTCTGTATGTTTGTGCTAATTTATGTATCGGTCCTCTTTAATGCATTTCTTTGTGACTTTTATGATTACTTCATGGCAAGGCTTTAAGTTACCCATAGGAAGAAGAAAGTTACATGTATTTTTGTATTAATTTCCTTCTGAAGCACTATACTATTTCATTGAATGCTGTTCCACGCATCAAAACATTTTTCTACAGGCCTTAGTGCAGAAGAAGAAAGATTGTGGAGTATTGTGACGGCTAATTCTTTGGACTTCAATGCCTGGACTGCATTAATTGAAGAAACAGAGAGAATGTCAGAGGTATGCCTGGTGGATTCAAATTAGGCTTGTCTTGGTCTTCTACTTTTCTTGGTTTGGTTTCTACTGTTACAAACATGGGGCTTGTATCTTGTTGCAATGCTTTCCGATTTGAGCTATAATTGATGTGAAAGAACTACTCTATCGACATACCATTTCTGCCTTCTTCAAATTGGTTCTGGGGGACTCTCCTAGTTATTCTTTGTTCAATTAGAACTAACTTGCTTATTTTTTCCCCCTATTTCTAGGGTAACATTTCAAAAATTCGAAAAGTCTATGATACCTTTTTAGCCGAGTTTCCTCTATGTTATGGTTACTGGAAGAAGTATGCTGATCACGAGGCGCGCCTCAGCTCAGTGGATAAAGTTGCAGAGGTTTATGAACGAGCCGTTCAAGGAGTTACCTACTCTGTGGACATGTGGTTGCATTATTGTGTTTTTGCTATTGCAACATATGGAGATCCTGACACTATCAGAAGGTAATTCACTACATATTACTTTCCTTCCTTTTACCTCTGAGGTCTCCATGATTTTCAAGTTGTTATGGTGTCGAAGTGATCTTTTATTGCTCTCTAACATGATTTCAGCTATCTGCAACAGCGATTACTGAAGTATAAGGTATAAAGGTTTGTGGGGAATGCACATTAGATAAAGTTCTTTTCTGATGTGTAAACCCTTGCTTTCTCGGCTACTTTATATAGTAGTTGAGTTTGCTTCATTTCAATTTAACACGGTCTAGTCACCCCTTCAGTTATACTTCTCCTTAGGTTAGTAATTAATTCTTCATGAAACTTTGCTGCTTTTTACCGTGGCACATGAGGTGCTTCAATACACAATTGCTGCCTGAAGATGTCGCACAGTAAGGTTAAGATGGCCTGTATGCCTCCTCCCTTGACGAGCTGTGTAAGATTCTTTTCAGGAAGGTAAATGCAGCAATTTGTTAGTTCAGAATTCACAAGTGCTCTTTGAGTGAATTTTTGTCCCTTTCCAACATGAGTCCTCTGTAGGCTTTTGTGGTTAACTGTGGAATCAGTTTCCATCTTCACTGAATGTTACAATTGTACTTTACTGTTGTTTCAGGCTATTTGAAAGAGCATTAGCATATGTTGGAACTGATTACTTATGCTTTCCACTTTGGGACAAATACATCGAGTATGAAATTTCGCAACAAGATTGGCCTCGTGTTGCCACAATTTACACAAGGGTATTGGAAATTCCAAATCAGCAGCTGGACCGTTATTTCGAAGGGTAATCTTTTCATACATCAGGCTTTTGGTTTGTCTGTATTTTTTGGATATTGCAGTTAACCCATTCTTGACTGCATCTATAACCTCCTGTCCTGCCCATGGCTCTTTTGCCTGATTCCTTGTCTGTGGTTCAGTGATCTATAACTGGGTGGCTTAAGGATTGTAGGAGTGTGTATGTCCATTCCAATATCGCATCATGACAATCTCTCTGTTGCTTCAGTTGTTTAATAGTGGCAAACAAAAATGTAGACCATCACAGCATATTGCCATTGTTACTAAGAAAATTTTCCTGGTTCCCTTCAATTTTTCCTTCCTTTACATTTGTTGAGAGAAGCAGCACCTGGCAACCATTTAACCTTGACTCTTCACGATTTGTTTGTATTGGTATTAAGTTATGCACATGTGCATGCTTGTTTCACAGTTTCCTTCTCCTGATTAATGATTTTAGCAATTTGGCATGTTTTACAGATTTAAAGAATTGGTTGCTAGTAGGCCTTTGTCTGAGTTGCGAACGGCTGAAGAAGCTGCTGCCGCAGCTAGTGCAAATACTGAAGCTGCTGGTCAAGAAAATGAGGGAGAGGTTCCTCCTACTGCTCCGGAACAATCTTCTAAGGCTGTAAGTGCAAGCTTAAAAGATGCTGAGGAGTTGGAGAAGTATATCGCCATTAGGGAAGAGATATATAAGAAAGCTAAAGACTTCGATTCAAAGATCATTGGTTTTGAAACAGCTATTAGGAGGCCATACTTTCATGTGCGGCCCCTCAATGTTGCAGAACTTGAAAATTGGCATAGCTATCTTGATTTTATTGAAGGTGGTGGTGACTTCAATAAGGTAACCAAGTTTGTTGGTTTCGGACATTTTTTACTTTAACTTGCCATGTAGCTTTAGTTGTCCTTGTTATACATTGACTTACAGTTAAGTATATCTGCCGCGTCATTTGCTTTATTGGCTAAACCGTTGGAGAAGCATCTTTTAAAACGGGATATTGAACTTGGACTAAAGCATGGGCCTTCCATTTGCTTTCTATAAGGCTAAGTACTTCAAACTCTCATTTGTGAGTCGAAATTCTGGGTTCATGATAGTGTAGTATGTCAATATATTTGTTTTTAAAGTTCCAATGTTATGCATGCAGGTGTGTTCTTATCTTCCTAAACATCTATCTGTCAGGCAAGGAGGGTCCCTCCTCTGGTATTTGAGGGGCCTCCCTGTTCCGCCAGCGGAGTATTCCTAGTGCATTTCTCCTTGGTCCTTTATGTTATTTCTTCCATTCACATAATGCTGCATTTGGATTTGTTGATCTGTAACTTTATCTGTGTCCTCAGGTTGTTAACGTATATGAAAGATGTCTAGTAGCATGTGCCAATTATCCTGAATACTGGATACGGTATGTTTTGTCCATGGAAGCTAGTGGCAGTATGGAGCTCGCTGAAAATGCACTTGCTCGAGCTACTCAAGTCTTTGTGAAGGTATGGAGTTCTGTAATGGTGTGTTTCAACTTAGTGTTCTATTCTCCAAGTCTCCTAGTACATCGTTCGAGGAAACTCTGATATGATATGTTGCTAGTAGTACATGTTTGTTATACAAGAAAAAGAGATATGTTTTATTGGCAACAGATAAAAAGATAAAAGAGATCTATGTCAGTCTTTGTATGTTTAGAAACTACCATACATTCCCCTAAGTTAATGCGATGATTTTAGTCTGCGGACAAGCATGCATTTAACAATTCAGCTTTTCTCCATTTGTCAATATATGACTGGTGCTAGAGCATTCTAGAATATTTTTAGTTTTATTTATCAGTGCTCTTAATTGCATATTTGCATGTGCCTTCGTTTCTAGGATCTAAATATGTTAGGTATGAATCTTTTGACTTTATTTCAGCTGCATTTGAGCTTGTTGATCAGATGATTAAGATCAAACTGATGCTGTTCTTTTCCCTAATTTTACCATTTCTTTGGTGTTATCATGTGCCCACTTTTATTTCCTTTGTATACTTGTTTAAGGGGTTATTAGTCATGCCATGCAATATTCTTTTACTATTAAGTAAAAATTTATACAGGAGAGTGTCGGTGAGGCTTGCTGGAAATGTGGTGAGATGAAATAAGTATTTTCTTCTTTATTTTGATATGTGTGATAGAAGAGGCGAAAGTACTGCTTAGGATTAAAACATAAATCAAAATTCGATTGGATTTTGTTGATTTGGATCCATCGAAAAGGTAGCCTGCAGAACAAGTTAGGAAGATATTAGCTTTACCTGGTGATTCTGGATCTCTTATGTGTTACAAATGTATTGATCTTTTTGCCCTTCATTCTCCAATATTTACTTGCTTGTAGCCTCGAGTTTTAATGTGTCTGTAACTCTATATGCCTCCATGAATGGTATTTGTTGTATGAGAGTCCAGTTGTGGTTGGTAGAGTAAAGCTTGCTTTCTGGTGGTTATGATCTGTCTGAACAGAGGCAGCCAGAGATCCATCTTTTTGCTGCTCGATTTAAGGAGCAGCATGGTGACATTTCTGGAGCCCGAGCTGCTTATCAACTTGTGCACACTGGTATCTCACCTGGGCTTCTCGAAGCGATCATCAAGCATGCGAACATGGAGAACCGACTTGTAAGATTGTACAAATAAGCTATTCTGGATTCAGATTATCAATGTTTTTACAGATTTCTAACTGCCGTTTCTCTTTTGTTTCACAGGGAAACCTGGATGATGCGTGTTCCTTGTATGAGCAGGCAATTGCAATTGAGAAAGTAAAGGAGCAGTCACAGACTTTGCCTTTGTTGTTTGCCCAGTACTCGCGTTTTGTATTCCTGGTGTGTTTTATATTTCTAACTCTCATTTTGCTGCTGTGTCTGGGTATTTACTCCACTTCTAATATGTCTAGGGCCTAAGTTCAATAATAAAGTTGTCCACTGTGCTCTGCTTTCTGTTATGCCTATTTCTTGTGTTTCAAGGTATTTAATTGATTTCTGGAATACCAGATGTGGTTTTAAATTTGGAAAACGGTGCAAGTTCTTGGAGTAAACTATTTTTCCATCAGCACTCAAGTATATGCCAGGAGTTTGGTTCCTGTGTCGTGTGTGGCATCTCATGTATTTAAATTTTTGTTGGAAGGTTTCTGGCAATGCTGATAAGGCAAGGGAGATTCTTGTTCAAGGTGTGGAGAGTGCCCAATTGTCAAAACCCCTATTGGAGGTTGTCTACACTCTCCTTTTCTTTTACTTTCCCTCACCCAAATTAAGATAAAAAAGACCCGTGGAAAGAAAAATGGTTCATAGTTATGTGTATAGGAAGATACATTTTCTCTGTTTTCCTCGTGACATTTCCACTTGGAGTTCATATATTCTTTCATTTTTGATATGTTGCAGGCAATGATCCACTTAGAGTCAATTCAGTCACTTCCAAAGCAAATAGAATATTTAGATTCCTTGGTTGAAAAATTCATCGTTCCTAATGCCGACAACCCTAGTGTTGCAAGTGTTGAAGAAAGAGAGGAACTATCAAGCATTTTCTTGGAGGTAATAATGATCTTGCACCTAGCTTTCTACCACTTGTTAGAACTTGAAGTTGAAACAACAATATGGTGCTTGCTGAACATTACCATTACTAACTTTCCTATGTCCCTGTTGACCTCATTTGTTGTTCTTACATGTTCCCTATGAGTGTCCTATATAATTTTTTTGGTAGATTCTATGGTATCTTAATATGTGCTACAACTGAGATGTGTTGTAATATCTCTCTTGAGCTCCTTCTATTGTCATGAGAGTGTTTGTTGAAAAATGTTGGTACTTGAGTTCTCGTAATTGCCTTATTGCTTTCGTCATCACTGTGGACAGAGTTTGATTTGGTTTGACTTCCAGCACTTAAGTTTTTCCTGTCTTCCCACAGATATTGTATCCGTGCGATGCTAACTTTCTCTGATAGTTGTTAGTATTTATGTTGTTTTTCTGGTAGACAAATGTTGTCTTATGGCTTGATATTGGATTTTGCAGTTCTTGGATCTCTTTGGAGATGCACAGTCCATCAAAAAAGCTGATGATCGACATGCAAAACTGTTCTTGCACCACAAAAGCACAGCAGAGTCGAGGAAGCGCCATTCAGAGGATTATTTAGTTTCAGACAGAACAAAACTTGCAAAATCACTTAGTTCAACATCTGCTCCTTCAGTGATGGGTGCATATCCGAGTACCCAAAATCAGTGGGCGGCAGGTTATGGTGTACAACCTCAAGCTTGGCCCCAAGCCTCGCAGGCTCAGGCACAACAGTGGACCCCTGGCTATGCACAACAGGTTTCTTCTGATCTTTTTTTTTCCTTCTTCCTTTTTGTTGGGTTGGGGGATTGGGGGGAGCAGGAACTGGTTCCCAGTAAAGATAAGACATTTTTCTGAAACTCATATACATTACATTAGCGCCTGAGATGTCAGTTTTTCTCACATTAAATTAATTTTTGGGGTGCCTGCCTAAGGACCTAAAGCAAGGTTGTAGGTGTTATATTGTTGACTTGAAATAATTTTTTGGAGTTGGTGTCTAGATTTAGAACCTGAAAATTGTGAATTTGGATTGCCTTCTTGGTTTTCTAGGCTGCTTATGGTGCATATGGTGGTTACGGAACGGGTTACACGCATCCACAAGTACCCACATCTGTGCCTCAAACTGCTGCTACTGCATATGGAACTTACCCTCCAACTTATCCAGCACAGGTAACCAAAACTCTTATTGATTTATTGTTCTCTAGTTATTTAGATATAATACTTTCCTTTTCCTTTTGTGCTTGAGAAATTGTATTTATTCTCTTTTGTTTTGTCTAACACTATTCTGGTTTCTCATGAAGTTGATTAGTCCTCTTGTTCTTTTGTAATTTATTCAGACTTTTCCCCAGCAGCAGGCGTATGCGCAGCCAGCAACAGCTGCAACATTGACTCCAGCCCAGCAGCCTGCTGCAGCTCCTCCTGCTACATATTACCCTAGTTACTACTGACGAGGGAAAGGCTAATTGCAATCAGTTTTGCTGTCTGTACTCTGATCTGTAGGTCGGCTGTAAGATATAGACCAATACCATGAGTTTTTATGTGCATGGAAGTGGTTCACGTTGTTCGGGATAGTAGGCAGGATGGTAGATAGTGTTGTCTTGTGGTCTCCATTTTAACAAGCCCCCATTGTATTTTTCCGAACCATTTTGTTCCCAAATTATAATTCTTAATGTTTTCATTGAGGATAGATGACTTACAGAAGTTGAATGTGTGCCGTGCTAGATTAAGTTTAGATATTTAAGTCATGTTCTTGAAAATAGGGAATGTGAATTACGTTTTAGGTGCTGTCGTCTCTAGGACTTTATTTCAGTAGTCCTGTTGGTTGAAGACCAATTCACATTCTAGAAGTACACCATTGGAACCTCTAGGAACATGGTACGATTGTTAAGATGAAGATCGTTAGAAGATTGGGTCGTATGGTGACTTCAAGGGCGAGTGCAGATGGTAAATTTGGGTGCATAAGAACGCAAAATTAAATTCCAGATATATTGCTACAACAAAATCTTTGTATGAAAAGTTGATTTAATTGTTCCGAATGAATTGGACTTTGTGGTAGTAAAAGGTGGTGATTTTTGCTATGAAATTGAGGTTGTAACAAAAGTTAATTTTCAGTAGCGAACGCCCTTTGCTATCTAGCAAAGATTGTTTGCATTGCGCCCCATGTACTATTTCCACAAGTAATATTTTTAACATGTTATGATTCTCGGTCTTTTGCCACTAATTTTACTTAATAACATAAAGCATTTTTTCTTCCAGTGATATGAAAAAAAGTAACAGTAAAAAGTATAGGGAAGAAAATAATTGACAAAGTTTGAAGCATTTCGGAATAAAAGTCTATTGGAAGGTTATAAAATGTGCAAGAGGGCATTCTTGTCCAAAATGACTAAATGATTATGAATGTTGCAAGAAGGTGACGGCCATTCTAACAGCAAATTGGTAATACAGTTAATGTGAATACAAAGTCACATTATTTGTAATACAGTTAAATGTAAATACAAAATCACATTAATGTGGATACAAAGTCACATGATTAGTAATACAGTTAATGTGAATACAAAAATCACATGAGCGACACTGAATAATTAATATAAGGGGTTTTTGAAAATAATTGATACTTGAAGAGCGTAAAGTAAAATTTAATCCTAATTTTGATGCGGACAAATGTAAAGTGTAATTATGGTCAAAGAATGATAGAGTGACAATTGTCAATTATGAAGAGAAATGGCTATTTTGAGATAGTAATTCTGCATTACCCCCGTTTAGATAGAGAATTGCCAAATTTGGCGTCCAAACATTCACCCACGGTTTACTCGTTCCGACAGTATCCATCGAAGCCGTTGAAACCCACATCTCTTCTCACTAGGTAAACGGTCAAGATCCTGCTGTCCTTCAACAAAATATAAAACATATGTATGCAATATACGTAAACACAATCACACACAATTCCATTTTCGAAACCGCACTCTCTCTCTCTCTGATCCATTTCACTGTTCCTGCTTGCGATCTCTTTCAAACTTCGCGCTCTCTCTATCGCAAACGCACAGGGATACGATTCTTTCACCTCTTGAAGAATAATCGATTGATGAGTGGTTTTGTCGCTTCAATGGCGTTGTAATGTATGTATTTGTTATTCAGCAACGTAGAGAAAGAAATAAGAGGGAAGCTCCACTCTGGAGTACTCGCTCAATCTTTTCGAACCCTAGAGCTCTTCATCATCTAGGGTTTTAAGTTTTCCTGTTACTGTTCGTGGAGAGATTGATATATAGTGGGGAAGAATGGCGAATCAGCACGCTGCTGCAGTGACCGCAGCTCAAGTATGATACGATTTTGCATGTTTCTTGCATCTGCATGATCTGTATTGTTGTTCGCTTTTGCTCTGTTTTTGTTTTTGTTTTTTTGTTTTAATGGAAAGACTGGACGTGATTCATATTGATTGAATTGTTTTTGCTGGTCATAGGTTGGCTCGTATTTCGTTCAGCAGTATTATCAGGTGTTCCAACAGCAGCGGGATTATGTGCATCAGTTTTACACTGATTCCAGCTCTATGATTCGAGTTGATGGAGAAATCAGCGCTTCTGCCTCTGATATGGTGGTAATGGCACTTTTCTTAACACACTTATTACTTCTGGATTTTTTTATTTTTGACGTGAGATTAGATTTATATATTATTCTGTTATAAGAAATAATGCGATCAGTTCCATAAGATTGTTGCATGTGTGACATACCTTTGATATAGCCGAACATAGCTTTTAGCTTTCTTTGATTTGGAAATTCTTTTGCCTTAAATATTTATGAACATGTTGTGCGGATCACATAAATAAGCTGTTTCCAAATCATTAATCACAAACAAAAACAAATAATTGAACATAAAAATTGTCCTTCTTGGAAAATTTTATATCTCAGGTTTTAATGCATCTGAAAAGCTGTTCGACTTAGATTTGCTTTTATATTTATTTTTTCCGGATAAATGACTATTAGTATGATTTGTTTACATCCTTCATTGCTGTTCATATGTTTCTTTTGTTTATGTCGTACATGTGACTTAGAGTTCAATAAGTTACCAAGTAGCCCATTTGAATGATTGGTGTTCCATGCCTTGTGTATCAAGTATTCAGATGCAAGTTTTGGCTGGAGGAGTGTTTATCATCAGGGTTCTATTAGTAAATTGGCTAAAGTGCATGAAGTCATGCATTTTGATTCTTACTTTATGTGATTGGTTTTAAACTAAGTATACTGGCAAAGATGCTCTTAAAAAATATTTCTCTGTATGACTTATTTTCTTAGAGTTTGAAGATGATCTGCCCCCCTTTAGTATGGTTTTCCAAGAATTCTTTGTGTCAAGAAAATGATAGTGTCATTTTCTGTATCTAGACAGAGTCCGTGATACAGTCTGATAAATTTCCTGTGCCAAGAATGTCAAGTATTGAACAGAAATGTTCTTTAAATATGCTACTCAGTTGTATAGATGAACTACTGAATGATTGTTTCTTCATGTCTACTGTTGATAAGTGAAAGACCCCTAACTTGGATCCACCTCCACTACCTTAGCCTTAGAATATAGGAGTAGTGAATTCACAGTTCATTCAACAAGAGCAATCACCCTTCTGAAAGACGACTTGTGAGCTGGTCTTTTTTCGTACCCTTTAGCTATTCTACTCTTCCCATAACTCGAAGATGGCATGTGGGAAGTCGTTCAAAGAACTTTGTGCTTTAGCTTTCAATCAAATTAAGATGAAAATGGATTTTCCCATGACCTATTCAATTCAATAAATGGATATTCACTTGATATAGAAGGTTGTTTTACAAATGTCATAGGCTTAGCGCAGATATCTAAACGTTGTTATCCAACTTTCTAGCTGCTGATTCTGCACAAAAATTATCCAAAGATTGAATGTACTAAATCATGTTTATCATCAATTAATGCTTTCACGTGTTTGTTTTCCTTCAGAAAATCCATCAACTAATCATGTCTCTAGATTTTACTGGAATCGAGATCAAGACAATAAATGCCCTTGAATCTTGGAGTGGAGGTGTTCTTGTGGTTGTTTCTGGTTCTGTCAAGTCAAGAGATTTCAGTGGGGGGAGGAAATTTGTGCAGACCTTTTTCCTTGCTCCCCAAGAGAAAGGCTATTTTGTTCTGAATGATATGTTTCATTTTGCGGATGAGGAGGAACCACATCAATCTTCTGTACCAGTAGCTCAAGAACAGAATGTTGATTGCCAGCCTACTATTTCTAGTCATCTTCCTGATCCACCGGGTACAGTTGACTGATCTCATGATACTTCGCATGTATTTTGAACTCAATACCTCTTCTAGCGCCCAATGTAATCCTCATAAGCACATTCTTTTTGCAGGAACTCGTTATTCTGTATCTCTTTGTCCATAGTTTTATGTGGTACTGTGTTAATAGAAAATTTCCATTGGCTTACTTAGGTTTATGACTCTGATGGATATCATGTAGATCGGAAATTGTCAGATTGTTATCACACACAAATACATTTGCATCTTTAAACCAATTGTAAGTGCATGATACCAATAACGTTTTTGAATTCGAGATGGCCAATCAGATGGTAAAATTATCAACTCATTTGTACATAGAAAATTTACATCTTTCCACCAATTTTAACCTACAGCATGAGTATTTCTGGAAATTTTAGATTCTAGATCTCAAAGGTGTCTCGATAAATCAGGTTTCAGTTGTTTTAATGATATCTCGGTTTTCAACTTTTAGAACTGTGAATTATTAAGCTCTGATGTCTGGTCCCCTGTGATACTGGCACATTCTGTAGATTATAGGTAACATTTAGATTTCATGACCTCAGAGGTTTGGCTGAGATAGCCAGATAGGTGTGAAATTCAGTTATCGGGACCTGACTTTGAATTTTCAAAAACCCTGATCATTTTCATGATGTGTAGGATGTTGAATTTATTGTTCCATGTGCTTTAATGGTTTTCTATGCACTGAAAATATGAAGGTTACTTTTACCTATGCATCATTATTAGGCTAAATTGGTCCTTCTCTACAACAGTATCTGACTATCCATTGGAGGAGGCTGCTAGGAGTTATGTTAACTCCTTTCACATTGATGGAGGTGAACCAGTCCAAGAATATAGTTATCAGGAGCCTGAGCCTGAGCCTGAGTCTGACACAGATCAGCTGGACCCTGAGCCTGAGATTGAGCCTGTGGCTGAGGCTGTGGTTGGCAGACTAGCGGAGGAAACTCCTATTGAAGAATCAAGCGCCTTTCCTCAAAGTGCAGTGACTACCCCGCAAGAACCTCAGCCTTCCACACAGGAACCTGTTGCAGACCCTGGGAAACTGACTTATGCTTCTATAGTAAGCATCATTTCCAGCAGAGCTAGTGCAGCAAATTATGATATGATATCATTATTGCATCATATAAACAACTTCTGTCACATATTGAGAGCAATTTAGAATGTGCAATAAGATGTGGTTATGACTGCTGCATAATAATCAAATGAACTTTAGTTAGAAAGAAGATGGTCATTAGCATGTCAAGTGCATGAACTATGTCAGATCAATTCTTCAAAACTTATGGACTTGAAACTTCCCGTATAAACCCATCACCAAGGGACAATAGAGCCAAAGACAATAATCCATAAATCCAGGAGAAAGGGAATCACATTCAGGGGGAGCGAGGGGAGTATTCAAAAAGGAAAGCAATAGGTCTTTGCTTTCCTTGCAGGTATAGTCTTAGTTTGGTATGGCAGTGGAGAAAACTTATTATGGTAATGCGGCCTGGTTATAAAGAGAGGTGGGTGGGGTTCTGGTCCTTTTTTCGTTTTTGAATCTTCTTTCAGTATCTGAGCAGTACAAATAATTTTCTTTATGGCATTAAGTTTTCCAGAGTCTGTCACATATAAGCTCCTGGTGGGTTCTGTTGAATTGTTTTTTCTTTTCTGCATCTTTTTTCTTTGCACAATGTTGTGATAACCTGCTTATGTGTTCATTAGATTTTCTAACTGGTTTTATTTTCCTCTAATTCTTCTTTTGCTTTGAAAATTCAAAGTTGCGGGCTAAAGGAAAACCACCATCATCATTCATTTCTCCACCAACTATCACTCGGACCGCACCACCAGCTGGTGATAGGAACCACATTTCACAGCCTTCTAGGCAGCAGTCAGCCCCAACTTCACCAAAGTCTCGTGGGTATGCCGTGGAAGGAGATTTGCCGTTAAAGGAAGGTAAATGTTTTGTTACTTTCTAAATTGATAAGATTGTAGTGCGTAAGTTTATCTTCCATACATATGACTATTTTTGGTGTTAACCTTTGTTTGTTATTCACGTGCTTGTTCTCTATGAAAGGGCACATGGATTGATGATTAGAAAGACATTGCAATTAATGTTGCATCTTGGCTTTAGTATATAGAGTTTTAGATCTTACGTCAGGAATAATACTTTTTCCGAATATAATTTGCATGGACATGATTCTGTTCTGTTCTCACAGGGGACTTGAGATCTGTCTACGTGAGGAACTTGCCTTCTACAGTGACGAGTCTTGATGTTCTGCAAGAATTTAAGAGCTTTGGGAATATCAATTCTGATGGAGTCTTCTTGAGGAATCGCATGGTTGAACTCCTTTCTAAATACTTTTACGAGTATTGTTTATGCATTTGTGGAATTTCTAATTTGCTTATGGTGGACAGGATACTGGTATTTGCTTTGCCTTTATTGAGTTTGAAGATGTTCAGTCTGCTCAGAATGCAATCAAGGTTTGAATCCTTTCCATTTGGACACTATGTTGTCCTTTCTTGGCTTTTCCAAAAGTTGTAGTGAGTGCTAGTTTCCAGATGCGAGCTGTTTCACTGCATTGTGTTTTAAGGATATTTTTACCTCAGTTGTTCCCCATGTGTACGGAATCTCAAAGTGGTTATCGCTATATTTTGCGGCAAATATATAAGTTATTCCATCTTGTGTCCATCATAGACCTTACATAGATATCAAATGAATTTTGGAATCCATCGTCCCATGCCTGCAGTTAATTGTCGTTTTGGATGTGTTTTAAATCTTCTGGCTAGTCCTGTTGTGGTTAAATATGTGACTTCAGTAATACGATCCTCTGTCTGGTGTAGGAATATCTTTTTATACTAATTGTGCTTGGAGAGTGTGGCCGGTGCTGCCATTTTTACTGAATTACATTTTAGTTTGGTACTGTCTTTCTATTTGCATAAATCGACCACCTCATACTCAATTCCTAAGAATAATTGTTGGGCTGTGCAGAAAATTGTCAAATTTTACTTATGCTCTTCTTAATTTGATGTTGACTGTATCTGGTTTTTGAATGTGGTTATATTTTGCTTTTCTTTTGTAGGCTTCTCCAATTCAATTCGCTGGAAGGAGAGTCTACATTGAGCAGAGAAAACCAAACCCTGTTGCTTCTCGTGGTGGAAGTATGTGCCTCAAATGCTTTTACTTTCCTGCACAAATTGGGCCAGTCCCAATTTTAGCTTTTGCCATTTTTTCTGTAAAGTTATTCAATATTCCAGAAGTTCATTTCTTGCACTGGACTTAACTGTTTCATGCTATCTATCTATACTATTCCTAGATGAGGGTGTCTCCTCTTCTCAAAAATTTGAAGGACCTTTTGGATTTCCAAAGTTTTAAGGATGTGGAGTTGAAATCTTTACAGCACTTTGAGAAAGGCCTAGAAATCATGATTTTGATAATTTTAATGATTAAATGAAGGCCTTAGATATCATGATTGTGACAGTTTTTAATGATTAAACACAGGCTAGAAAATTACACACTTTTGTGATCTTTTTGGTCATTCTGAGAAAATGAATGCTAGATATAGTCTTACCATTTGTTGACATATTGCTGCATTTGAATTGCCTTGATCAGGAAGTGGGGGAAGAGGCGGTGGAGGGCGTGGTGGAAGGTCTTCTGGAAGGGGAAGTGACAGAAATGGCATCAGATCCAACAGTGTCCGTGGTACTTGATCCAATTACCATCACCAATTTTTTTTGCATGGCCTGCTTATGCTGCCATAACGCTTCAGCTTTTAAAGTAGAAGCAAATGATGCTTGCTTTTTTTTAATTTTTTTTCCATCAAATGGAAACTTCATATAGAACAATTTTGATTCCAATTTTTTCTTGCTAAAAGTGTAACGGTATTTCTGCTTGTTTGAGCTTTTACCTATCAATTTGAGGAGCATATCTTGATCTTGGAGAAGGGTTTTTGTGAGAGTATTTTTATCTAGTAATTCAATGGTGAAAATGATGACACCTTTGGCCTACATCTCTTGCTTAATGAATACATGATTGTGTGAACTCTACTGTACAGCCTCTACTGTGATTCTGTTCCAATTACATCAGGGAATTGGCCATCCTAATTGTGTGAACTCTACAGTTCTGGATCCATGCTTGCTACTAGCCATATCTTACCACTTTGTTAGTCATTGCGTGTCATCTCTTGACAAGATTAACATTTTACTCGGTTTCCCTGAACGTGGTTAGCATTGCGGAGGTTTATAAGTTGCCTCGTTGCTCAAGAACTCTTTTCAGAATGTGAAACGAAGACTGCTCGAATCACATAAACAATGTACCGTTTAGTTAGGTTTCTTATCCCAGTTCCTTTTATGCCATTGTGGCACTGTTTTGTGTTTGGATCCTGAATGTTAGAGGTGAAGGGAAAGCAATAAAAACAATTTCCTTGCTTCAAATTGGTATAACTTTACATTTCCTGCAAACTTAGTCTTAGTATTTGATGACAAGGATGATGTTTAAGAATCGAAACTAGCTATTATTATTTATAACAATGTATTCTTCCTGAATATACATTTGCATCTTGTGGATGTCTTACCCCAACTTCATTTTCATGGAAACAAGGACATACAAATCTTCTATATATGCTTTATAAATCTTGTTTTCCTATAAATTGTCTGAACTTGCATTTACACTAAGCAGTTGCAGAAGCCATGAGTCCATGGTGGACGAGTAGCTGCCCGACTCGGGTATTTCCTGTTGCACTTTCTTCATCCTCTTCTGTATCCCACAGGAAACTAGCATAGGCAGCTTGTATGTGGCTGTTAAAAACACATCATAGTTGTCAGTAAGCCCAGATATCATGAAATCTCAGACATGAAAAACAGAACAAAATCTGTGTGTTTTTTTCTCAAACCTGTCTTCTGTTGAAGCTTGCACTGCCCTCTCAAAATAGCTAGCAGCCCTGTCTTTATCATGGTGGAGCTCCCATATCAATTTAGCATACTGTGACAGAATTTCACCATCTTCTGGATCTGCTAAAATTGCCCTGGAGTAGTATTCTTCAGCCCTCTGCAGATCACCCTTTTTCTGTTCATAACAATTGCATCCCCAAAGTGTTAGAAACAGACAACAAAATCATGATTGATATAATTGACAAGTTTTGGGCTATAGTGAAACTTGCCTGATACAAGAACTGAGCATAGTTTCTCAGGACCAATGGATTCCCAGGATCTCCCTCCAACATGTTCTTGTAGTACTCTTCCATGCTAAGCCCATGGCTATCGCCACCGTCCCGGTCGTAAGCAACCGGCCTGTAACTTCCACCACCACCATGACTGCCGCCACCGTCGATAAAACTGATTCCTGTAATACCAAGCCCTGCTGCAAGATACATTTTCCCTTCACCTTCTAATCCCAAACTACCATAACCATTCACATTAGTCCCGACTTGTTCGAAAACGAAGTTCTCCACTGTGAATCCACTGACACTATCTTCCACCTGAAATTCTTCATCATGCACTTCTCCTTCCTCCTCAATCTCCTCCTCCTCCTCCTCCTCGTCGCTATCCCAGTCTTCGAAACGGGCTCCCAAATGGCGAACCGAGAGCGAAGGAATTGCCTCCAGAGTGCAGCAGTTACTCTTTCTTGCAGATTTCTTGGAAAGACTGAACTCATCAACACTGTATGAAACATCAACCAGTTCTTGCAAGTTCCCTTCAGATTGAGCCCTTCGGAACTCATTGCCGGAACTCCTACTTATGCCCTTGATTTCAGCCACTGAAGGAGAATGAAAGAGGGATTTGCTCAGATTCTGAGACCCTCCATTGGAACAAGAGAGCTTGCCATGAATGGTGTTTGGTGTGTGTTTCTGTGTGGAGCCATGCAGCTCAGACTGGTGATGGCTGCTGCCGTTGGGGCTGTCGGAAAACGTCGGAAGAAGGGATCCAAGAACCGGCGTAGAGGAGCTTCTTAGCATCATAGCTCTTTGCCTCTTGATTGGCAGATTTGATCTTCAAAGCCCCCTGCTTGTTTTATCAAGAAGATGAGATATAATTGTGTGTGGAGGAGAAAAAAAGGTTGCTCATCTTCTTACAAAGTTATCTATAGCAATAAATAATATCATGAGCAAGTGGACATAATCCATTGCCTTTTCACTTGTAAAGCAGTTGAGATTGAGATTGTGAAGATGACAGTTGAGAAAAGGAACATGAACATGAAAATTCAAACTTGTGAATTCATGCACTAATACTACATGATCTCTTGCACTAATTCAAACTGCAAGAAACCTGATTCTTTGCTCTTTCTTCATAGTTTTCTACCAACATCCTAAGTTAATACCTTAAAACCATCAAACTTACCTTAATTTGGCTGTACTCAAGAACCCTCCAATTTGAAGAATGGAAGGAAATTTGCAGGTGGAGGGCTGTTCAAGAATGTTTATGGGACATGCCCTTTTTATACATAAAGGGAAAAAGACAAGAATAAGAAAGGATAATTATGGGAAATTACCTGAAACATACAAAATTCTTGACAAGTTGTGTCCATGTACAAGATTGTATGGTGGAGGATTGATGAGTCCAACTGTACGTTGTTGGGACAAAAAATTATCAGCTTGTCATTCATGTTGGGCCTCTTAATTTTTGTAGGTGTAAAAGTAGAGTTTTTCTTCTATGGAAGGTGCAAATTGTAGGAATAATATAGATGATAGAATATCAACGTTGAAACACGTTTTATGGGCTTTAGCATATTCTTGTATTCTTCTTCTAGTCCTTACAGCTGTAAACGTGTCTACCGTATCTTCTTTTTGCTTTCGGGTAAATACATTTCCGCTTCCTAATCTAAAGTTTATTTATACGAATCATTCTTATCTTTTAGGGATAATTATATTTACACCTCTTGACCTATAATCTATTTATATAAATTATTCATACTTTTTGCATAATTACAGAAACCACTCTTGATAGCCAAAAAAATAAGGATAATTTGTGTAATAACGTCGATACTTTTTAGGGGTGTAAATATAATTTTCTAAAAACTAGGGATGGTTTTGTGTGAATAATGCTTACATTTCTGGTGGGTGTATGTGTAATTGTTCAAAATTAGGGGTGATTTGTGTAAATAAACTATAGGTTAGGGGATGTAATTGTAATTATCCCTATCTTTTATGTTGATGTTTTTTAAGGATGTATATGGATTTTTTTTTCAAAAAACAGAAATAATTTGTATAAATAATATTGACATCTTTAGTGTGCGTATATTTAATTTTTCTAAAAATATAGATAATTTGTATAAATAAACGATATGTTAGAGTGTGTTGATGTAATTATCCATTCTTGTTTCTTTTTCCCACTTTCTTTCTTTTTCTTTTTCATTGTTTTCTATGAAGCTAGTCAAAAGGAGAGGAGAACTTTTTTGTTTTTTTTTTTTTGTTTTTTGTGAAAATATAATATAAGAAAGGTTTAAAGCCACTTTTGGTCTTGTAATTATTCCTCATTTTCATTTAGTTTTTTATCTTTTTAGGTTTCAAAAGGTTTTGTAGCTTTTCAATTGTCATGATTTTGGTTCTCATTTCGCCAGAATTTTCTTGAAGTTGCGGGAAATTGCTGACATGACATTTAAAATTGGAAAAGTGACTTTATTGGTCAATTTTGGTCGTACATGACTTTATTGGTCATAAATAATCAATCAATAAAATCACTTTCCCCAATTTAAAATGCCACGTTAGCAATTTCCGGCAACTTTAAAAAAATTCTGGCGAAATGTGGACTAAAATCGTGACGATTAAAAAGTTACAGGACTTTTTAAAATTCTAAAAAGATAATAGATTAAAATGAGGATGTTGGTATAATTATAGAACCAAGAATTTAAGCCTTATAAGAAATCACAAATTGATGGTGTTGGATTTGATATGATTTAGAGGGTGGTGAGGACAATTTATAAGCTTTTAAAACATCTTAAAAAGTAAAATATATAGGATATCAAACCGTCTATGGTAAATTTTTTTTTAAGGAATAGAGGTTATAATATTAACCAAAAAAAAAAAAAAGATATTAATAACTTATAAGCTATTTAAGAAAACTAGGGAGTTTTAAATTATTTCTTAAATTTTAAAATTTCTTTAATTTTGATCATATTAGTTACAAAATTATCATTACTAATATCTTATGAGCTTCAAAATCTTAAATTATATATATATTTTAAATTTTACGAGCTTCTAAGATATTTTAGATAAGTTTAAGGGATAATTACACCTCCCTCCCTAAGGTTTAGTGTAATTACACGTAGACACTCTTTGATTTGAAAAAGTACATCTAGTACCTTTGTTGTATGGTTCCGTCCAACATATAGATTCATCCATTATTAAAACTCACTAAATTTGCTGATATTAGCATAAATTAATGAAATTTAATTTACCTCGATTGACTTACTACTGATTTATTGCAGGTCAAACAAAATTTTTTATGACCAAACTATCTTTATACGGTTTACACGTGTGAGGAGGTATATCTTCAATTACAAGGGTGGTTTGATTTGAAAAGATTTGTTTGACCTGCAGGGTAAATATGAATTTTTCATTCTTTTTTTTGTTTGTTGTAATATTAACAAATATAATAAATTTTAATAATAAAATTTTTTATTTATTGTACAAGTATAATATCTGAAATATTAAATATAATTTCTCAAATTATAAAAAATCCATATATAATTATACTAAATCTAAAAAATGTACGAAATATTTATCCATTTATCCCTCAGTTTAATGAACACCTCTTGATATTCAAAACTCATCCCCCAAGAACATTATAATCCGACCCGAATAATAAAAATTATAGGGTCGGGTCGGACTTCGAACCACATTAAAATGAACTACTCTGCCTTTACTTTTGAGTAACAGGGCGTTTCTAAAGAGAAGGAAATGGAGACGAAGATCACTAAAGTACCCGCGTAAGACATTCCAAATTGTCGTCGAATTCGTGTGTTATGCGGAGCTCCGTAAACGCAATCATCAAAATCTTGGCGATATTTCAACTGGGCCTTCGTTTCATTTTCGATTACATTGTTGGGCGGAGGATCTTTTGGCGGGGCGAGAAGATGTTGGGATGTGGATGTTTCTCGTGGAGCAGAGTCCCCGATCTCATGCAGCCCGAACCCGAATATCACTCTCTGCCCGACCCGATTCCGCTATGGCCCCAAGGTATGCAATGGTGCCCTTCTGCTTTTGTCTGAGGTTTGATCATTTGGATAGCGGAGATGATTCATGCATGTGGTTTAAGATTTTTGAATGTTTTTATGTGTCTTGGTAATAATCCCGTAGGTTTGTATTTCATAGACTGAGCAGAACGATGAAGATATGTAGTCATGTCCTGTAAAATCAGAGTTTTCTTTTTTGTAGTTTTTTTCTGGGAAGTTTTGAGCTTAATTGGATGTTATATGATTGATCATTTAGTTAAAAAATTCAGTTCTTGCTGAAGGGTTGTGATTTTCAATTGCTTAGTTTTCTGTCTATATGTCATCTGTTTGATTCTTGTACTGTTGACATTTTTTCATGTCTTGTTGATCCTGTAGAAGCAGAGTTTTCTTTTTTGTAGCTTTTTCTGGGAAATTTTGAGCTTAATTGGATGTTATATGATTGATCATTTAGTTAAAAATTTCAGTTCTTGCTGAATGGTTTTGATTTTCAATTGCTAATTTTTCTGTCTATATCTCATCTGTTTGATTCTTGTACTGTGGACATTTTCTCATGTCTCTGTTGTTGATCCATAAAACTGCCTTTGAATTGTTTGTAATGTTGGAACTTGCTCCCTTTATTTTACCGACAAAAGGAAAAAAGAGGTTCTGTTGAGGGTTGGGGCGGTGATGTTTGTTCATTCCTTGAACTTATGTAAAAGCACAACTTTTTACTTCTTGAGCACGGAAAGAGATTGGTTTTATTTGCTGAGCTATATATGAATGCTTGAAGACACTCCGGTGGGACTTTATCTGTTCGTTTAAATAATTGATTTCTTCCTCGGTAGTAAATTAGATTGCATTAAATATGAAACAATTTGGTGCTTTTCGTGATGTAGTAGTGGAGATGGTGCTTAAGACAGTGATTATCTGATTCTATCTTAACCTGTCTTCTCCTTATCAGAAATCAAAGAAGATCTCTTTATATTTCGTTGCCCCTATCTTCAAAAGTTTTGTTCACAAATTTTATAGTTTCCTTATGAGGAGTTAGTGTGTATAGTTTATCTGATTTAATACTCCTATAATTGATTTTCCTGTGGTTCAGTATTTTTCGTTATACTTTGAACCTTGATGTACTATCCATTGATCATTGTGCTTTCATGTGTCCAAACAACTCTGTTCCTCAATATTTTTTCATGATGTCATCTAGCAGATGCATGATGTAAGTTACTCAGGAATCACACTTTTCGCTTTGTCCATCTTGAGACCATAACATGTTTCATTTGCCATGGAGAAGTTTGAGGCTTCTTTTCTTGATCACAGACTCTGTTTAGAGAGTTCAGTAATAATCTTTGTGTATGCTACTTCTTTTAGTAGAAATGTAGTTTTGTCGTTGAAGTGCATCACTAGTATGGATCTTATTATTTCTACTTCTGCTTGTGCACATACAGGTTCAGGATTTGCTACCTCGAGAATTACATTAGGAGAATTAGAGGTTTGCCAAATAACTAAGTTTCAGTACATTTGGGGTTGCAATCTGTCTAAGGATGGGAAACATGGTGTTAGCTTTTATAAGCCAATCGGAATCCCAGATGGGTTTTTCTGTCTTGGTCACTACTGTCAATCTAATGAAAAGCCTTTACGGGGATTTGTTCTTGTTGCTCGTGAAGTGGCTAAGCAACAAGATTGCTCCACCCTCAATTCCGATTATATGCCAGCTCTTCAGAATCCTGTGGATTATTCATTAGTGTGGTGTTCACATGACGGCGGTGATGAAAACTTTGATGGATGCGGTTACTTCTGGTTACCCCAACCACCAGAGGGTTATAAAGCTTTAGGATTTGTGGTTACCAATAAGTCGGAGAAACCAGATTTGGAGGAGGTTAAATGTGTTCGTGCTAACCTAACTGATACATGTGAAGCTTGTCGCCTGATAGCAGACACACACTCTAAGTCTTCTAACATACCACTTTTAATTTGGAGTACGAGGCCTCTCCATCGGGGCATTTATGGGAGAGGTGTGTCCGTGGGTACTTTTTATTGCAGCAGCAACTGGAGTACACGGGAAGAGCTAAATATTGCATGCTTGCAGAATCTGGATCTTAATTTACATGCAATGCCCAACATGGATCAAATTCATGCACTTGTAAGGCATTATGGACCTACTGTCTTCTTCCATCCTGATGAGGTTTATCTGCCATCTTCTGTTTCATGGTTCTTTAGAAATGGTGCACTGTTGTATAGTAAAAGTAACACTGCTGGGCAGGCCGTTGATGCTGAAGGTTCCAATCTCCCCAGTGGAGGCACAAACGACGGAGAATATTGGATAGATTTGCCCTATGATAGTGATAGGGAGAATGTTAAGCGCGGAAACTTAGAAAGTGCAAAACTTTACCTTCACATTAAACCAACTTTTGGCGGGACCTTTACAGATATTGCGATGTGGGTCTTTTGCCCATTCAACGGGCCAGGCACGCTGAAGGTCGGGATGATGAACATTGCTCTTAGCAAGGTTGGTCAGCATGTCGGTGACTGGGAGCACTTCACTCTTCGGATAAGTAACTTCACTGGAGAGCTTTGGAGCATATACTTTTCGCAGCACAGTGGAGGTGAATGGGTTGATGCTTTTGATTTGGAGTTTATCGAGGGAAACAAAGCCGTAGTTTATTCGTCAAAAAACGGTCATGCTAGCTTTCCTCATCCTGGAACCTACATTCAGGGTTCTTCAAAGCTTGGGATTGGAGTGAGGAACGATGCTGCACGCAGTGATCATATTGTCGATTCAAGCAGGCAGTACGAAATTGTTGCGGCTGAATACCTTGGAGATGGAGTTGTCAAAGAACCCAATTGGTTACAGTACATGAGAGAGTGGGGGCCGACAATTGTCTATGATTCAAGAAAGGAGTTGGACAAAATCATAAAAGCTTTGCCTGCACCGGTTAAATATTCAATGGAGAATATTTGTAATAAGTTGCCACTGGAGTTGTATGGAGAAGAAGGTCCTTCCGGGCCAAAGGAGAAGAACAACTGGATTGGGGACGAAAGATGGTAACCTTATGAAGCTCCTCGACCTCCTGCTCTTTCTGCAACTACTTTTCACGACACGAGCAAAAAGTTGAACACGAACAAGAATCTGTCGTAACCTGTGTAAAATCCGACAGAGTAAACACCCATCAGGAGCAACAGGGCCTGTTTCCTTCTGAAAACAGTCCCTGATGTAAATAGAATTTGTATTGCAGTTGGTGAGAGTGAGATTCTTGGCCTTTTGCACCAGATACCGGACATGCTAACAAGTGTAGAATGTTTATAGAACAGTAGAGTATAGACATATATTCAAACTCCTCTATCCCGGAGCTGCAAATTATCTTCTGAATTCTTTTAGGTTGTCAGAAGTCGTCCTCCACGACGAAGAGAAACAATGCAAGGCTGGAGTTGTTGTAATCATATCGAGCTCCAGAGTTGTATGTATGTGCATCTTTATATAAGAAAGATTTCCGAAAACAAATGAAACTCATTGTACCTTCTGGCATTTCTCTTTCACATGATGTTGTGTTTGCATGTAAAGATGTTTGATAGTTCTTATTGATTGTAGACCAACAGGGGCAACTGCTGGAGGCCTGATCCGGAGAAACGTCCTGATCGCCTCATTGCCGTTGGGAACTAAAACTCATCCCCCGTCTCGTTCTTTGAGGTAATAGAAGTTCCTTATGGCTATTGTTATGCATCAAAAGATGTTATTTTCTTCACAGGTGATCACCAACTACAATCTTGTAGAATAGCTACTTGTTGATGATGTGCATGTGTAGTTCATTTCTCAGGCCACACATCTTAGCATTGGGACGAACGATGGCACAAACACAACGTAGCAAAAACCCAGCCGCCCGTCCCAGAGAGACGAGTGATCGTTGAATCATTGTCCTCAAATCCAGGAGGGGTGAGCGCCACCAGCCACATTCAACGAATATGAATCATTACACATTGGATCTACAATACACATCTAGACACTATGGATAGTTTTTACATAGGAATGACAAATGGGACGGGTAGTAGTGAGGCCCCACCCTATTGGGGTCCAAATTATCAAGTTCGAGTACGTGAATGAACTTTATTTTATGGACCTGATTGGGTCCGAGCCCTTGTCCAAAACCCGCTCCGGGAAAGTCGTCTAATATATTAAATTTTATTGAAAAAAAATTAATGTTTATTTCATATATTATTAACATAACAATAATAATATTATTATTAATTTTTTTTACAAAAATATATATATATATATATATATATAATAATTTGGGTTTGGGGACAGAGTAGAAGGAACATTAATCAGTGTTGTGTCAGTGAGAAAAAAAAAAGAAGAGTTGATAGTTGGCGTGAAAATACATTAAATGAGTCTTTAAGTAATTATGAGTGTGATGGGATTTGTTTGCTGAATGCTCCCTTCTTTTTTCACACCTTAATTATTGGAAGGGGACATCCAACGGCTATTCTGTCCCCTCGGCGCATTACACCGGCCCCCACTCTTCCCATCCCATCATGCCCACTCCACCCTCCCAAATCCCAATTTTTTTTTTAATTTTTATTATAATTTATCTTGATATGATATTATAAATTAACAAATTATTCTCATATAAAAAAAATAGAAATTTATTTCATGTGTGCTTTAAAATAAATCAATTTATCTCTCTAGATATAGAGATAAATTACTCCATTTTTAAAAGCATGGAGAGTTAAATTGATTCATTTTAAAAATTTAGAGAGGTAAATTAATATTTTCTTTTCAATAAGGGGGTAATTTTTCTATTTTCCATTTCAAGGGGGATTGCTTGTATTTTTTTCCTTTCATATGTAGCTTGGGATTAATAAATAAATAAATTTCCTTTCAAAAAATTAGAATTTAATTTTATACATTCACCAAAAGTTCGAAGTAATTAATAGAAAATACAATATTTTAGTATGTATTATTGGAATATTTTATGATGTGTTGCGATTTCGTCTGAACTCTGCATAAAAGAAATTGATGGAATTGATGATAATCATGCCACATTTGAATTGAATAAAATTAATTTCACCATTTATTAATTAATTATAAATAATTTATTGAGCATGCCAACCATTTTATTTCTCTAATCATAATCAAACAAATCAACCCTTTTTCTCTTTCTCCTTTTTAGATTATATATAATAATTTAAAACTCTAATTCTTGAAAATAAATAAATAAATAAATTATTGTCTTGCTCGAATAGTAAATTTCATGCTTATAAAAGAAATTTGGGTCTGAATCTACTTAAACCTCGTTCATTTACTTAATATTTCATATATTGATTTTTTTCTAATAAATAAATAATATATCTTGATAAATAATATAAAACTTATAATTTTGTTGTTTTGGAAGATAAAAAAAAAAAATCCTTTTTTAATTAGGGGTTGAATTAAATTTAAATGAGAGTGGTGTGTGATGGGTAGAGTTAGCAAAGCCTTCGGCTTTTGAAGTGGGGCCCACACCCAAGTTGTTGAGCCGTGTGAGTTTCGGGCCCCCACATGTTGTCGGGTTGTCTTTTGGCGTAAAGTCGTTTTTGTCCCCACTCGCCGAGGAAAATCAAAATCCCCCCGATTTTAGGACGCCCACCATTAAATTAAAAGCGTCGACAATTTCTCCCGATCTTTTCGTCAATTTATCGCCAGCCGTCTCTTTGGACGGACCGTGTTATTTTGACATGTGGATCCATCACCATACATACAGCCAAAGACAACTATCTCTCTTGCTCTTTTTTTTTTTTTTTTTTTTTTCCTGTTTTAAATAAAAGAGTTATAATTTTATTTTATTTTATTTATTTACATGGTAGAGATTTTGGAGGACTATATATTTTCAAGACGAAAAAAATTAGGAGTTTGACATAAGAAAATTAATTACATTTGGCTATAATCATAACAAAAAATAATAATTAAAACGTACATTTTTTTTAACATTTAGCTATTGAATTTTCATAATTAAACATTAAGTTAACGTTAAAATGTTACAATAATGGTAGGATATCATGCGGTAGTTGTCAAATAAAAACGAATTGGTAACTTGCATGGATTGCACTAGTAACTTACATGTAAGTTAAGAAGGACATTTTAATAATTCTATATTTAAACAGAAGAAATATCATTTAATACCTTATTAACAGTATAGATTATTGCACATGAAGTCCTCTATTTTGTGTAAATATACATTCTTGAGAAAAAAATGACGATTATTACAATCAAGCTAGATTTCTTCGTTTCTCTAATTGATAACACATTTTGGAGGAGCGTTTTAATAAAATATACTTTAGAGAGTAAAATAAAAAATAGAGTAAATTAAAATCACCTTCCTGAAATTTGACATAATTATAAATACCCTCTTGTTGTTAGAAAAATTACAAATGCACCCCTAAGATATGTAATTTTTAACCAAATGCCCGAAATTGACCATTTTGCCTTTGAATTTTAGTTAAAATTATTAAAAATCAACTAAGGCAAATTGCATTATTGCTCCTCTGTGTAAAAAACTAAGAAACCTCTTCCTGCGCATTGTAGGCCATAAAAATTCAGAAATTTTTAAGAATAATTCAGTTTGTATTAGGATATTTTGGTCAATCCACCCACAAAAATAGATGAAAATGAGTTATTTGTTAAACGGTTACAAACCTCATGGAGTATTTGTAATTTTTCAAACAACGAAGGGTATTTATAATTATGTCAATCTTAAGAAAAATAGCTGTAATTTATTCTAAAAAATATATAAGGCAAGCGAAAGGAATATTTTTGTTATGTCAATAGTAAATTATTTAGTCAAGGGTAAATGTGATCGCAAACATACTTTAGGGATGCAAAATATATGTACCATTTTACCTTCACTTACCTTTTTGATTGATATATTGCATAAATTTCCAGATAGAATAGAGAGAGAGAGAGAGAGTGACAAGTGAGGAAATGAAGATCATGTCAGGTTTCAGTCAGAAGCAAAAGGCGGAGCTTCGACGGTTCCCGGGGTCGATGGTGGTGGTTGTTGTTGTTGGTACAAACAATAACAGCAGGCAGGGAGGCAGTTGTACGTTAGTGGGTCCCACTTGGAGAGAAATCCATGATGCTGTTGAGGCGCACAAAGCCGACAGGAGGGGCCCCCACACACCCCCCATCAACACCAACCCTTCCCACTTTTGCTTCCACTTCCTTTCTCTTTACCCAAACCCAAAACAAAGCAAGAAACCGAACTCCCTTTTCTTGTTTGCTATCTTCTTCCTTTCGTTTCGCTTGCCAGCAGAATTTGACTCGTTTTTCTCCACTAAAAATTGAATCTTGATGAAAAGTAGGCCTCAACGCGGCGGAGGGAGCGGTGGCGGTGTGATTTCAGGTGGGTCAATGTCAACTTTGTCAAGAGAGGAAAATAACATGGTGGTGATGTCATCTGAGGAGTCTTCTTCCTTCCCGGATGAGTCTGAGTTGGAATTGGGCCTTGGACTGAGTCTTGGTGGTGGGAAGGCCAAGAATAAGCCGGCGGCGGCTGCGGCCGCCGGCGGAGGTTCTTGGGATCAGTATGCAAGAATCTTGACTGCCAAAGACTTTCCATCTGTTGTTTCTGCTAAGGCTTCTTCTTCATCATCATCCTCTTCTTCTGTCACCAAAGCCAGTAATAATGGCACTTGTGGCACAAAAAGGACTGCTGAACCACCCTCTTCGCCTCCCGGCCGTTCTGCGGTTAGGTACTATCAATTTCTAGTCTTACACCCTTGTCTCCTTTTATTTTCCTTGTTAAGATTGTGACTTTTCTTACCACATTTGTGATCAACTTGTTTGTAGTTGTGCATATGTTCTTGTGGTTGATGGGATTCAATTATATCCTCTTACATGTTAAGTTTTCACCTTTGCAAGATTGGATCATTATAGTCCATATCAAATCTTGTTTTGATCAGTGGTGTTATCTGTTTGTGTTTTTCTTGGTTGTTGAAGAATTGGTATGAACTTTGAAGAAGTTGAGAATTAGAGGGTGTTTATGTTTTTCATTTGGGATCTTTATTCTTTTCCTAATTTGGTTGTATTTAATGTCAATCCATCTGCAGTTGTTGTTACATTATTGGTTTTGTCGTTGATTCTTGGGCATCTGGTACCTGAGAGAAAATGTGACTTTCTTCCTCTTTTGCTTTCTTTTGTTTCTCTTTTATAGTCTTTAAAGCATTTATTTATGATCATATCCATGTAAAGTGTCAATCACAATCACATTAGCAAGATCTGCACAGAACCTTCAACTTTTCTCCATTTCAGGATAATTACTAAAATACTCTTTCTTGAAGAATATGTACGTGTTGTATGTGTATTTCAATGACTCTTTCAATTGAAGCAACCTATTGGGAATTTCAAATAAATTTAAAAGAAGGCCAGATTGATTTTTTTGATCATGAGGGGTTGCAATCAACTAACAGTGTTTGAGAATCTTACATAGCTATTTGGTTAAAGAACTTTTAGTGTCGATATTCCTCTTCATCCAGGATAACCACTAGTCATTCGTAGCATCATAAATCATAATACTGCTTTGAACGAAAGATGACTGCTTTACCGAACTAAGTTATTTGCATGCCATGTGCCCACATATTTTAATTTTCTATTGTTCCTTTTTAATTATGTGTGTTTTCCTGTGCTATCATGAAGAACAATTTGTTTACTTTGTTTATAAAAATTTAAGCAGCTACCTACTATGGGTGCTCGAGATGGTTCAAATGATATATATCCAGTGGAATTAAATGTTTCCTTATGCATTTTATTAAGCAGTCAGGTTGTCGGATGGCCTCCAATCAGAACTTACAGAATGAACAGCTTGGCAAACCATGCAAAGTCTCCAGTCACCGAAGACTTTTTCTCTACTGCTGATAAATGTGAAAGCAAGAATATTATTGTGGACAAGACCAACCATGGTAGCAATGCGAATAACAATGTTGCCAAGGAAAAGGGCCGTCTGAAAACGTCTTTGTTTGTAAAGGTGAACATGGACGGGATCCCAATTGGACGAAAGGTAGATCTGAATGCTCATAGCTGCTACAAGACCTTAGCCCATGCGCTTGATGACATGTTTAGACCCAGTGCAGCAGTTGGGGCAAAACGTAATTTTTCTGTCCTCTTATACGATCTCATAAAGAACTAAATTCTTCAATCATTTCCCTTTCTCCCAGTTGGTGAAAAATCTTTGTAAGATGTTGTGTTTAGTTGCTAGCTACTGATTTTCCAGTACCATGAAACTTGGCTGACCAAAAACCAATGACAGTAAAAAATGATAAGTAAATTGTAGAAGTTGGTTAATGATAACCAAAGCCAAGTCTATAATTGTAGGGAACGATTAATTCTTGGTTTTCCTCGTTCTGAATAAATTATGGTGGAAAGCCTTATCTTAGTTACAAGCTCTATGAAAGTCTTAGTTTGGAATCTTGACTAGTGTAAAGAGCTCTTCAGTACTAATTTGTTCGCTAACTGGCATTGTTGCTATTTTTAGGATCAAATGTGGAGGAGCAAGTTCTCATAGCTGCTACCAGACAGCCTCTGAGATTGTTGGACGGTTCATCTGACTTTGTGCTCACCTATGAAGACAAAGAAGGAGACTGGATGCTTGTTGGAGATGTTCCCTGGGAGTATGTCCTTTCACATTGCATCTTTTATATAGTATATTTCGAATTGCATTCCTCAGCTCTTTTAGTGCATCACATAGGATTATAGCAGAATTCAAATGTGGCTCCAATAAACATCTTATTTCAATTTTACATAAAAGAATTCGGGTCTTGAGCAACTTTTCAACAACTGCTGACTTTAGATGATACTTAGTTTCAAAATTCATTCTGTTCGCACAAAATTCAAATGTTTGATAGGTCCCAAGGTGTATGGCCAATTTAGCTGATGTGGTTAATGAATTTCATCAAGTTTACGTTGCCTGTCTCATGGATTTCATTCTTTTGTCAGGATGTTTCTAAATTCTGTGAGGAGACTCCGAATCATGAGGACAGCTGATGTTAATGGACTAGGTATATGTGTGTTGTTATTGCAGTCTCGTATGCACACTTATTTTGCTTAAATGCCATTATGTTCATTTTTCTTTATGGTGCTGGCCCAGGAACTCATGAAAGGAACAGGAAACAGTCGACGGGGCCAATATAGAGAATCTTCTGACTGAAACAAGATCCCTCTAGAAGTAAAAAAGAGTAGACTGCTATATATCACCAAAGAATTTCATTAAAGCAACCACCGGTCCTGGTCCTGGTCCTGGTTCTGGCTCCTTTTGCGTGCTTGGTTTTGGTCACTTTTACATTTGATTACTAATAGTATATTTCGACACGATCATATATACCCTGTCTTGGGCAGTGCACTTATGTCTGCACATCATGAATGCCCGTTTTTTTCTTATGTCTTATAGGTAAGCATCCTGAGAGTTGCCATTTAATACACTGTAAGTATGGGAGTGGCAAATTGTTCAGTTTTGGCTTTTGTTGCACTCGCAAACTGCTAATGAAAGAAAAAGTATTTATTGTCTTTGTACGAGGTTGTTGGTACGTTGCACGTTTGTTTGGCTTGGAATCTCATTCATCTTCTTGTACTTTGTTTTCTTTGTGGGATGTGTGGATGTTGGAGAGGAAGTCGAATGTTGTACTTATTGACAACTCTTTCGATTCTTCCATCTTCGATATTGTTGACAGATATTTGAACTAAATCAGTATCATCTACTGATGTAAAAAACTAAATGCAGTTTCCTTTAATTCTGGGTGCAATAAAACTGTGCACTCCTGTTGAAGTTTTCTGGCTATGTAACAAGAAGGGAACTACAATATCATTTGCATGATCATTACCCATAGCCCTCTAAGTCTAGACACAAGTTATCAGAACTTACAAAAAACTACAAAAAAATGAATATAAATCTAGGTACATATTGAAAACCAAAAAATAATTTTGGCCTGGAAGAATCATGCAATGTTATTTATACTCAGACAAGGCCATTCACAGGTGAATTGCTGAATAATGGCCTGTCTTTGTTAGTATTAGCAGCAGTACCTCCACTGCTGCTGCTGCTGCTGCTTTTTCTCCGAGGCTTCGCTTCTCCAAGCATCGACAGAACGTCTCTCATTGAGGGTCTGTCTTTGGGGAGCTTGGCAGTACAAAGAATCGCGAATCTGAGAACTAAGAGCATCTCTTCTTGAACATGTTTGGTGTTCCCTACAGAAGGGTCTAGCGCTTCTTCCAACGGTCTGTTTTCACATATCTTTCTGCGTATCCATTCTACAATATCGACAGAATCTCCAAACTCGGGGTCTAATGGCCTCTTCCCAGTTAGCAGTTCCATGAGGACTACTCCATAGCTGTAGATGTCGCTCTTCTCATCAACTTTCAGCGTGTACCCGTACTCTGTCAACCCGATTAACAAAGATGCAGAGTGGTTAGAAGCAATATAACTGTGGAAGATAGAAGTTACAAGGATTGAAGCTGACAGAAACTCACCAGGGGCTATGTATCCATAAGATCCTGCTACCATTGACACTGTCTCATTCTTCTTGAGCATCATTTTTGCCAACCCGAAATCAGCTATCCTTGCCTCAAGATTGGCATCAAGCAATATGTTATTCGACTTCACGTCTCTATGGATCACCGGGGGATGACAATCGTGATGGAGATAAGCCAGCCCCTGTGCAACCCCAAGTGCAATGTTATACCTTGAAACCCAATCCACTAGCAAATTTCCTGCTTTTTTGCCATGTAAAGCCTCTCCAAGGCTGCCATTCTGCATATACTCATAGATAATCATTGCATCAGAGTCATTGTGAAGAAATCCCAACAACCTCACAATGTTCCGGTGCCTTAACCTCCCTAACAAGTTCACCTCTCCCACTAGATCATCACTGCCTCCCGTCTGAAGATCACTTGTCGATCTCCATAGTTTCTTGACTGCAACGGTTGTGTTCAGTCTTTGTATCTCAGCCTTGTAAACTGTCCCGGTTGCCCCCATCCCGATCACATTGGATTCCTTGATGCAAGCAAGAATGTCATTACTATTGAAACCTAGCCTCTGGAATGCCATCAATCTCCAGGGCCACTCCCCATTGCCTGCTTCGAATCTTTCCTCAAAGCAATTCCCATCCTGCCATTTCTGGTACAGAGATCGAGCTCCAAGAACTGCTATAGCAACAGCTGCTACAGTTGAAATCCCAATTATCCAACCTCCAATGATGTGTTTTGCGTGTAGACCGTGCTGTCTTGATGCAAATGCTGCATTTTGGGAGCACAGTGGAAGCACGCCACCACATAGGCCGGCATTGCCAACAAGATCATTAGGATTAATAGTCCTGAGCATGCCATTGGAAGGTACAGGACCCTCTAGCCTGTTATAAGAAACATTGAGCATTTCTAAGGCTGGAGAGTTCCCAAAGTTCTCAGGAATCCCTCCAGTCAGAGAGTTGTTTGACAGATCCAAGACAGCCAATGTGGGCATCAGAGCAATAGGTTTAGGAATCGGCCCGGTCAACTGGTTGTCACGAAGATTCAGAATCACAAGTTTCCCACACGAAGCAATGCTTGCTGGAATGCTTCCAGTGAAATGGTTTGAGGAGAGGTCCAGCCAAGCAAGAGCAGGACAATCCTGGAACTGATCCGGGATTTCTCCAACCAAGTTATTGCCCGAGGCTATGAAGTTTTGCAGATTCGGGATGGAGAGAACGGAGGAAGGAAGAGAAGATTGGAGGTGGTTTCTTGATATATCAATGGAAGAAAGAGAAGTGGAAGCAGAAAGATCACTTGGGATTTGGCCTGTGAGGCTGTTATTTGCCAGGTCCAGCCTTTGAAGTTTGCCAAGTTTGCCAAAACCAACAGGGATTGTGCCCGAAAGGAGATTATTTTGCATCCTAACTCGAACTAGTGATTGACATGTCGATAAACTGGCTGGAACAGGACCAGAAAAGGCGTTATTGAATAGGATGAGCTTAGTAAGGTTACCTTTATCACACAAACTTGTCGGGATTGGGCCAGAGAAAGAATTGGACGAGATATCCAACCGTTGAAGAGGCGAATTCCGGCCAAGATCACTAGGCAAAGGGCCTGACAATGTGTTGTTCCAAAGTTCAAGTACCTGCAGTTGAGTCAATCTCCCAATGCCAGCAGGAACTGAACCAGATAGCTGATTGCACATTAGATTCAATAGCTGCAGATTCTTAAGATCTGCTATCCGGGCCGGAAGTTCTCCTGATAACAAATTATCAGACAGGTCCAGAAACTGCAAAGAAGTCATGTTGCCAATCTCTGGTGGAATCTTTCCCTCAAAATTGTTTCTGTACAAGAAGACTGTACTCAGCTGCTTCAGTTTTCCCAGTTCAGCTGGAATCGACCCGCCAAGATTGCCTATGGCAAGGTCAAGATACTTGAGATTGGTAAGATTTCCAAACTCTGCAGGAATCCCACCTTCAAATTCATTGTATCCAAGAAGGATCGTCTCGAGTGCTGATAATTCTCCTAGCTCTGCCGGTATACTCCCCGTCAGGTTATTCCCCGACAGGCCAAGATACTTCAATCTCCCCAAATTCTTGTAAGTTCTTGGAATGGGACCTTCAAAGAAGTTTCCCCTAAGATCCAGGCTCTCCAGCAACGTCGCATTGCCAAGATCCTCAGGGAGATAACCCGAAAAGTTATTCCCAGAAGCATTGAATGCTATCAATCCTGCTGCCGTTCCAAAACCAACAGGCACCCGATCAATAAACAAGTTTTGGCTCAGATCAATGCTCTCAATTGCAGTGAGATTAGTTAAAGACTTAGGCAACGGCGAGGAGAACCCGTTGCAGCATAAGTTGAGAGAACTCAGACTCTTTAATCCCTGGATTTCATCGGCAACCCTGCCAGTGAGATTCATGTGGGAAAGATCAAGCTTTTCAACAGCACCATTGGAGTTGCATACCACTCCAGTCCAGCCACAGTGTGCTGTGCTGTTTGCTCCATTCTCCGGCAATTTCCAGTCTTTGAGACGACCAAACGGATCGATCAGGCTTGCCTTTATCGACAACAGGATCGACACTTCACTGCTCAATCCAATGCTCCCAACCACCTTAGAGTAACCAAAAACAGAACAACAAGAGAAGAACAAAAGCAGGAAGAATTCATTTTTCAACTTCATAATGCTTTTCTTTATCCTGGCTTGTTATTTTTCTTACTTCTCCACCATCTTTTCACAAGATCAGTGATGGGGCCGGTGAGAGTGAAAGACAGTAAGAGCTGTAAGAAACTGAAGGTTAGAAGAAGATCAAATGATTAGGTAGTCTCTAACATATATAATATGAAACAGTTCATATGGGGATCAGTGTCTTTCCTTTTTTTCTTGCACTAGAACAACTCGTGAGATCTTGGGCTTTACAACAGCTGTTAATGCAAATAAAAATGCCTGAAATTGGCTTTTTTTGGACATATAATCTGACAAGAAACATGGAGAGAATGTGTTGCCATTGCTGTTACTTCAGTTAATCTTCTCTTCTGTTCTTCGGCAGTCAAACTTGAGCCCAAGATAAACTCATGCCGCCTATGAAATTCCTGTCAGCACATCATATTTGTCGTGTAACTGGTGTACAATTTACGAGGAGGTTGGTTTATCTTAACTGTTATGTTCATTTGAAACTTATTTGAAACGTCTTATAAGACGTTAGATCTTATGTTAAAAATAAGCTGCTAAAGCGTTCGACTAACATAAACTTATTGGTGCACTATGATAGTTGAGATCATGACTTTTGGTAGCTTTTCTGTTTAACTTTCTTAAAAAATGCAGTTTTGATCCCCTGCTTTTGAGACTAGAAATCATGTGAGTGTAATTTCAGATGTTTGGTTAATATATATTAATTAAGAGTTGATTTACACAGAGTTTTGGTGGGGAAAGATGCTTTATGCTGTGTTGATGGTGTGGAAAGGTAATTAGTGTACATTAATATTATAATAATAATGCTCAATGATTTGGATTAGTTGAGTTATCTTATGATCAAAGGCAGCTTCCAAGAATGACAAAGATCATATGAGCCCTACTTAACTTTTGGCCCCACATTAACAAATATGATGCAGATAGTAGTATCACATATACGTGTATGGTGTGCGTTCCCACTTTTAAATTACAATATAATTTAATTATGTATTTTAATATTGAAATAAAATACGTAATACCCACATATACCAACATATTGTTAGCTCAGTGGTACGCGAGTTGAATTCTAAACTAAATTATTGCCTATGAGCAGGGTTTAAAGCCTCAGGATGATATCTGTTGGGAGGTGTTTAACTCCTTTGCTAGTACCAAACAGGATTAGTTCGTTTCTAATACGCAGGGATCAATACGTCAATTATACATTAGTGTAATACCAATGTGTACTAATAAGTTGCTGGTTTAGTGGTAAACGAGTTGAACCCTAAGGTCGATTTCTGCAAATGAGCAGGGTTTGAAGCTTATGAGTCACACATATAGTAGGTATTTAACTCGGAGGTGTGTTAAAATATCCCTAGCACCCAAAAACAAAAACAAAAAAGAAAGGAAAAATAAAGTTAATGAAGCTGGTTAATTAATGATTTTGAATTAATTAAGAACTTAGGAAGTGATTTATTGAGTGGAATCTTTCCATGTTAAGAAGGTCTTTGTAACCTTTTGCTCCATCTTTCCCTTTTGTCTACAACTTCATTAATTTCTAGGATGCTGCTGGTTTTTCTTTTTTTTTTTTTTGAAAATACACCATTATTTTCAGGGCAGTTGACTTTTTTTGGCCTTGCTTTTAAATTATTAATTTTTTGGTCAAAATTTTCTTACAATATTGTATAATTCCAATCCCTACTTTAATTCTGATATTGATTGAAAAATTGAGTGGCTGCTATTATACTAAAAACTATCACTAGTAATAAAATTCTATGTAAAAAATTATTGTCTCATAGATCAATAAATACTATATATTCCTTAAAAATAAATAAATGGTATATATTATATGTGAGGATGAGTGAACCCAAAGAAAAACATGCTGGGAAAAAATGGACGCAACAACATATCATGGTCATGCTCTGATACCACTTGTCCCGAGAAACATACTAATTTAAATATTTTATTTTTTAAAAAAATAATAATAGTAATATAACCTTCCAAATTCCACATGCAAATAATATTTTCTTTTTTTTTTTTGGAGGGTGGGGTGGGGGGGGGGGGGGTTAGGGGTAAATAGTTCACATGCAAACATGTGAGGGGAGTGTTTAAATAAAAAACATAGTGGGGCATCACTATGTATGTGGGGCTAAAGTGGATGGATGGCATGTGAGTCCACATCTTAATTCTATGCTATTAATTAATTAATTAATTAATTAATATTACTATCTTCCCCTATTATTTGAGAGAGAAAATATAATTATTTTCTTTGTCTCTATATATACTAGAGTATGGATGTGTATTTATTTAATATACCCTTTTCACTTCTTGATCACAGTGGTATTGGAATTTAAGTGATTTATTGTGGTTTGAGTAATTAAGTTTTATTAATGAATTGATTATAAATGTATCATTGTATTAAAAATTTTAGTTAATACATTAATTACTAATATCTCTTAATAACTTACAATTATGGATAAATTACATCTGCACTTTTTGAGGTGAGGTCTAATTTCAAATATCCCATGTCATTTGTAAAATTATAAGTACCCCTGAGAAGTAGATGTAATATTTCGAGTTTAATGCAATTTACTTTCCTGTGATATCGTAAATGAGCAAATTATACTCATATGAAAAAAGAATAGCAATTTACCTCCCTATGTTTTTTTAAAATGGGGCAATTTACCTCTTTATCTAGATAAGAAGGTAAATTGCTCCATTTTAAAAAAACACGGAGAGTTAAATTCATTCATTTTTTTTTTAAAAAAAAAAAAGTACAAAGAGGTAAATTATTATTTTATTTTTCATAAGGAGGTAATTTGCTCATTTCAATATCACAGGGGGATTACTTGCATTTTTCCTAAAAAGGTGTTGATGGATATTACCATTACGGTTTTAGGGGGTGTATATATAATTTTTCAAATGACATGAGATGTTTTATGTTTATATAATTATACCTAATTATCTCAGAGGTATTGATGTAATTTATCTATAATTAATTAATAAATTTATTCATAATCTTTCTTATTTTCATAGAGATTTTTCGTAATATGCTGATAATAACTATTATTATGAACTTAATAATTCATTGGCAAATAAAATTAAATAATGTTTTCATTTTTGCCCCTATATTTGCCTGAATAAAGTTAAATACTCTACCGATCATCTATTTTGGTATTTTAATATACAAATATTATTACTTTACTTCTCTTAGTTAAAATGTTTATGCGTGGTCATAATTATGGAATTATACTTACTGCACTAATCTCAAATTAATTTTCTAATTACTTCTCATTTAAAAATCTTATCTATTTGATTAATATTTATCGAAAATAAAAAACAATTAAAAATAGGATGTAGGTACTAAAATGGAGCATAATAAATGGGAAGATGACATGGCTTCATGTGGCACTCTGCTAATACATAAGACGGCCAGTACTATTTCAAGCTTTTAATTTCCATAATTATATTTTAATCATTATTATTATCTTGATTAATTAAATCAAAAAATAGTATTATATTATGTAATTACAGATTTAGTGTAGTAATAGTAAATTAAGATGAAGAGAGAGTCATATATGCCCTGACTGCACATGTGGCACATGCATGGCGGGCCCCACTGGTTTAATCTTGGAATTAAGAAAAAATTATGGACATGTAATAGGGTAACTTACGGTCACCCCTGAAATTTGATATAATTACAAATATTTTTTCGTAGTTTGAAAAATTATAAATACCTTCCTGAGTTTTGTAATCGTTTAACAAATAACTCATTTTCATCTATTTTTATACCTATCTGAACGGACCAAGATGCCCTTATACACTAAATGATTTATTATTTAATTCTTAAAAAAATTGGAGTACAATGCGCAGGAAGATGGTTCTTAAGTTTTTTTACACAGAGGAGCAATACAATTTGACTCGGGTGATTTTTCTACAATTTTAATAAAAAATTCGATGGCAAAATGGTCAATTTTAGGCCTTTAGTTAAAAATTGCAAACCTTAGGGGGTATTTTTAATTTTTTAAATAATGAAGAATATTTATAATTATGTCGGACCTTAAGAAAGGTAGCTGTAATTTATCATTTAAAAAATAAATAAAATAATCGTCAACTCAAGCTCAACGTTCTAATTTGTTGTTTATGTCTGTTGGATCATGGCCCGGCAACGATCCGAACTTGAATCCGGAAGGCACCCGGATCAGCCCATCTCTGCGGCCCAATAAAGTTGAAGCCCATAAAAGGGGCCCAAATTCGTAGCTCCGCCACGCGCTTAACTGAAAAGGTTTGGCGGGCTTTTGGATCATACCAGAAAAATCCTTTGATCATCGGTTTGCAGAGTGAATGGCTGTCGTTATTACACACCACATCTTCGCTCTCCAATCCCACATTATCATCTCCCTTATATATCTTTCTCTCACTACGGTATTCATTTCTCTCTCTCTCTCTAGGATACGTACAGGATGGCAGCAACAGTGCAGTCGCTGGTTTTCTCGTCTCCAATCTCTCGTTGTTCGCACCAGCCGCGCTCTTTTTCAGGTACTTTTTTCGTTCAATTTAACTGCAGATTTCTTCGCTTTGTTCTTTTTTTTTTTTTCTCAAGTTTTTTTGTTGTTGTTGTTTTATTGACTATTGGAAGAATCACATACTTGTCTAGTTTGGTAAATGTGGTGCGGGTGTGGTGTTTGGTGAATTGAGATGAACTGTACTTACTGTATTTGATGTACTTTCATACGTAATAATAGTGTATACTAGTAATCAATCTGAAAATGTATGTTGCTGTTGGAATTTGGAATGTTGTTTAGAAGGATAAAATAATTAAATTGCAGTTGTTTGGATCATTTAGCAGGGGAAAAGGATTGTGTGAAGCCTGTTTTCACCAATTTTTCGTATGGATTATATATGTACCTCTGCAATTATTTGATGAAAGTTGATATTCAGTTTGATCTTAATCTTTGATTTTCCTGGTTGATAGCTAGTCTGAAGCTTTAGATTTGATTCTAATTGCTCTCCCTATTATTTTTGTGGGATCTTCTGTACTTTATATCAGAAGTGATCTGGTTCAACATGTTGGATTCAAGAGCTTTTTCATAAATCTAGGAAGACGTTTGTCGATTCGTATACAAGGAAGGCCGGATGAACTCTGCATTCAATTTGTTTTCTTGTGGCCCAACAATGACATGTAAGGATTGAATGGTTCGACATTCTATGCCTCAAACATGATGATTTTTTATGTTGAAAGCTACGGATAGAATTTAGCCCAAGTATGATCCTAGAACGACAGATTGCGTTAAATAGGCAAAACTCGTCAAGATTTTGCAATAAAGCAACTTCAATTGAACTTTCAGATATACATAAAGAGGGAGCTTTAATCACTGATGAGACCTGGAGAACTCCTACCATGAAACTCATGATAGAATCTAATCATAGATAGAACAATTTTATTTTGTGGATTACATTGCACCAGACGTGTTGCAAGGTGATCTTCTCATAATCTTATGATAATCTTTGTCCAAATAATCAAGTCGCTGATCATCGTCTCTTGTTGTGTTAGGCTTGTCAATAGGAGCTATTCACTCTAGTGCAAGCTCATCCTTCAATGGCCAATCTTTACACCTACCACGCTCAAGTATACCGAGAAAAAGCCAGATGCAGAACATCTCTAGGCTTAGTATAATGATGGTCAAACCGACAATTCAGTTCATCCAGGGGATTGATGAACAGACAATCCCGGATGTGAAGCTAACCAAATCGAGGGATGGAACTAATGGAATGGCCATATTCACATTTACTGAACCATCTGTTTTTGACTCTTCCAGCGTAGTTGGTGACATTACTGGTTTCTACATGATTGACGAGGAAGGAGTGCTCCAGTCAGTTGATGTGAATGCAAAGTTTGTGAATGGGAAACCTGCAGGAGTCGAGGCCAAATATGTCATGCGAACACCACGAGATTGGGATAGGTTCATGAGATTTATGGAGCGATATGCCAATGCCAACGGATTGTCATTTGTTAAGAAATGAGGCACATATCCTTTTTGCTCGTACATCTTTCTTCTTTTTCATGATGCAATTCATGTTGCTACAATAGGTGGAATGCAATAACTTGCTTAGAAAGATGATTGGGATGGTAATTCAATTTGATTCTTGATCCTACACATATGAAGATTTGACTGACTTGATTTTCTTTCTGGCATCTCAAACAGTTGCTTGAAATAGTGTTGCAGGTGAGATGTGATATTGTCTAAGCTGCTTCAGCAAATTTGTGTAGCAGGGAAAGCCAATGAATCAGGAACTTTCTCATGTCATAATGAAAAAGAAGCTTTTAGTTTCAGAGTAGGTGGACATATTTCTTACATTCAATCTTAAATCTCAAATTCCAAGGTGAAATCAGAGCTGATGCTGTTAATTGAACCATTAGCAGAATACTATACTCTCACTTTGTTGATGACCATGTCACTGAAATTGGACTCTGAACCCTGTAAGAACCGCTCATACTCACCCAAGTCAAATGCCCTTCTCCAAACCTAGAATTCTTGATATCCATTCTTTTCTTTGATATAAACCAAACTCTATAACTCAAAGTTTGATTTATATGTTTGAATATCAGGCGGCGTGGTCTAACTCTCATGCTGACTCCCTCAGGTGCCTTCATTTCCAGTGAGTAAATGGAATTAGGCTTCCCCACATTCGTTAGTCGTCTTCTTACCATCTTTCTTGTCTCTCCTTTCTTGAAAATCACAGAAAATGAGGGGTAATTGAGGCTGAAACCCCTGTTCTTCTGCAAAATCTCATGACAACTCACATTCCTGTGAGTAATGCTAAATATGTCTGATCTGCTGTATCCAAGAGTGCATAGATGAGTAATATGATCATCTGGTTGGATGTCATATATCAATCCTGGATTTATGGCTCTTTCAGGATTTACATGCCCAGCTCCAATTGCAAAGAGCGCAGCAGGTTTGTCTCCATCCAGTATTGGTTTTCCCAGATGATCGGTCATATCTGCAGTTGTCATAAGCGCGGATTTGATGGCCGCTGGGCTCCATTTTGGATGAGCCGAGCGAATCAGAGCCGCCAGGCCGCTGACGTGGGGACATGCCATGGAAGTCCCCGACATCACCGTGAAGTTTACTCTCCTAGAGTCCTCCGGGAGGGCGCTCGGGCCAAGATTTTGCGGCCATGCAGCAATAATGTTCACCCCTGGAGCGATCATGTCCGGCTTGAGAATTGCAGGGTCAGTGAAACTTGGCCCTCTTGATGAAAACTGAGCTACTGCAGGTGCTCTTGATTTTCCAATGACAGTTCCTCCAAAGATGATTCTAGCTTTAGGTCTTGTTGTTGAGTTGATGTAAATCTTCAGCTGATTTGATTCGTCGGAACCTATCAGTGTTGCTGGCAGGACATGGACATCCACTGAATCTTCCTCCAAGTTTATCTCTGTGTTGGCTAGGATCATTGCAGCACCACCAGCTTCCTTCACTATCTGGCCCTTCTCAGCCCTCCCGTTTACGCCCCGGTCACAAACCACCATCTTGCCCCTAACTTTAGCTCTTGGAAGTGACCCTCGCAAGCAAAATTCACTTCCCTTATTGCCACCTGTGATATAGACCAGCTCAAGCTCTTTCTCAGCAGCTGCATGTCCCTTTCCAGGGTACATGGACTCGCCGTATAGAAATTTCCCGTTGCGTAGTCGAACTATTGCCGGGAACCTTCTGTCAAGTGTGCTTGCACCAATGGTAGCAATCCAAGGAGCCTCATTTGCAACTGAGTTTTGGATTGGACCATTGTTTCCTGCAGCACAGATCACTGATATTCCATGCTCCATGGCACGGAAACTGCCGATGGCGATAGTGTCCTCGTACAGGGGCACCGGGAATCCACCTAGTGAGAGTGAAAGAATGTCGACTCCATCTCTGATTGCTACGTCCATTGCTGCTAGAATGTCTGAACTATAGCAGCCACTGAACCAGCAGACTTTGTATATGGCAATATGTGCACCAGGGGCCATTCCTTGAGCCTCACCGGCTCCATATCCAAGCACACCCGCCATTGGAACTGGAGCTCCTCCGGCAGTGGAAGCCGTGTGGGTGCCGTGACCATGGGAATCACGAGGCGACACGTATTCCACCACGGAATCAGGCGAAGACGTCAACGACGCACGATGACCTTTGCTGAAGTATCTAGCACCAATGAGCTTCCTGTTACAACTTGAAGCATTGAAGTCCTGTCCTTCTTGGCATATCCCTTTCCATTTCCGGGGAACTGGAGGCATCCCTCGATCATCGAAGCTCGGGCTCTCGGGCCAAACTCCGGTGTCGAGCAAACCAATGATGGATCCCCGACCGAATCCAGACTCCATCCAGGCACCACCTTCTCTTGTGGGACTTAGCCCCAAGAACTTGTAAGAATAAGTAGTGTGAATCTCAATCCTCCTGTCAGGCCTCACTGCTACAACTTCATGTGACTTCTTTAACATCTCAACCTCAAATGCAGACAGTTGAGCTGCAAAACCTTCCATGGCAGAGCTGTAAGAATACAGAAGCCGTGAAGAAGAATCCTCTTCAGTTGAAATGGACTTGTCAATGAAAGAAAGGTGCCAATCAAGCCTGGAAGCGAACCAAGAACGCGACGGCCCGTCGGGGTGGAGCTGAACAATGTAGGTCTGCAAACTCTCTGCATGTAAAGAAAACAAGTAGAGGAAAAAGATGGAGAAAAAAAAGAGTGGAATTTGTGCTTCTCCTCCCATTGATCAAGAACGTATATGAGATAGTTGTTGTGTGATTGGTGCATGTTTCTGGGGCCGAATGGAAGGGTATTTGAAGGGGTGGGAGAGCGGTCGAGACGGGGCATTGACGATGATGTCTGAGACAGAAGGTGAAGAAGCTCGTGAAATTTAAGAGCTCTTCCTCACGAGTTTCCTTGAGTGAGAGAGAGAGAGAGAGGGTTTGGGGATTTGGTGTGTGTTGGGGAGCTTTTAGTGTGTGTGGATTTTCACGAGAAGTATTGGATGAATTTTAATACTATGTTGTCTTATGGGGATAGGCAGCATAGGTTGTTTTTGTTTCAAATCATTGATTGCTGGTGCTGCTCAAGTCGAAAAGTATTATTCCCCACAACACAAATCTTCTTTGTCTAGTACATCAACATGGGATTTTCAAATCTCCAGTAGCTGAAAACAAACGGTACTATACTATACTATCCCCACCCCCACAATCTTTGTCCGTGGTAATAGGGTATTGTAAGTTGCCCCAATTCACAAGCAATTTCCTCTTGTTACACTTATACAAATTACTAAAAATTCTGATTTATATTGCACTACTCGCATTTAAATAAGAGGTAATTGCACTTTTGATCTCACACGATTGAGAGTGTTATGATTTTTGATTCCACGATTTACCAGTTTAGTAGTTTTAGTTCCATAGACTAAAAATTATAGCATTTTGGGACAAAAAATATATAATAATTTATCTTATGGAACCAAATATGGCACAATTTTTGGCTAAACCTGTGAAAATGTGAGATCAAAAGTGCAACACTTTCTATCAAAGTGCAATTTTCCCTTCAAATAAATGAATGAATTATATGTTAGGGTTCATTATATTTACATCCTCTAACTTTTGGTGTAATTACAGAATGTCGGAAATTGTTGTTATCTTTTGCACAATTACATAAATCATTGAAGAAGTGGCTGGAAGATGCAAAAGGACTAATTTACCCCTCCGTGAAAGCTAAAAAAAAGTGACATAGACCATTTTACCCTTTAGATATAAGAAATTCTCTTACACAAATAATTAAAAACTAAAACTAAAAACATAGGAAATATATTAATGGTGACATTTATGAGCACGCTCTTGCAGTGGCTCCTCAGTTCATACCACGTGCTGCTTGTGCCATCACTTCACTGCATGGGTTTATTGTTTCTATTTCTTCCTATGACCTTGTCAGTCCGACGTCGTCGTTCCATCTACTTTTAAGATATTTCAAATCATCACTCACGATACAAGTCTGTAATATTGTTTTACCATAATGTTAATATGAGATTGTTGTAGGAAATTACAGATGTGGTGTGAAGACCAAATTGCTTTGTCTCCTTTTCTTTTTATTTATTTAAGGATATATATAAATCATTACATTGTTTCATATTTTCAAATTCAAAAATTAGTTAAATATCTGGCCTGTAATTCCTTATATTTGTTTGGAGCAGAGATACTAAATTTGAATCCTTAAATTAGGCAATGATTTGAATGATAATTCCAGTGCCAAAATATGTTATCTTTAGCTCGTACACCTCACTCTCTTGCTTTAAGTTTACTATGGGTAGATTTTTTATTATATTTTAGGGTAAATTACAGTCACCTCCTCTAAGATTTGGCATAATTATAAATATCTCATTGTTATTTGAAAAATTACAAATACCTTCATAAAGTTTGTAATTTTTAACCAAAGGGTTGAAATTGATCATTTTGACCTTGATTTTTTATTGAAATTGTAGAAAAAACAACCGAGTCAAATTGCATTATTGCTTCTCTGTGTGAAAAACTTAAAAAACATCTTTCTACGCACTGTAGTCTAAAACTTGTTTAAAATTAAATAAAAAATAATTCAGTGCATAAGGGCATTTTCATCATTCAACTCATAAAAATCGATAAAAATAAATTATTTGTTAGACAGTTACAAACCTCAGGAAAATATTTGTAATTTTTCAAACAACAAGGAGATATTTGTAATTATGTCAAACCTTAAGGAAGGTAGTTGTAATTTATCTAATATTTTAATTATATGTATTTTTTAAATATAAAAATATAATTAAAATTTAAAAAAATGGCTTGAATGTGGCATCAAAACATGACTCTTCAAAGTGTGACGGAAGATCCTTGACTAACAACACTCATTTTATTCCCTTCAATTCTTTCCTCAACGCCACCTTCCTCTTTCACTTTCACTTCTCATAATTGTCGAGGTAACTCTTCCTCCCTCAGTCGACGCCACCAATCTGGGCTTCAGCTGATTGTTTGTCTTCCAACTTAATTTGCAAATAGACATCAACATGCCTTTCTTCATTTGCAGTCTTTCTCAGTATTCAATCTGTTGCAAGCATATCAGAAGTTTACCCATGTCACCAACCACCACATCTCCAGAATCATCGAGCTTTCTGAAAACGGAAATGCATGCGTGTATGCAGACACGGAACCATCACAGAGAGGGTTCTACTACTGTAAGTATCAAACGGTCAGAGTTTCTGGTAACTATACCGAGGCTCGTTCAAGCTCTGTATCTTCTGTCATGGTTGGTTGAGTAGAAACTTGATTAATCTAGTCTGTTCCAAGTTCTGAGAAAGGATACTTCTCTCCAGCCTCCAGGCAAGATCATCAACCTGACCTTACAAGAACCAAATTACAGAGCACCATGCATGAAAGATTTCAATGTGCATTGACCATGCAGAATTTGGAAAGTACGAGGGACAGAAGCAGTGGATGTCTATTCTGTATACAAGGTAATTGCCAGATAAAGAGAGATTAGTATAATCCCGGGATCATGCTTATGTCTCATAAGTAGTAGTCAGAAGATCGTTACTGTGCTACTTTAACATACAGATTACCGATGGGTCCATAATTGGTTCGCGTATATTTTAGTTGAAGACTAACGGTCAATTGATGTTACGTGGTGCAATGAGTATGTCAAAACCATCTTCAGAAAATTAACCGAAAGAATAGCAAGCAATATTGATTGGATAACATATGAACTCTATACTGGAAGGAGATTTATGTATCACTATGAGTTTGCTTCAAACAAGACATGAATTTCCACACTAATCCTAGAATTCATGACCTAGAAAACTTAGTATTCATACCTCAATAGAACCCACATAGGCTTAATACATCTTAGACTAAGCATTGTGAAAGTTGAAAAAAGAAAACTTCCCCATAATCATGAATGTTGTCTTCGCTCGTTCTTCCAAGAATTTTTAGCTGCTTCTGCTGATGAACTGTCAGTATCAGACTCGCCATCTTTTTTCTTTTTTGCGAAAAATGGATCCCATTCATGAGGCCCTATATATTGACCTTCTTCCAACAAAGCATATTTCCAACTAAGCTCCTCAATAAAGTCATCTTTACGGCCCTCAACTATGTCCTTCCTCAACTTTGTGACCTTGTTGATAACTGCTTGAACAGCTATATCAAAGGCATCCTTCAATGTCTCCAGCTTAGAGCGAGGGTCTGCATATATTACCCTTGGAATGAGGTTAATGACCACCTCTCTCATTTCATTCACCTTTTTGGCAGGAATGCTTTTGAGCAGTTGCTCTATGCTAACATTCCTACGAATGTCATCCTCTGCAATTAACACTGAATATTCTGAATAATTCTTTGGCAAATGCCAGGTGTACTGGGTGTAGGCCGATCCAGGATGGAAAAACACAGGTATACAGCCGGCCAACATGGAGTCAAATGCTGATCTTCTTGTAAATGAATCACCTTGAGGTTGTAGGCAGAAAAGGGAGCTCTGAAACATCTGCATGATGCTGCTAGGAGAATGGCACTTACTTTCCCCAAAATCACATTCCAAAAGTTTGCACACATTTGAATTCTTGCACTGATCAATTATCTGCCCACGGATTGATTTTCGGTTGCCTGGACGGGGTGCACCCGCAAAACAAAAAAGATATTTCCGCTCCAGCTTCCTCATTCGGTTCTGCCAGGCAAACACATCAGCATCCTTTGCAGGATGGAAATAGGTAGGATATGGAATCCCAAAATCATTTCCATGCCAAGGACTCGATTCCACCACAAGCATGGACATGTTTCTGGCAGCCGGCAAGAACAGAAGCTTGTTCCCCCAGTCTGACTCTTGGTCGGTTAACCGTCTGAAATCCCATGTTATCCTACCCCCCACAAGAAAATGATCCTTTCCCCCCATTATCCTCCATTCTGGCCTCTTCATGAGCCAATCAACCAAAGCAAGGGACGCAGCATCTCTAGTTGATACGTTGTACCCCCAAAGATACCTTGCAATATCAAATCCTGCATAAAAGGGCACAAAAACAGCAGCAGCAAGAGATGAATCATTCGTCAAGCATTCATATTGCTTCATCCGATTGCCAAATATCACATCCACCGCAAACTGATTCGTGGCATACCACCCAGTATCCGAGAAAACCCCTTCAACATTCTCCAAAGGCGGACCAAGCCCAGCATTGGTGGTGAACTTACACATGTTAGTCCACATGCTAAGACTCTTACACTCCTTAAGCATATCCTCATTGAACCTCGGAGGAAGCTTGTGAACATAAATGTACCTTCCCCCACATGGATCACTCTTATTATCTACTGTTCTCAATGCCCTCATAAAAGGATAATTCTGCTTATCTTCCTTTTTCTTTCCCAAAGGTCGGGGTTCGGCCACATTACTAATTGGCTTCACTTGATCCGGGATTTTATCTTTTGAAGCATAACCAGCCACTCCTCTTGGCTTCACCCGATTCGGGATTTTATCTATCGAAGCATAAGTAATCACTCTTTCTCTTTGCTTCACCTGATTCGTGATCTCATCTTTCGAAGCATTATCAACCACCCTATCTCTCTGAAGCCCAAGATCATCTTCAGGAAGATGAACGGTGACAGAGTGAGTAATAGGGGAGGGATTCGAATCAAGGGGCAGCGATTTCATCGAAGTGGGCTCAATGGGAACAAAGTCTAACTCAGGAGAAGTATCAGTAACACTTGTACCACCAAGAACCATGAAATGGAAGTACAACAGACAAATCCAAATGAAAGATGATAATAAGGCTAATAAACAAAGACATGAAATCTGACTCTTCCCTTGCCCCTTCTCCATTATCTCACCCAACGTTAGCACCGCCGCCTGGCGGCGTCTCATCAGATTTCCCAGAAAACACTTCAACAACAACACATCAAGAAGCAAAACCTAAACAAGTACATTCGACATAACGAGCCCGGAATTCAGAAACCCACAAGCTAGATTTTGAGATGGTGAATGCAATAAACCCAACCCGGCAAAGATCAGAGAATACAGCTTCAAAAATCACAAACAGAAATGGAAAGAATGCCGAAATGGTGGAACTGACCCGATTTTGGGCGTGAAGAGATGCAGCACGCGGGAATTAAGAGTAGTAAAACTGAATTAGTTTGATCTTATGCTGATTTCCAGGAATCAAAAGAAAAAACAAAAAAGGAAAGGCTTTAATCTTATTATATAAACGGTGAAAAGGGTCAGTAGCGAGACTTGCACACAGATTTACGTACATAAGCATATATATATATATATATAGAGAGAGAGAGAGAGAGAGAGAGAGAAAGAGAGAGAGAGATGAGAAGACGACACAGTTTTATTGTCAGCGTCATGCACAGTTATGGAAAAAGAGGTGGCGTATTATAGTGAGGTGAGGCGTAAGTTAAGAGCGTACGCCGGGGGCTTGATTCCAGAAATTTTTACATTGTCGGTTGTCTGTCCGCCGGGAGACACGTGGACATCCCAGTTGGAGTCTACTTTCGGTGCATGTGAACCATTGAACTTTGACCCAATAATACAGACGGGACCCACCGTTCATCAGAGAGTCCCCCTCTTCTTATTGGCTCAGGTACTGAGGTCTTGCTTATTAATCTGCAGCCGCACACAACCTGATTTTCCCTCTCTTATATTACAATAATAATATTATAATAATTGTACTATAATTCTCATTTTTTCCTCTTTTTCAATGTGATCATGGGATTATTATGGGAAGATGTGGAGGTTAATGTCAGAGTCCAAGATTACATTAATTAATCATGAAATTAAGAGTGATAGATGCACCTGCCATTATGTTAATTAATTATTAATTAGCCACACCAAATATATAAAGGTTTGTTTCTTGTGTTAGGATTAAGAATCAATAAATTAAGATAATCATAGTTTAGTCAAAGATTATAATTATTAGTAGTCAACTTACTTATTAATAATAATCTATTCACACCAAAAAAGTATATTTATAGACTTATATAATGCCCTAATACTGCCAAAAGGGAATTTTATTTGTATTAAATAATTGGATATAATATGATATTTTTAGAACTTTTAATATTAAAATATTATTCATATCACCGTATATTTTATTGATTTTTTAACTGTCACTTTGATTTTTTCGATACAAAATATCAATTTTAGATAATAAGATCATCGTATCCATATTATACCATTTCCTCCACAGATGGGTATCCATAAACATATTTACTTTCTTTTTAAATAAAAAGGAGAAGATCTTTTAGACTATCATCATTAAATAATTGAAGAAGAAAAAATGTAAAAAAAAAAAAAGTTTGAGGGTAATTAAGGGAAATTGAAGATGAACAGCCGACATAGAATAGTGGCTTGATTTATATAGTTGGCTAGCTAAACTGAGTAATTGACTTGTGACTGATAGCAACCAATCATACCAAACATGTTGCCTTGCTAACTTCCAAGTTCCATCCATCAATTGCGCATTTGATTGTATCAAATTTTGTCGAATCAAACTAATAATAGAATAAGTGTGATACATTGTATTGTTTCTAAATTTAGATTAATTACACAACAAATATATTGCACTTATCATATAATTGATTCAGATTTAACTGAATTAAGACCAAACTAGAATTTTCCTTTTAACCTCGTCACATGTAGTTTCCTAACTTCTCTATCTAAACAACAAAATCAAAGCCTCCTACACATAAATTTTGTTCTATATTTGTGGGGTTCTTTTCTTTCTTTTCTCTTTTCATGCTCTATATTTACGTACAAATTAGTGATTTCAGAGTATTTATTTTTTTCACGTTTTAATGTAATAAAAACTGATTGAACCAAATCAATTTCATCACAAGTATTAACATGTTTGAACCAAACTTGATTAAAACATTATACTAGGTTTGAATCAAGAGTGTCGTGGGTGATAATCTGATTTGACCTCTGAAAAATAAAATCTAACCACATCAATAGTGTATAGTAATAGGAGCATATGATTGAGTCAGGGAAACCTGGAATCACGTCAACCATAAGCAGTACTTGCAACTTAAATCCATCATCACTTTCTTTTTATTTTTATACCTAAAATCTCATGATCATGGTGACACTAACTAATACTTCTGAGAGAGTGAAGTGTCCCATGAATGAATTCATGAATGTGAATGCTATTTATTTGATATGAGAAGTGAATGAGATAGATGATTGAAAGGACACAAGATTTACACGTGGGTGGTTTCTTAATTGGTGGGACCTCAAGAATGGGGCTTTGTTTTAATACTCAGGGGGTCAGGGATCAAATATTGCTGTTTCTGTCTGATCATCATACAGAAGAACATGGGGAATCCCTGATCACCCAACCACACTCTGTCTTATGGATGTGGAGGAGGAAGTGTGTTATATATACTTTTTTTTTTTTTTGTGTGTGATAATAAATCCTATCCTGGGCTGGCTACCCCCGACAGCCCATTCAAGTTATCATGGCCCAATTTCAAACAATCACGTGATACTGCCTGAAATTCTTCAATTGCACCACTCTAGGGGAAAACAAATCCCTCAAGAATCTTAAGTTCTACTAATACAAGGTGGGTAAACCACCCTCTTATGCCATGTAATAGAGAAGTAGCATCTCTGAGAATAAGATCAAAATCTTGATTTCTTGTTAAGGCAATGTATATGAATGAGAGTATATGGGGACTAAGAAACCCAACCCAGTGATCACCCACCTCTCACAGCATTCAGGCAAAACAAAATCCACCATGAGAGAGAGAGAGAGAGAAGGATGATTACCATAAGCCAAAAAAGAGAAAACAGAAATAAAGAATTTTTGTCCTTTTTTTATAGGGAACCAAATTCAGTCACATTATTAAATAAGCAAAAATAGAGATGACTAGTATTATAAATGCAACCAACAAAACCCAAGTAGCAGAATCCCTTTCCTTCTTCTGGGTCACTAGCCGAAACCCTCTGTCCATTTTGACTTCTTCCAAAGACAAGCTAACTCCAGGATCTCCCATCTTCACCTCACTACCAATCAACACAGAGTTGTTAATCCCCTGTATATCATTGTTTATATAAATGTTTATGCTGCAACTTCCCGGAGACTCACTGGAGCCACCGTCACCCATTATCATGGACGCTCCAACGTTCCTGCCAGAAAGTCTGACATTTTCAAAGGGTCCAGGAGTGGCTTGTGGAGGCATCAGGTGGCTTAGGGATTTAGGCAAACCAAATGGTTTTGGGTTGGAGAAGTTTTTCATGGTTGGTCTTTCATTGAAATCAGACTGATCCCATATATGTACTTATGAATGAGCTGGCTGCTTTACTAGAGTTACAAGGAAAGTAAGATTCCACTAGAATGACTTAATGAGCACTCAATCAACCTTCTGGGAATATATCAGCCTTCCCAGCTACCTATTTGATAACTCAACATAGGCTGTAAACAATAATTTGAGGGGAACAAGTTTTTTTTACCCCCTTTGGCAACTTCTACCAAGCAATGCCTCTCCTAAAATATGATAACTTGATATATTTGTCTTCTAATATTCTCAATCAACAACTAGAGGAAGCGATTCCGGAACAGCCAAGCAGATGTGGGGTCAACAGTTCAATGTTTAGGCAGGAAGGGATCACACGATCATACTTACTCCGCACCCCAGGTTGCACGATGAGTTTACTATGTTATATGAATTATCATCACAAATTAAGCCATAATTGTTCTCCAGCCATTGGAATAACATATAGAAGATCACAAAATATTAATTAACATGTTGATAATCAATAAGATAGTAGAAAGCAAGTCCGATTGGAGGTTTCTTTTACCTATTTTCCCATTTTAACTTCTAAGCCCAGAAATAACAGAGACAACATGAGCCTCCCAGGTTAGTGATAAACAAATTATTATGGGCAAAAAGAAGAGCCTGGAAAAGGTAAACGTCATTTTCTTCAATCTTGATACAGAAGGGCTTTAACTTTTAGCCAAAAAACAAATCTCTTGCCTCTTTTCTACAATGAGACAACTTTTCAGCATTATACATTCTGGAATCATGTTATTCCTCAATAAACTTTATTCTTCCAACTGTGTCTTAATGAAAATTGGCGCTCTCAACCATGTTTAGAAGGTTGATCTGATTGGTTTCATTAAACCACAATACCAATCCACTAAACTCCAATGTAATAACTATTCCAATTCTCCACCAAGACAACAAAAGATGTACTTGTATTTTCACAGCTTGCTGCAGAATGCAGGCAAAACATACCTACCTTGGAGCTTCCAATAGGATTTCTTCAGTGTTCAAAAGAAGAATCAGCAAACATCAAGACCACGACTGTGGGGTAACCTTCTCACTAACTGTCGAACCATATTGCGGTCCCCCTTTACGATATTGTATGAGAAACTCAACTGGATATCCTTTCAGCTTACAAGGCACAATTCCAAGATCCTCAAACTTCAAAGCTGGGTTTAAAGTGAAAATGCATATTAGAGAAAGAAATTACACTTTCCAGTTAGCAAAACCAATGAAGAGGTCTCATATCCTCAAGTCTATGGCACATACCATTTTCAGAGACCAGTGTGTCTGTGGAAAGTGCTTCAATTTGGTCCAAGTTGAATATGGTAGGGGTAGGCATTGGGAAAGGAACTTTCTTAAGCAATACTTCTCGAGGTGTTGCAATAGCCTGAAACGAAACATGCAATCAGCAGTAATGAGATTGCTCAACAGTACATACACAAAGGCACCTGAAACCATGTCTTTTAATTCAAATAAAAGCCACTTTATGGTGACCATAAGAAAGATATTCAATTCTAAAAATCCATTGATATTAAGCTAATGGATAAATGAATATTTCAGAGATTAGATCCAACCACACCGACTCATTACCTTTGTTGGGTCTAAGATAGAGTATGGTTCTACCCACTGGGTAGAGCCTAGGTACGGGTACAAAAAAATTTCTTAGATCTGGGTAGAGTTCTACCCTACCCATTGACAGGCCGAGCTACAGTCAATGAAACCCGAAGGATAACAATAAGTGAAATCTCAGTCACAAAATATACTGAACAGATTTATATCAAAGCTTGTACACAAATAATCTACTCTATTAAGGATAACATAGGGAAAGGACTATGGGCTAGATCATCTGTTAAATGCTCCTCTTGGACACTATTAAGCCAGAATAGATGGCACAGGATAATTAATTTTTAATCTTTCTCAACAAATCTTACATGCAGATCTCATTCTTCTGTTCAGAATAAACACCCAGTAGGAGCAAATAATACACGTTCTTCATGAGTGTGAGTGGTGGGTGGGGGGCGTGTTGATGTAGATGCAAAGCAAGTGCACAAAGTAGGACTTACCTTGGCAATAGGGAAAGGAATCTTCACATAGTGCGGCCATTCACGAATCATATCATACATAAGTTCTGCCTACAGGACATGGGCAAATCATGTTTGAGAAAAAATATAATAAAATAAATAGGAAAGTTTCAACAGATACTTAAATGTTTTGACTGGAGAAAAGGATAGTTCAAGGATTTACTAGTTGATGCAAGGTGTAAATCTCCGGCCCACCAAGTTCATAAACTTTTCCCATGCTACTGCCATCATCTTTTAAGGCGGCAACAATTGCTGACGCAACATCAACAACATATACAGGCTGAATCCTGAAGAGGTAATCATAAGACATTTTAAAGGATGATTCAAAATATCATGCACAAGATCTCAGTATCTATAGAGTACGAGGCATACTTGGTTGATCCATCTCCTAGGAGTGGGAGAAAACTGTATTTTTTAGCAAAGTGTGCCCATGGGTTTAAAACTCGATCCTCTGTGCCAATCATCGCAGCAGGTCTCATAATAGTAGCCTGAGAATGGATAGTCATATTAGTCAGTCCATTTAAGAAATGTCTGCCAAAAGTACGTGTTGGGTGCACTTTCCTAAGGAATGTAATTCCAAGAGGTAATCATATTGGCACAAATAAAATAACAAAAGTAGGAAGGTTTTTTATGTTGGATTTTAAATCAATCCGAAATATTCAAGCCAAACTTAGATGAAGAAATACTCAGTTGAACTTAAAAGGACAGCAAGACAGAGAAAAGCTGATTGACAGGTATTCTATACTTTTTTTCACTTCACAAAAAGCAAACAAAGACAAAGGCATTATTTTAAGAACTGATAAGAACATGAACTAACATCATGCACCAGCAGAGCACTTACAGTAAATATTACTAATAAAAGTAAATCTTTTAGCTCTGTCTGAAGCAAGGGAAAAAGAAAGTTGATGTGTAATAAACCTCGGGCAATTCTCGTAAGACAGCTTCTTCACCAGCCGCTTTAGCTCTAAGCATTCTGGATCGAGATGATGGACTAGCCCCCAAGCAAGAAACTTGAATGTATCTCATGATGCCACCATGTTCTTTGGCAATCTGCATATGTAAGATACATCCATCACTATACCATATCTCCTTGAGAAAAAGACATTCAATAAACATCATAACCAACAACTTAAATGATTGGACATGGAATTCATAGATCTGCAATTAGAGCATCCTTTTCTCTTGCTGGAAAGCTGGTGAAAATAGTTATGCTAATAATATCAAGGATTTCTTTAAGTTGTAGGCATTTCTCCTCGTTTTTTAGGATGACACATAAAAAAGATGCAAATGAATCATAGGGATCAACAAACCTCCAAACAATAAAGAAGCTTTTCGACCAAAGAGAGTTTCAGGTCAAGCTACAATGGAGGCAGCAACAAACTCTAGGAATTAGATAAGGTTTTATACAAGTAGACCAAGGCAACACACCGAACCAAACCACCCAAAAAGATAGGCGCCTGAACCTGCCCCAAAGTGCATTTGCCTTCATCCCTTCTCAACCTTTAATTAAAGAACACCAGATTTCTAAAATTTTCACTCCCTCTTAGCTACTTAATCCTGGCTGCCAAAACCACCAAAGCAGTCCTTGCTCCTCTTCTTTCATTAAACAATGTTAGTGAGTTCCTCTACATTCTTTTTGAACAAAAGAAAAAAGCAATCCACACCAGCCCCATCCAAATTTCCTTCAATGAAGAAGTATCCTATTTTTAGGATAACTTCTTTTTTGGACAGGTCAATACCCCCAACTCCATTCTTTTTTTTCCCTTCCATCCATCTCTACAAACTACTTTGGGTTAAACATCCACTTTTAGTTAAATAAAACCAAACTTCTAAACTAACTCTTTCCTCAGCCAAAATCACAAAAGCAGCCCTTGTTATTCTTCTATGATTGACCAATTTCAGTCAATTCTTTGAGCTCGCTAGGTAGGCTCAGCTCACATGCCTTTGGATATCTATGATTGATGCAAATTGTATTTTGACAAAGTGGATAAAAGGATAGCTAAAATGGACTATCTCAAGAACAGGAACAAGAAAAGGAACGAAAGCATTAACCTACCCAAGAGTGGCCACATATCATCAATCGAATATCACTTCAACAATCAACAGAATACAAACTGATAATTGGGGAAATCAAACATTAAATCAATAGATGCAGCACCAGCGGCAGACAACATATGTTTATCCCTTTTCATAGCCCCAGTTTCCAAGCTTCTTCTTTCTCATGATGCTAAAAAGGTTGTAAAAATATTGAACAAGAGAGAGTATGTTATAGAGTCAACACATTAACAAAGAAGTGGAAAGTAATATTACACATTAGGAAAACAGGAAGCGTGACAGTTCAAATCGCAACAAAGTTTCGAAACTCTGGATATCGGAACTTGATAAAATTCCACTAGAAAACATTGTTGAATTGCATATTAATGGATTAATTAGTATATAAGCCAATCCTTCCTAGTACACGAGACGGACCGTCTTCGTGAAGGTGACCATCGATCCAGGTAATGAATTCAGATATCATCAAGAGTGAAAGAGGAAAGTTAAAGAACAGAAGCATACAAGAGCAAGCTGTTCGGCCATGTGGTGATTCACTTCCTCAAAACTGAAATTTCTGGTCTCATACTCCCGTCCTGTTTGAAGACATTTTATCCATAAAACAATCATGAACATAGATATCACAAACAGCTAAGAGAAAATTGCCTCTTACCTATAAGATTAATAACAACATTAGCCTTTGCCATCACCGCCTTGATGGAACTTTCATCTCTAGGATTGTATTTCATGGGAACAATCTGCGTTTTGGAAAAGTGAAAATTCCTAAATTTAGGTTTGTGGAGTAAGAGAAGATGAAACCCTAACAAAAAGAGAAAGAAGTCCATGCAGGAATTCACCTGACCCAGATCACCCATCAATTTAAGGTGACGATGAGAATCCTCAGAGCCTCGGAAGGGAACTAGCACTTGAGAACCCATCTTAGCTACAAGCAGAATTGCATGTGAAACATGGATCAAAAGACATCAATAAAATTATATCACAAAAAAGTTTCAGCTGAAAACTTCATGCAAGATAGGAGGCCGCACCCAGTTGCTGCACTAAATATCGCCCAAGAAATCCCGTAGCTCCAAATACTGTTGCAACAATGCCACTGCCAGACACCAACATTTCCAATATGAACTCAATTGAACGCATCCAAAAGTTAATAAAATTAAGGAAAAACAAAGCAACTGACAAGAACATGTTAACCTAAAATAAACCTTTGAATATCAAAAATAAAAGGAACACTAAAGGAGTTGCAAAACGGTCAAACTTTAGTAACCTAAAACTCCAGCTCCATTAATGTTACACAAGAGCTAAAAGCAATCGACCTACGAACGAAATGCAGACCACTAATCCCGCATCACCGAAACCCTAAAAAAACTTTAAAGCAGATAATGTCTCAAAAAGGCCAAATTCGGACTTGGAGAAGTGAAAATTACCTAACAGATGATCTGCCGCCAGTGCCCTTGCGAACTAAATGCCCCACGCCTTTGGTGGCAAGAGAAGAAGCAAACCGCGGGTTCTCTGCCCCATAATCTGCAAATCACGAATCACATTCAGCTCAATCCTTCAAAAACAAACAGAAAATAAAAAGACATTTAATCTTAAATGGGCGTAACCAGCCCTAGAAAAATATCGCGAAATCAATTACATTGATCAGGAAGCAGGTAGATCGATTTGAAACAAGAAATTGGAGCGGTCGATTGCTTGGTGTATTGGTTCCCCAAACGCCTGCACACGGCCTGCATCTTCGCTTTCACAGCTCAGTTCTCTGTCTGTGTGTGTTTTGTGCGTGTGTGTTTGAGAGAGAGAGAGAGAGTGCGGGTTGGACGACACGGTTCGGAAATCTATAGTGCAATGTGAAAGCAAGCGTGTCTCTGAACAAAGGCGCGGATGCGTTTTCTCTTTGGTTTTAGGTCCTTTTATTTGTTTCTTCTTTCTCTTAATTCATTCTCCATTTTTTGAGAAAATTGCAATTTTGGTCCAAAAATGTAGGATAATTTGCAATATCAGTCTCATATTTTTTAAAATTATTAACATTAATTCTATATTTTAGGAAAACGTTACAAAATTAGTTCGATCGTAACAATATTAGTCCCGCACTTTAGGAAAATATTACAAAATTAGTCCAACATTTTATCAAAATGTTGTAAAATTAGCCCAAATTTGTCCCCAAATATTGTAAAGTCAGTCCCAAAAATTGCATTGTTTTTACGGTAAGACTAACTTAGTAATATTTTTCTAAAGTGTGAGACTAATATTGACGATTACAAAAAATATGGAACAAATATTGCAAATCATCATATACTTTGGGACCAAAATTGTAATTTTCTCCTATTTTTGTTTTGTATTAACTTTCTTTCTTTCTTCGCTCGAAAAAGCTGTTGTGGATTTCCTTCTCTTTCTCATCATCTAAGATGCTTTCTTTGAACCGCATTTAAGATATATTTTCTTTTTTTTAACTATAAAATCACTTTCGAAAATGATTAATTACACTTTGATCCCTTCAAAATGCAAAATTACATTTTTCTCTTTAAAAAGAAAAAGATTTTGAAATTCACTTGCATCCCTTTCAAGTATTATTCATATACTACTCACTCACTTGCATCCCCTCCAAGTATCTCAGCCAAAAGAAAACAAAAATACATAATTTTTTAATTATACGACTCATTCAACACTGCGTATAAATTATCAACAATATAACTAGTTTTTTTTATTTATCAACAATTATTTTTAATATAATAACAATATTTTACTACAATTACACCCTTTGACTTTATATGTATTGCATTTACCTTATTACAAATATAAAAATACTACTAAGGTATTTTTATAATGAATTATATGAAATGTAAATGATAGTTAAAATCGGAAGTTTATATCAATTTTTTAATAACGTTAGTATTTTTCGTCCAAACCACTGACGGAAGAAATTTGGAAAAAACTGGTGGAATGGATGATAGAATTCCAAAGTGTGATAAAGTTGAGAAATATGATGAATACAAACATAGCAGTTTTCTGTCTTATATGATGATGATGCCTCTACAAGGGGTCACATTATGAGAGTTGCTTCACCTCACTGCAAAAGCCTAGTTTATTGCACATGAAATATTACAAAATTCTGCCTCTTCCAAGGCCAGTCCTCGCCCACCTCATTCTACCAAACTTATTTCTACGGTACAGATTGTCCCTCTTGTGTGCAACAAGTCCCCAGTGTATGTGCAAAGAGGGGAAGAATAACGTTACAGCAGAGTTCAAACTACGTTCCACTTGGTTGCGTTTTTCAGATGCCCACATCGCCTGCCACGGTTTCTATCAGTCCGCTGAATGCACCGTTGGCAGCTGGGGAGTCAGCTCACAGATGCATCGGGGAAACTTTTTTGAGATTGCTCATTGGATCGTCTTGCTTCCCCACCAGGGCTTGAGATGCGTAACGTCTAGATCAAAGATCCGGGATGCCACTTGACCATGATGAGTATTCTGAAACCAGTTTGAGAAACATGGAAGACTTGTCCTCCAATAGTCGTGCCGGAGTATCAAACTCTGCCACCCGTCCTGCAAAACGTACAAAGATCCAGAAACTTAGCATGATGGTGTAAATGAAAACATAAATTAGAGCATAGACAGAAGAACTGAAAAGGGATAGAGCATACCGTCGCTGAGGACTAAAACCAGGTCGCTATCAATAACAGTGGGAATGCGGTGAGCAATTGTACAAACAGTGCAATTCTTGAACTCTGTTCTTATTATCTTCTGGATGAGGTTATCCGTGGCTGAGTCAACCGAGGCTGTGGCTTCGTCGAGCACCAAAATTCTTGCCTGTTTGAGTAAAGCGCGACCAAGAGATACTAGCTGCCTCTGTCCCACACTCCAATTATCTCCGTTTTCTAGAACTGTCAATTCCATACACAGCAAATAGTTTCAGCATTAGTCTCAGAATTTGATGGTTTGGGCCACAGAAGGAGCTTGATTTCAGTGACCACTAGAATAGTATATGCTTACCAGGTGTATCGAGCTTAAGCTCTTTCTGGCGTACTACATCCCCTAACTGAGACTTATCAAGTGCCTGCAGCAATCCAAGTACCGTATGAATGTCGTGTAATGATACAAACGATGTCAATGAAACGAAAAATATGTGGCTCTAAAAGATCTAAATCATTCATATCCAGAGAGAATTATGAATCAAAAGAAACACCGGGCAGCCTCAGGTATTGCGTTCATACGTCTTATGAAAATTCACAGCAGCATATCATCTGATTTTTTCCAAATGGTCAAACTGCAAATTTCTTATGTAGAAGATAGAAGGAAAACAGAATGTACCTCCCAAATTTCTTGATCTGAATGCTCTTCAAGTGGGTCGAGGTTGTCCCGAATCGTTCCTTCAAATAAAGTTGGATCCTGGGGTATGATACTCAGGCGGTTGCGGAGGTCATGAAGACCGATTGTTGAAATATCAATGCTGTCTATAATTATTCTGCCACCCGCTGGCTCAATCAAACGAAATAGAGCTTGAATCAAGGTGGATTTACCACTTCCAGTACGCCCAACAATTCCAATCTTCTTCCCACCAGGAAATATGCAGGAGACACCATGAAGTACAACAGGAAGACTCTCCTTGTAACGAACCTATAGAGGAAAAAGAGTCAGATATTTCTTTTTATCTCTCTCTCTCTCTGTGAAAAAACAGCCCATTGCTTTGGTTCCTTCAGATGTAGTTCTTCTATTCTCCTTTAGCCATAGTACTGTTTAGTTCCTTTAGAACATGCTTCTGTTCCTATCATGTTAAGGAATGTTTTATTCCTAACCATAGGCCAAAAGAACACATACAATGATAAGGATCACAGAAGACCTACAGCAATAGCCTGAGAATGGGCTTGAATAATCGAACATAAGTACTCCACAACAACACAGATGTAGGGAACGGTAGGCAAGTTTTGCCCCTTCTGATAAGATGGGATTAAGGAAATATCTAATTTGACAAATAACCAATCCTAAAAGCGAAAAGAGAACATCAGAAAAGTTCTGAGCTATTGAATTGCATACCTTTAGATCAATTAGTTCAATTGTGCCATTTTCAGGCCATGAGGATGGGGGTCGCGAATCTTCGATCAGTGCTGGTGCTTCACTAGGTATTTGACAGTATTGATGAATCCTTTCTATAGAGATGATCTTGTTTTCAAGCTTGCAAAAGCTAAGTATCCAGCGTGATAGACGTGCATTCATATTGAGGCCATATGTCACAGCAAGGCCTGCCATACCTACAGCGGAATTATTTAAGACTTAAACAGTAGCATAAGATGCGTCAATCATTAACAATGTTGGAGCGAACTAAGAAAATCATGTACGGGACATTGAGTACCAGCATGATAAAACAGCTCATAAAGGGAAGCCACTTAGTCCTTTTATCTCAATGTTTCAAATGCAATATGAAGGTATATACTTCTTATTTCAACAGCATCCTGATTCAAGTTAAAATTGAAGTTCTGCGGAACTATCAGCTCTGGATGTGTAAAGATCATATGACATTAAAGAAGAGTAAGCACTTACTTGGATCTATAGTTCCATGTGGAAGGCTCACAAGTAAGACCATGCAAAAAGCAAACACAAATGTAGAAAGCAATTCCATGCGCAGACAAAGCCATTCAATAGCTGCAAGGCTGCAAAAGAACGGACGAGCAAAGCAATCAAGAAGATGAAGATTCTTCTTCATGAATCTCTTTTCTTGCCCAAATCCTCTGATTGTAGCTGCTCCGGAAATTGATTCAGCAAAATTATGAATGATTGGTGATTTCTGGATGCTAACAATGCGAACAAGTTCTCTGGATGAAGCCATATAGTATTTCTGCATTTGCGTGGAGAAAAATGAAATTCATCTCATTTCTCTATAACACTTGATAAATGAAAAATCATTTCATATATGGTTCATAACAACAGAATGAAGAGAAACACGCAAACTTGCTCATCAGAAACTTGTGTGAGTACTCAGGTTCTACTTTAGATATTTAACACATCATAGGCTACTCATACCTAAGAAATTGAAGAAGTAATCTTGTTGGCATGCATGTATACATTCACACAACTATAGGATGTCTAAGCACAGATGCAGATAAAGGGAAGATTCTCGATACTAAATGACACAGCATAACGGCTTACCTGCATCCACAAGCAAGCAATTGCCATTGGGATAACAAGTAGCAAAATTTGCCAGGTAACTTGTGTCATCACACCAACAATGCCAATAAGTTGAATCGTCGTTGAAGCAAAGCCACCAAGTCTGAAGGGAATATCAAGATCAATAACACTTTGATCAATTGAAACCTGGTAATCACAATACAAGTGAGTCAAAATGGGTGCTACGACATAAAGCAGAGAAGTTGTTTAAGCCTAAACTTGAAAAAGGAAAGGGAGAAGCAGGGGAGGAACAGGTTTATCAGGAAAAGTCACAATGTCATACACGATTCAGTATTCGTCCAGATGGAGTAGAGTCAAAGAAAGACATTGGTGAGCGAAACACTGTTCTGAGCATTTTCAGAAATAACTTCTGTGCAGCTGCAAGACCAAATGTAGCAACAAGAACAGCCCTGACAAATATGAACCAGGAGCTACCAAAAGCAAGTGCCATATAAACACCGATGAGCACCATACTACTGGTTCTAGGTTTGTCTCCCTTCGTTTGCGGGTTTGCCCAAGCCATCCACCAACTACTGGCTATTTGAAGGACCTGAAACAATGTTTGGGCAAGGATAATCAATGGAATCAACAACCCCTTGTAAGCAGCTGTCATGTATGAAAAATACACTTTCATGCTGACTCTTCCTCGCTCCCGTTCCTCTTCCTGCACAAGCTGCTTTCTCCTAGAACGTTTAGCTTTCTTTTTCTCTTTGATAGCTTTCTTATCTGAAGATGATACACCTTCTTGGACTTCCTTTGCCATGCCAGCAATATTATTACTCATGAGAACAGGCCCTTCAAGAGGATCAATTGTTTCTGTTTCTTCAGAAGCTTGATTGCAAAAATCCATAGCTTCGATCGCTTCGTGATGAGCAGAGACCAATGTGCTAAAATCTGTTCCTGCTTGCAAAAGATCATCATATTTTCCAGCTTGAATAATACGACCTTCCTTCAGAACCTACAACAAGGTACAACAACATGCTGAATATAACAAGGCAATTCGAATGGGCAAGTAACTTCAATGCACTTGAATCATTTTATCTCTTAGTTGCCAAGAATTGGGTTACAGGATATGAAACCTGGTCCTACTTTAGGGATTTCTCGAAAGACATTTCATTTTTTCACTAATCGAGAATGTTCTCTTAAATACTAGGGAAAGGTGCAATCGAATTTTACATGTGAATGTATGAGTTCCTTTAAATGCAAGAAAAAGGTTCAATTAAATTATACACATAGAAGAATGAGAGATTTCTTTTTCCCTTGCATTTATGACTTCGGGCCTAAGAGAAAATATGAAACTTTAGCCTGCAATTATTTGAGCGGGACCTTCTTATATTTGACCAAAGCCAAAACTCCAGGTCCGATCCTCAATCCCCTTTCCACCAATTAACATTACTTTGCTGTCCACATGGCACGGTAGAAGCCATGAAAAAAAATTGACAAGAAGATAAATGAAAGCAACATTAGGCAAATTAGTGAATACAAAGGATTGAAATAGAAGGTCCAAATTCAAATGCAAAGAAGCCAACTTCCAGTTTTCAACATGACATACAAAAAAAAAATGGCAATGAAGAAAATACCAGAATCAAGTCAGCAGCAGGCAAAAATTCAACTTGATGAGTGACAAAAACAACAGTCTTTGTAGCTAGCGCTGTCAGTATGTATTCCTGCAGTTCACATAAATGTTTTAGCCAGATTCATTTGCTTGATTTGCAAATAAAATGAAGTAAATCATGTCGAAACCTTAAATAATTCCGAGCCAGTGTGTGCATCGACAGCACTGAAGGGATCATCAAGTAAATAAATATCAGCATCCTGATATAGTGCCCTTGCAAGCTGCACCCGTTGCTTCTGACCACCACTAAGGTTTATGCCTCTGTCACCAATAATCGTTTGGTCACCATATGAGAATAGCTCCAAGTCTTTCTTCAGTGAACAGGCATGAAGAACGCTCTTGTATTTCACCTTGTCCATTGGACTTCCAAAGAGGATATTTTCCTCTATATTCCCTGATTGAATCCAAGCTGACTGAGGGACATACGCTGCAGAACCACATATTCTAACCTAAAGTATACAGCCATTGATGACAATAAGATTTAATCAGCCAAATCTGTAGCATATAAAAATCACATTACTGGAGAAGAGGTGACACAGAATGAAAATTAGCATCCACAAGACCAGACTTACTTCACCAGATATTTTTGGAATCTCACCAAGGATGCAGGAAAGGAAGCTTGATTTCCCAGCACCAACCACACCGCAGACAGCCACACGCATTCCCTTCTCTACCTTGATTTGTATACTTGAGAGCGTCGGGGTAGGAGAAGATTGATCCCAGCAGAAATCTCCATTTTTTATTTCTATGGCTACGTTTGAAATGCCCCGTGGCACGGTGATGGTTGCATCTTCCTGCAGCTCTTCATCCTGCAGGAATCCCGCAATTCGATCAAGGGAGACCTTAGTCTGAGCCATCATAGAAACCAAGTCAGGAAAATTTCTTAGTGGTTCTTGCAGGATACGGAAAGTAGCCAGAGCAGAAAGAACACTGCCTGCCGTCAGCTGACCACCTAACAGAATGCAAGTTCCAAAGGTAACAGCTGAAACAAATATAGGGGAGCTCCAGAATATAAATGTGATGAAAGCCTGCGAATAAAGAGCTTTCCGGAGATATTTGAATTCAACGCCGCGCATTTCTTCCAGCATCACTCTGTATCTGTCCTCCCAAGCCTGCAATTTAAGAATCCTCATATTTCTGAGGCATTCCGAAGTCTTCCTCATCCTGTCATCTTTTGCTGCCATCAACTTGTCTTGGTAATCTTCCTGAATTCTTGCCACTGGAACAGTTGCAACAATGGATACAATTGTAGCAATGAGTGTGGCAACAGATGCAATTCCGACATTCTTGTATAGGATTGCAAGAGCCAGAATAATTTGCAGAGGAAGCATCCATATGTCATGTAGATACCAAGAATAGTCCCCTACTCTCTGAACATCAACAGCCATGTAGTTAACAATCTCGCCGCTGGTGTGACTTTGCCTAGCTGAGCTTGAAAGCCTTAGCCCTTTCCGGTATACCATTGCTGTGAGAGCCGATCTCACATGCATGCCTAAGATGTCAACCCCAAGATACCACTGCCGTGTTGTTAAGGTCTCTACCAACTTTGCACTAAAGAAAATTCCAGCAAGAATGTAGCCTTCATGTGGGTAAGTGGTCTTCCCAACAAGATAATCGACAAAGTAGCTAATCAGGTATGGTCCTACATATGAAACTAAAGTGTTCAACCCAGCAAATATTGCATTAAGAGCAGCTTCTTTCCAGAAAGACTTGAGAATAGCCCAAGCTAGAGAAGGCTGCTTCAGAGGATTCTCAGCCTTCAACTTCTCCCAATTTGAGTTTAATACCTTATAGTTAGTCTTGGATCGATCTTTTGGTGCGAGCAGCGGAATATCGTTCAGCTCAAGTGGCCTCTTTGCCCCAGTTGAAAGAAGTGGGTTCAACCAGGAAAGAGTGACCAAACTGAACAGGCCAGCTTCACTGTATGGAGTAACCTTAAGACACCCTGCTTCTTCTTCGAGCAGCAATGGCTCTTGAAGATCAGAGTTCCTACACACTTGGATGCCATTATCACCCCTAATAGCAACAAAACACAGAAAAGCAATAGCCGGAGTAACAAAAAAGTTTGCCAAAACATGAGAAGTCAAATGGTGTGACCCTTCTTTCAGAAATCCTCTACAATCAGCATACAAAGTAAACAAACAAATCACTGAGGAGGCAACCCACCAAATTCTCAACAGCAATGGAAATTTCTCAGCAGCCTTGTACTTATAATAAAGAACTGAAAAGCTCAACAAGGACCAAGCTAAACTCAGAGCTGAAGGCAACAGTAAAACAGTCCAATCGGACTTTCCGACCTCCCAATGGGCAGCCTTCCGTATGAGACCAACACCATCAAAGCCCAATACCAAAAGTTGCACGAATAAAACATAAATGCAACAAAATAGTGATGCTTTGTAAGTTCTACTAATTACAAGGCTCTGAATTTCCTCACCATCAGCAACTCCTCTGTGCCTAATGGCCGCAGAGCTCCCGGCCAATTCGTTCTTGCGGAGACGAATCCGACCAAAACACAACACAACCTGCCTCGCAGATACAACGGAGAGAAACACAAGTATCAGCGTCAAGTTAATGCAAACTGAGGCTAATTCCAATATGGGCACAGCCCGAAAGGTGCCGACGAGACGATTTGATGCTTGTGACGCTATGGTTTCAGTAGCCAAGACGAGATTGATACCCATAATAATCGTTACAGATACCAATCTTTAAACCAAGAAAATGACGGAAATCAATGACTGCGAGCTGAACAATACCGATGCTATTAATGGAGTTCGATACTATGACGACCGATGAGAGATCAAATCGTGTAAAGAGCATTTCACCATCTGGCAATTGAAATCGTGTCCGGTGCGCAACCTAGTGACAAGTCACATGAACAGAAATGAGAAGCTTCTGCACATGAAAACAAACTCATCTGTATCATTAAACCCTATACAGAAAACATGAAGCAGAACGCGGAAAAAAACAACAACAACAGTCACGCTCAAAGTTTTCTTCTCTCTCTCTCTCTCTCTCTCCCGTGTCTAGCCTATGTATCAAGACCTCGTATTCTTCGTACTTTCTTCGTATTCACGACAAAAAGAGTAGGCAGAAATTGAATCTGAAACCAACCCATTATAGAAAACACCAAAAACTAACCTGGGCCTGTGTTGCTCTCCTCGGGAAATGGTTTGGCGAGCTGGTGGTGATTGCCGAGGCGAATTTCTACGGTACAAATACAAGGGGCCCCCGAGTGAAGAGAAAGAGAGAGAGAGAAAAAAAATACTACACCAGATTGCTGCTCGAAGTGAGAGATAATGTCACCACCAACCCACAGGCCACAGCAATTACTGCTGCTGTGGTAGGATTATGGAATGGAGATGATGGCTGATGAGAAAGAGAAGGAGAGAGAAAGAGAGAGATCTCACATATACTATAATATATATATTTATATACGTATAGGTCTAGTAATTAGTGTGTGTATTCCGTGATTTAATCATTTTTTATAAATCATGGAATTTCTATTTACGAAATAAGAAAATAATAAATGATGGGGATTTTAAATATATATATAAATATAAATATACCTGCATTTTTAAAATTCATAATATCTTTAATTTACAAAAATTCCATTGTTCTTTCCCTCAATGAGAGATCGCAATCTTGATTTCATAATTTATTATAATTTAAATTAAATTTGACCGATATCGTTATAATCTGATACATAAGTTAATAAATCAGACATAGATTCAACTAACTAAAGTTAGAAAATTTATTTTGTAAATAAATTACATGAAAAATAACAAAGAATTCGACTCTCTTATGTAAATTAACAAACAAAACCGTATTTAAAAAAATAAGTAAATAAATTTTTGAGGCATTCTATTCCATAATCGTATAGAAATTAAAACATGAAAAAATAAATAAATTATTACGAAGCACAAACAAATTGGACTACCTCAGTAGTAGTAGTGCCGTGTGAGACCAAATCATGAATTTTTGTGTGGCCACGGAGGAAATTCAACACATCTTCTATATAGTCATGGATATATATTTGGTACACATATATAAGTACATTTGTGGGGGTGGGGGGGTGGGGGTGGGGGTAGGGGTAGGGATGAAATGTAATAAAATGGTCCCTCGTGATATGAATCAAACTTTTTATGATTAAAATGACCTTATTATTTAGAATCCTTAAAATATGACTGTTACGATCATTCTCCTGAAACATAATTTGAATTATTACAACGAAAGTTATTAAAATAAATACTAATTAAAATTTATAATTAGTATAAAATCTGTATAAACTCTATAAATATACAGTTTATGTACTTTTTATATAATTGTTCAAAAATCTACATAATTTTTGCTTGTGTTGTTATATATACTGAATTTTTTAAAAAATAATTAAATTAGTAATATATAATTTTAAAATATTACGTCGAACATATATATATATATGCACGGTAAAATACGAAAATCTATAATATATTTAACACATAATATTTCATAATTTTTTAGCAATGGTATGATATATTTTTAATCATGCGTACATGTAATTGAATAAAAACATATAAGTTATATAATATATATATACATATTTTATAGTATTATGTGCATTATATATTTACAAACATTTACATATATTTCTTAAAATAAATAGTTTCCTTTTACAAATTAAGCCAAAAGTTTTTCTTTTGAGGTTTTGTAAATTGGAGTTATGAGGTGGGCATGAGTATATATTAATTAGAGAGGGTATGACAATGTGATCATAAAGTTCACTTTTAATCTCTTTATATGGTCATAACTTTTGCAAAAGTAATCCAAAAGCATTTTTAGTTTCTAAATAATATATATTGAAAGCTTTTTATTTAAAAAGTTACCCAATTTTTATCTACATTAAAATACTTCGAAAATATACTCTTATTTTAAAAGTAAAATAAAATACATGAACATTTATTATTCTTGTGGGAGATTTTTAAGTGTTGCGTAGTTTATATTGACACGCTTGTTAGATTAATTAGTAAGGGTGAAGCACTTGTGATCATATGATTGAGGGTTTGATTTCCTGTATCGATGTGAAGGTAGTGATTATGAGGGTAATTTTTAAGTACTCTTGGTAGCGATTTAGGGTTCGGAGGCATACCCTGGCTCAGGGTTATAATTCGAATAAAAAATTTAAAAATTTTAATTATGAATAATTTACTTAGGATTGATTTTGTATTCATAAAATTAATATAGATATACAAAACTACATTGTATCAGAAAATAGCAATTCATGTTAGACAAGTAAACAAACCTAAATTACCATTCTTGATTGATTTGATTTCCTCATTTGCAGATCTCTCCAACCTTGAATTGAGTTGGGTTCAATGTTGTTGATCCTCAAATCTTCAACACAAATTAAATTGATGTGAAATTTTCCTTTTTTTTTAAATCAAAAAATATAATCACATATTTATTTTATTTTATTTTTTAGTGAAAAAGAGTAATGTGTCTAGCCCCGGTAATTCTTATACCTTAATACGTATGGACTTCTCATCGTGACCGTCATATTACTTTTTTGCATATATAGTTCACATGAAATCATACAATTAGGAAAAAAAATATAACTAGTTGGCCGCCATGACTAAGTACAAATTTTATTGCCCTAGTATTCTTACAATCTTAAATACTTTTCTCTTCACAATCTATTTGATTTTACCATCAGATGGTTATTATCAAGGCTTTCCTCCAACGTGGTTCGAATGGTGACCTGTTTCATAAACTTGTTCCAAGGAGATTTAAGACGATCTTTGCACATTAAGAACAAAATAACCTTAAACTCACTCTAAACACTTTATCCTACAAAAATCGTAACAATATATATATATATATATTATTTTTCAAATTTAAAAACCATCCCTTCAATAAACGCACGTCACGCAATAAAATGCAAAGCAAATTATAATAATCCCATATAAAATTAATAATTGGGTGGATTTCACAATCATAATTTTGTTACCAAAAGTTGTGCCATTAATCAATATATTAATTAAATGTACAAACACATAGACAGTGTTTGGTACCATAAGAGTCCACTACACATTCCAAATCTAAAAGTTAGGTATGTACGTATTGTACCTTTTTAGACAATTCTAAATGTAATAACTATTTAAAATTAAAAGTTGAAAGCAAAGTCATCAAAAGCAAAAGTACCCTAAGTAATTTTCAACTCTAATTGGTGGACATGGACAATAAAGAGTGATCAAATAAAATTATAATATTTTTAATATTTTATATTTTTAATGTCATTTTTGTAGTTGAAAACGAAGTTATATATATCTTAAGCTAATAATTGTTATTTCTTTTATTTAATCCTAACTATAAAAAATAATTGTTACAATAAATTAGTTATATATTAGTAATTAAGAACTTGTGTCAAATCAAACACCTAATAAAATATTGAAAATTGAGTATCTTGTATACTTTGAAAATGACCATATCTACGACATTGGTAATTAGAACGAGTTTTCCTGAAATTTGGCATGTTATAAATATTATTTCGTTGTTAGGAAATTACCAATACCCGTCATTGTTAATGATCGTCTAACAGCTAGTTCAATCCGTTAGTCTTCGTTAAGTTTTCATTAATTTTTCAAACTACATGAGGTTTACGTGTAATTACACCAAACTTCAAGAGAGGAGAGTGTAATTATCCATTTCTTCTATATTTCAAGACTCACTTCTTTCTATAAATTTCACACAAACCTAAACCTTAGCAAGTTCTTATGATTATTGATTTCATCGTTGGTTTATGGTAAAATTAAACCTTCGCGATATCTTGACGTGTCTGATTTAAATAAATTACTTGTTATAAATACTCCAATCCCCATGTGTCATACTTTTTGCGTTTTCATCACCATTTTATGTCTTAAGCTAAATATTGCACATTTCAGTACTAGAAGTCTTTTCTGGGCCTACTCTAACTACTTCTAATTATGCCTCTAAGATAAATCGACACTCAAACACCTACGGATGGCAACGGGGTGGGTTTGGATGGATGGGGGACGCGCCCAACTAACTTCGGGAAGGACTCGGGACCTATCCCACCCCGGTTATTTTTTAACCTCGCCACGGCACAAAACTCGTTGGCGGGGTCTAACTCGATAGACCCGGTTATTTTATTTTATTTATTCTATATATTAAAAAATATATATCAATTACAAATAAAATTGTTCATGATCTAACTCAAATTCAAGTAAAAAAAAAAGTTCAAGTACAAAAAAAAATTCATAATAAAACAACCCAAACAATTCATATCGATTATACGTTAGTAACTACTTCTTCGTCTTCCTCATCGTTAAGTATTTGTGGATAATTTTTCAATTCCATCAATTATTGAACAATTACCTAACAATAAATAAATTAAATGATATAATATTAATTATTTATTCTATCAAATAAAGTAAAAGAAATATATATATATATATCTATAAACGGGGCGTGTCCGGGGCGGGTCCTTAAGGACCTGGGACCCGCCCCAAACCCAATTGAGTCCTAATTTTCAGGATTCGCTACCCGCACTGTCTTTAATATTTTGGACTCGAATCCGTCCCATTAAGAATGGGCTTGAGACAGATTTTGTCGGGTTCGAATTGAACTGCCACCCCTACAAACACTCTAACCACGATCAACGTGAGCTGGCAAAATGAGCTCAGTCTGCAATCTATCTAGACTGAAATAAGTTAGATAGTCTTTATTGTTAACTATTAGGAAAAACCAAAATTAAAAAAGAGGACTATAATGACCTCTCATTAACTGCGACTATGAAAATCATTTAACTTTATGACATATAGATTAAATCAAAATCAGTATGTTTAAAATAAAAAAGGAATGAAAATTGGTGATCGTTTTACTATAGATTTTTTTTTTTTTTAATTTTCTATGCATGCCCCAACTACTATTATAAAGGAGAAGACGGGTTCTAGACTCAATGTGACAGTTTTGATATTATTATACTAAATTATTATAATATCAAAATGACCTTTAACTTCTCAACTCATGTTGAATTAACTACTCAATCAAGTTTATTTGGAAAAAACTAATTTCATGTACTCAAAAATTAATTTTACTCCAATTTTATTTGTGTTTATTGATAATTGAAATAAATAACATATTAGTATTTGTATTGCATGTATATATATATATATAATTGTCATTATCAATATAACATATATTGTACAACGTTCAATTTCAATTTAATTTGAGTAAAATATTGTATTAATAATTAATATATTAGAAAAAGGTATTTCACAGTTTTTATATTTCAAAGTGTAAGGCAATGTCAAATTTTAAAATGCTGGAACAAATTATGGCTTCAATAAAATAAAAGTATTACAAAAATTGTGGGCGCAAGTACTGCGTGACACAATATCTAGTATCTTATAAAAAAATTATGTGAATTACAATGACCCCTCTTGAAGTTTGACATAATTACGGATACCCCTCATTATTTTGAAAATTACAAATACCCCCGAGGTTCGTTATCATCTAACAAATAACTCATTTCCATAAATGTTATGAGTAAACTGACCAAAATGCCCTTATGCAAATTGAATTAATTTTTAAATTTTTTAGGGACAAGAATGGGCAGGGAGAGGTTTCTTTCATTTTTTTTATTTAGATGAGCAATAATGTAATTTGTCTCAAATTATTTTTCTACAATTTTTTTTAAAAAAATCAAGGGCAAAACGGGTGAACTGACCTAAATGCCCTTATACAAATCGAATCATTTTTTTAATTTTTTAAAACAAAATGGGCAGGGAGGGGTTTCTTACGTTTTTTTAATCAGATGAGCAATAATTTAATTTGCCTCAGATTGTTTTTCTACAATTAAAAAAAAAATCAAAGGCAAAATGAACTATTTCAAATCCTTGATTAAAAATTACAAACCTCAAAAAAATATTTGTAATTTTTAAAATAACAAGGGTATCTGTTATTATTTCAAATCTCCGGAGATTTTATTATAATTCAACAAAAAAAAAAAAAACAATTCGTCTTATTTGAACTATCACGTCGACACCCGTTCTTTGACACGACAATCCTTACATGCTTTTTTTTTAGCAAAAACAAACAGCCCTCAACTTTTGGTAGGTGCAAGGGCTCAATCAGTCACATTAAAGACACATTTAAGCTAGTGGGGTTGCTTATTCACCTAACACACTGCTCAATGCATGTAACCTAGCTAAGTGACCTTGATATTTCTTAATGCTCTGTTTGGAACATAATAATTAAAAAAGATAATCCAAAATCGTGTTTGCAGCATATAAAAATAAGAAAGATTCCACCTAAAGAATTACATTAACTGACGCTTGCTTTTCACTTTTCAGCACTTTAATTTCGTCCGAATTCGTGAAAGTCGCTATCATAGCACGTGTAATTTGTCCGTTTGCGTTAAAATCGCAGTTTGCCCTTATCATCATGCCAGCCTTGCGATGTGGAGGAACACGTGGTTTTCACTTTGACGCGCCTGTCTCTCCGTGTACGGATCAGTAAAGTCAAGTGGGCCGCCTGCTTTTTAGGTGTAGAGTGGGCCACAGCCCATAAACTCTGAATTGACTCGGATTCTCCACATTATGGATGGCCCACTTATAAAAGCCCACCTACACTTCTCTAACTCGCCTTTTACACGTTTTGCACTAGGGTCGTAAATGATTGGAGTCGAACTGAAGACATCATTATTCAAATTTATTTGAATTATTATTGATTATTAATCTAATTGGGCTTTAATTAGATCAAACACGAGTGGAACTCGAGTAATTTCATATATTTTAGGTATATTTTATTATTTTTGTGTTAATGGAATTGAGATCGAGCCCACTAAAAAATTTACCGAATAATTTTTTCTGTTCAAATTTGGTTTGTTAAGTTCAACAAAATGAGTTCAAATCAATTTTTGTCGATCGATTTCAATTGAATATCAAATAGTTGGATCCACTGTGCAATATCTAATTTGAGTCGTAATTACTAATTCAAAAGTGGGCCCATCACTAAAGTCTCGTCGACAAAATGTAAAATTAACTGCCACCCCGATGGTTTATATTATGAGAGGACACAATCAATTTTAGCATCTCGACAATTTTTTTTCCATGATCTCAAATGATAGTTGATTCCAAATTCTGGACATCGTATAATTTAAAATTAGAATCACTCATAAATGTATTTTCGATCAATTACACTTTTGAAGTGGTATAAAGACAGGGGAAAAGTGGGATATGCTGTCCAAATTCCAAAAGTTTAAACCTTTTTTCATAGTAACATGTAGTGACAAGTCGTTGGTCACCTATGACTTCTCCGGATAATTTGGGACCTGAGAAAAAAGAATTATTGGGCTTGCTGGGAGGTCCCCAACTAAGATTCTTTGATACTTAAGTCAGAGACTAGGTCGAGATAGAAGGAATTCATTTCCCGAGTATTTAGTGTTTGTGTCATAAAAACATACCTTAAATGCTTATCTGAAGGTGGTATTTATAAGGTTGGATTTGCTCACTTGCTTTCTGTCAAATGTTTTATCAAACCTGACTTTTTCAGTCAATCCAACGGCTCCTATTCGAGGAGTTGATCTGATCGGGTCACTTGGATCCGGGTCTTCGACAGACGGATCGAGTCGCCCGCCCGCCCGACCGAGAGGATTTGGGTTCGCCCAAACCTGCAATTTTAGGTCTTCTTGAGGGGTACTTTTGTCTTCTTTCCTTGTTCCTTAATTACCCTCTCAAACCTCAAATTGATGTTTTGAGCGAAATTTAGTCAAATCAAACACAAGTAGCGTGATCTTTGAACATATTACTGTTTATCTTCCTAATCAAGTCGAGATTCTAATCTTATCTAACGAAGTATTGTATTCAAACTTGATTATTATATTGATAAACTAAAATTTAAATAAGTTATTACCAGTCAAGTATTGAATAACTCAATTTATTTTTCAACCCTATCCCCGGTATGTTTGAAATGCTCTTTTGATTCTTCCTCTCATACTCCAAGAAAATTGGGTTAGATTTCCTTGGGAGTAGACAAGGGCATTGTAGAAGAACAATTTTATTACAAGTGCAAAATGGCCTCAAGGGCCACCTTAAATAGGCAACGTACATACACTTGTAGGTAAGAATCTAACAACAGCAGATCCATTGGAGAAGTTAATGAATGCCTTCAACTACACAACAATGGAAGTAGTACAATGAACACTAAATGATACCCATCAAGACAGAACATCTTTGCACTTGCAATTAATCAATTGGTAGATGCAAAAGAACAACCTTACTCTTGTGATTTCCTAAGTAACTCAGAAGCCTTTTCTTGCAACGTTGTCCAAGCTGCAACCACATGCCTCTCTTCAGTCAGCGGAGCCCCCACCGCAAACCTTAGCACGTACTTGTCCGATAGTACCTACATTCGTTCGTGCAGAAATTAAGCTAGAAAAATGCATTTATTGGAGGTTGAAGAGGGTAATATGTCTCAAGTGAGAGAGATGTAACGTGTTTTGGGTGTACCGTGTGAGAGATGAAGAGTTTTCCTGTCGAGTTTACAGCATCAAGCAACTCGCGGTTCAATGTGTTAGCCGACTCAAGATTGTTCTGATGAGTAGGCAACAGGCGGAAGCAAACTAAAGAGAAATTCCGAGGGGCAGCAACCTGCAAGTTTTGTGCAGTGTCAAAAACTGAAAAGATCATTCTGCATGTGTCTCAATATTAACATGATTCTACACTCTATACGTCCCAGGTCTAAAATTGAGCAACGGCAGTTTGAATCTCGTTGTTTTTGTATGCAGATTTTCATACAGGACAGAGTGTATATGGAGGTACAAGTTTTCGGGCCAAAGAAAAAGTTTCAGAAAAGCATAAGAATTTTGCAGCAACCGGAGTTATTCTTCAGTGAGATATGGTTCGTTATGTTCCGACAGATAAACATATAGCTGCTTGTGCACTAAATTGTGCGTAGCCCGACTATTCTTTTTGTATAGAAAAATGAAAATAAATTAGAGCGTCGGACTTATTTGATAAACATGATCCAAGGGCTACTATCAACAAGTATCGGATGTAGCTGATCAAGAGATTGACGATTATCATTACCTCAAATCTCGGGTCTAGCTTAACAAGTTCTTCAAATTTCCTGGCTAACTCAACATGGTTTCTTATGTAAGCCTGCAAGTTTTCCAGCCCGTAAAGTCTCAACACCATCCATAGTTTCAGAGATCTGTAAAGGAACAGCCGTATTAGATATAGGGAACTAGAGTTTTGATTCTATAGAACGAGATGCAAAAAAGATGGCTACAGCAACGTGTAGGATCATCCCATCATTTCTTGGAAAATGACTAAGCTATCTGCATGAGATTGACATTTTTCTCTCTAATTGCAGGCTGACAGAAAATTGCATCCGTTTTTTGAAGTTTATCGACAGTCGACTAAATTTCCTTGACCCTTCAGTTTTTTCGGTAAAATACAATAAGTGATATTAGTAAAAATCCGGTAAGGAAGCTTGGCAGTGGCTTTCAAGCGATGACGAACCTGAACCTGCGTCCTAAAGGGATTTGCCAATCTTTGTAATCCACAACCATGTTGCCTTGAGAAGCCTGAATAACAATTACACAAATTTTAAATACATATTCTGACAAGAAAAACAGTTTATAATAAACTTCCCCGACAAGTAAAAAATCGTTCTTTACTGGCAGTTCAGAATTGAATCTTATGTAGTGATTACTGCCCAGCAAACCAACTCAGTGCAGGCCCATAATAGGCACTTTTTATGCCGGCATTGCAACTTTAACAAGGCTGGTTCAGTGAGTATTTTCATATTGAAATAAATTCATCAAGAGGAAGACATGCTCACTTTGTTTTGAAGGAACTCGGGATTCGTTGATAATGACTGGATGAGTGCACTTCTGTCCTGTTGATATGAATTAACATCGACTTTTGATCAGATCAGGGAATTACGAGAATTTATAGCAGCAAATAACTAATCTTCAGATGTTTCGCATAGTTAGGTGAAGTACTGATCGGCATCTCCAGAAGCAATCTCACGAACAAATGAGTTCTTGCGAAGATGCATTTTGTGGAGGTAAAGTGTTTCATAGTTAGAGTAACTAATATGACTTATCAATAAAAATTCATATTATTGAAAATGGCATTGGTTACAAGTGCTGGAATAAACGATGACTTAACGTTGTAAACTCAACAGGTTACCTTCACCCAGAGAGCCGAACAGTCAAAGTTCGTTAAAAACCACTTGTGTGCATTCATGTTAAACGAGTTGGCTTCTTCGACACCGTCAATATAGTGGCGAAATTCTGGACAGATACAAGCACTTCCAGCATAAGCAGCATCCACATGAAACCACAGTCCGTTACGCTGTATTTTGTCATGCATGCATCAGAAGTCCCTCTATTCTTTTAGCAAAAATAAGACTTGATAGATATATTGAATTATCGATGGAGTACGAATGATACAAATCATCAAAAGAAGACAATTTTTGGATGCATCAAAGAGTAAATACATCCCACAAACTCATCATGAAAACTCACATTCGAAATCTTCCCCAGTGCTGGCAGAGGATCCACAGCTGTTGATGATGTAGTACCAACCTACACATATAAAGGCAAAGTATGGGTTGACAGTAATGTGTTATTATATCCAGAAGTAAGTTCAACGTCCAGTAGAACAAATGGTAGTCAAGAAACTGGCCAAATTCATTGCAGATTTTGGTAGCCATAGTTACTTGTTTACACGAACCTCCCAGACCCATGCATTATAAGTCCAACCTCTAGCTGGTTTACGATTATGAACAGCGTTATATGCTCTACAATTAGCAAGACATGGTAGTGGTCTTAATCACGACAGGAGAATCCTTGGACTTTGTAATAAATAACACTGGTACTTTAAATTCCCGAAAACAAGAAAATCATACTTAATTACATGCAAAACAAAAATTATGAAGGATACAGTAGATGGCACAGAAAACATATGAAGGGTGGTTAAATTAGGTTTTTCTCATCACGGTTAAGAGACAACATATTCTTTTCTCAGCAGTGGAAAATATATCATTGGAATGAAGAATATTCACTTTGTAGTATGTTTTAATTAAATGAAAAATAGCATTGGAAAGTATGCAGCCAGTTAAAAAGATGCAGCATTTCAATGAAGTAATGAAAATATATCAACACAGAGCAAGCATGACAACAAATTGACGCAAAAACGTCCTCTTTTACATTTTCCTAATTTCCTTACAGTAGCACACAAGAAGAAGGGAATTAAACCAGAGGCTATGTCCTGTGAGATTGCTTCACTAAGTGATTCAGGAGAAAGAGAATATTCAGTGGAAGAATCTGTTTTCAGCACCCGGCAATTCTCAGAGTGAATTCCTGCTATCTGCCACCAAATGCAAACAAAGAATTGATTCGTGAGAACTAAAAAACACTGCTTTTCCAACTTAATCAGGAAACTAAATAGTTCGAGGAAAAATTATTATTATTATGCATTTCAAAATAGCAACGGTTCGGCAAGAAGTTGTGCAACTTCCAACAATAGTGTGGGCATAATACACCAATCACTGGTCAAGTGGTTCACCCAAGAAGCTGAAGGACGTTTTGGATTTGTACTCAAAACTAAAATTACACCTTGCAGGCTTTCAATAGAGCAGAATGAGTTTGATCAGAACTGTAGGCCACAAGCTTTCCAATGGCATCTTTCCCCACCCTTCTAAGGACTTTGTCCCGAGCAGCCAAGAGCACAACTAACACTGCTTCACTTGCAGTTCCCTGTATTACTCCACCACCTTTTCCTGAAACTCGACCCCAATATATAAACAACTTCTCATGAAAAAGTAATTGGCAAATAACTAATCAAACAAATAACTTATCATCATGTATAAAGAGAAAAAAGCCAATTATGCCTGCGAAAGTAAATGCTAAATTGAATTGCTCTATATACCAAAATGGCCGGGGCATGCCCAACTCCAGCATACCACTCAATGACAAAGGGATAGATAAGATGTCGTGAAAACTTTTGAGGCGATATTGTCTTTTCTAGTTTTCCTTTCACTGTGAGGAAGAGGTTTTCGGGTTCAAGAAAATTCTACCAACCTTAAGAGAAAATTCTAGAATATTCAAAAGATCGGAAGAAAACTACATTCGTATTTCATACTCTTGACCGTTAATCTGAATTTCAAATAAACTTCAGATCATTATCCTGTACTGGATATCATTCCTGAGCTCAATGAAAATACATATATTAGATTTTTCTGGTGTAAGCATCTCCGAGTAGAAGCTTCTACGGACATGCAATTGACAAAAATCTGAATCCAGAGTAGGTAACATGGACAATGAATTTGGACGAGACAACAGTTCCTGTGCTTTAGGCTAGGAGCTGAAACTTCAACACGAACTTCTTAAGTAAATGCAGGCAATACCTGTAGAAAGGAATTCATCAGGTAGCTTAAGAGCCTTAGCAAGCCAATCGAGAACTATCATTTCAAGTTCTGTCGCAGCAGGAGAAGTTATCCAACTGAATCCCACCATGTTTATGGCAGCACTAAGCATTTCCCCCAAGAACCCTGCAACACTGCTGTTGGATGGAAAATATGCAAAGTATTCCGGGCTTTGCCAATGGGTTACTCCTGGTAATATTTTGTTCTGAACATCTGTGGAGAAAATGATCCAGGCGAATGCTGGCTCTGTCAATACCCTTCTCAAAGGTTACGAGAAAAACTTCTGAAGTTCATATAATTTTCATTAGTTATGTCTCCACTGTTGAATCGAATAACATAGTAAAGATGCCGAGAATAAAGTTCAAACTGCAAATACAAGGCCATATTGTTTACTTAAACTCTTTTACCATCCAAAACAGCTTGCAATGATTCAGGGCAAGCAGGCGCAGAGTCTGGCAGAAGTTCACGCAGATATCCAGGCTACAGTAAGAAGATGATAACATCATCACTCTTATTTAAAGAATCAAAACTATCCCTGCAGCTTCAACTATGAAATTTGCCTACTTTTATCCTTTTTTATTATAAATTCGACTTGATTCACTAGAGGTCTTGAATTTCAAGAACCAAAAAGAGAGCATTTTTCGGAATTGACAGTGCATAATGGAACTATTGCAACAGTATTGCCTCCAGTAAAGAACCATGTCAAAGTTCAAATATACTAACAAAAGTCTACCATAACAGAGAGACAACCTTAACCAATTTCCATAGGGCAGAGGCAAACAATCAATAAAGAATAAATACAGTGAGTGTATAAGATATAAATACCTGAACTTGGCTAAGAACAGGGAAGCTCTCAATATTCTTGTAATAGTCAGCAATGAAGTCCACCATCTTGTGGGCACACTCCCTCAATTGCTCTGCATCCATGGGCTTCAATCCACCATCCCTGTCACGCAGCAGAAATCGCATTTTTATACACACTATCACAAAATCCCATTCAAGAAAATGCAAGAACCATCAACGGAAATGAAGTTGCACCAAAAGAAAATCAATGTAAAAGAAGTCGAACGAATAGATTTTCATACATTCTTGGGAATTTGGAGAAGCAGCCGGAGAGATGGAGGTGGGATTCAGTTTATTTGCTTTGATCTTTGCTGGGATGAGAAAAAGAAAGGGAAGCAGCAGGCTTGAGATTGAAGTGTGAGTGTGAGAACGACAAAAATCTTGGACGGCAGGCAGGCAACTCTGCCACGCTCACGCTCCTCTGTCCTATCTCTTCGGAGTTGGCTGATTGTTCGTTTCTCTTTTATCGGGAAAATTGGTCAGCATCCGCGGGTGTAATATACTTATCAATTAATAATTTTTCTTGAATTGTACGAAAATTTAAAGTGTTATACTTATTATATAATTAATTTATAATTCGTTTGATTTAAACGAAAGAAAAGGTAAAGTAAAAGGGGAAACGTGTAGGAAAAAAATAATAGTTTTCACTTTTTGGTACAAGGAAAATATAATGAGAACAAATGATTAGTTTTTATAATTTAATGTTTATCCTTTCTCTTCATTTTGTATTAGAAAATAAACAAGTTAATATTATACTAATATAATTTTAGTATATCAAAAAATTAAAATCTTATTAATAAAAATATTTATAAAAAAGAACAATAATATTTTTTTATTAATAAAAATATTCATCAAAATAAATATTGTTCATTTATTCCAAATTATTCAGTTTAAATAAAATAAAAATTACTACAAACGCCCTCAAATAAAAAAATTCAAATTCAAATATCAGAGCTTTTGTTGGTCTTAGAGTAAATAAAAATAAAATATGTATTTTTTGTCTTTTGGGCCTTATTCTTCCATTTTTTCGCCGAATTTTGGACAGAAACGAAATTGAACTCCGAAAGGGTTTCATATACATCCAATTTTACTTCACCTTCATATCCCCCTTAACCAAATGCTAAACTTTTTCTTATACATCCCTCTTACTCCCACTTCTCTGATACTTCCACTTTCCCCCCAATCAAACATACCCTGAGTGTTTGTATAAATTTTTGCGTATCAGTAGAGATATATGTATAATTATAATTATAATTTTAAGTGATATACTTATAATATTATAAGTAATTGGATAAAAAATTTACCCTATTGATATTTTAGCACCAAATAATAACTCAATGCCTTTTGATATAATATAAATACAACCTTCTCTGTTTCAAAAAAAAAAAATAACTCAATGCCCTATAGCTCATTAACCTATAACTCTTAACTAAGTACTAGCTCGGGTTACACCCTAGCTCCTAGTTTTTAGGGGGAGTCTTGCGTCGACCAATCTGACGATGACTCCATACAAAAGGACTGAAAATGGCTTGATCAGTACATAAATTTTGAGGAACATATAAATAGATAAGATGAAGAGTAGAGATTGGCTATTAAGGGGGTAAGTAAGGATTACAGGTATTCGTGCTACGACGAAGCCTTTTCAAAAGGCTAACAACTTAATAACTTTAGCTTTGATTTCGCTCCTACTTGAAATATGCAGTCAGTTAGTAATTACTTTTCAAAATAATTCTTCTTAGAAATACCATCAACGTTACTTCCCCAACGTTCATTAATAGTGTAGCACCACACCATTCACTAGCTCCTATTTGAGCCACCTTGTTCGTGCCCGTCACCTGAGGGTCACTCACTCTCGCATCTAGCTCTGTAGGGGAACAACTTCATCGATCATAGCCATCTCCTCCGTAGCTCAGAAATGAACTGATTTTCGTAGGTAAATGGGAAGATTGATTTGGGCTTAAGCCCAAACATATAAAAACTACTTGGGCTAAATAATCAGCCCAATATAATTAGTTGGCCCATTTTTCATTCTAATTGGCCCAGTCCATCACTCTCTGCGGCGGCGGAGTTGCCGTCTATATATTTCTTCCAAATCAAAATAATTTGCTCGACTTTCCGGCGGAGGACGGGAGAAAATTCACCGTGAAATTATACATACAGGTATCTCTGAGTATATAGATACAGATAATGGAAGATGAAGCCGAGATATTTGAGGGACTCAGATCGCAGTTCCCTTTGAGTTTCGGTAAGCAATCCAAATCCGAGACCCCTCTCGAGCTCATTCACAACGCCACCCGTCGGGCCACCGCTGCCGCCGTAAACTCGGATAAGCCATCTGCATCCACCTCAAGTGACAGAGCAAATGCGTTTCCTTCTCTATCCAGTTCCTCTAAAGGCTGGCTCGATTCCTTGAAAAACTCTAACCCTAGAAATCCGAAGAAGAAAGCAAAAGAGGATGAATTAATTGGGCCTCCCCGCCGACCAGTGAGTTCGGAGGAAGATGGACCCGCGATAATTGGGCCGCCTAGGCCGCCTCCTGGAAGTGGTGTAGTGGATGAGGATGATGAACTAGTAATTGGGCCGCCTAGACCACCTCCTGGTGGAGGTGGTGAGGATGATGATGAGCCAATGGTTGGGCCGCCTAGGCCGCCCCCTGGCAGAGATGGCGAGGATGATGATGATGGACCAGTTATTGGGCCGCCGAGACCACCTCCTGGCCACATGGAGTCTGATTCTGACGAAGATATGGATGAAGAAGATGAGGATTCTGGGTATCGAATTCCACTGAGCAATGAGATTGTCTTGAAGGGGCATACCAAGGTAAGATGTCTGGCTGATGTGGTTTTTGGAACCTTTTTTATACTATGATGGCTTAGCTTCTCAAGTTGTATCTTTTGGGTTTTAGATCATGTTATGTGTTGATTCCACTAGTATTATCTAATTCTTTTGTGAAGATTGCAATGGCTTTTAGATATCTTATGTTGGGTAAGTTCCGGTCTCGAGCTCCTAAAAGAGATTAGAGTCAAGTGAATAAGAGCCTTGGTTTACTATAAAAGTAAGTAGTCCTAGAGATATTAGAGGCAAATGAAAAAGAGGCTTGGCTATTATAGGAGGTGAAAGGTAAGTTTCATTAATTGCAGACAAGCACCACTGTCCCATTAAAGCGAGCATATAAACTAATAGTTGCAGAGACGGCCATAAAATTAGCGGTCTTTCAGCATCTTAATATCCTTTGAAAGCTCACTTTAATTAAATTGAAAATCCTGTGTGAAAAGTTCTCATTCCATCTTTTGGATGTCTTCCTGTGCCATGAAATGACATGCTCCAATGCGAGGAAGCTTTTTCTTGTTTTGGATCTTGGACAGTCTTGTGACAGCACTTCTTTTGGCAGGTGGTTTCGGCGCTTGCTGTGGATCACTCAGGATCTCGAGTCCTATCTGGCAGCTATGACTATACGGTTCGCATGTATGATTTTCAAGGCATGAATTCTCGTCTTCAGTCATTTAGACAGCTTGAACCATTTGAAGGTCATCAAATTCGTGGTTTGAGTTGGAGTCCTACATCAGATCGATTTTTGTGTGTGACTGGCTCAGCCCAGGCTAAGGTTCTTCTACAATGATGATTCATGTCTCTCTTCTTGGCTGACACTGTAGCATGTTGAAGTTTAACTGATATTCTTGCTGCTCTGGTGCAGATCTATGACCGTGATGGACTTACATTGGGTGAGTTTGTCAAGGGGGACATGTATATTAGGGATCTTAAGAATACTAAAGGCCACATATCTGGATTGACTTGTGGAGAGTGGCATCCAAAGGCAAAGGAGACTATCTTAACATCTTCTGAGGATGGCTCACTACGAATATGGGATGTAAATGACTTCAAAAGTCAAAAGCAGGTAAGTGTGTTATTATCTGGTTGCTTTTGATGGACGAATGTCAACATAGGACATCCTTTGATTTGCACCTAAGTTTTGCTTGGAATAACTTAATAATAGTATAAGTACAAGTATAGATTAGTGCTGATAAGTAACATGCATAACCATGCAAGATAATTTCAGGCAGTGGAAGTTCTTAAACCATAAAAAAGGCATACTATGAAGATATGTTCTGCCTTGGGTGTACACTAGGCAGCTGTGAGATTGCAGCATATGCCCACAATTTAAACTAAACTGTCATGTAAGTTTGGTCACACGAGCAGTGAAGTGATAAAAACAACCATGTATGACATGATAGATGCAATGGTCCAAAAGGTTCTTCTCTAGTTAAACTTCTGATATTGATCTCTTTTCTATACTATCCTCTTTTTCTTTCTTTTCTTTTTGCTAGTGCTACATGAATGTATTCATGATGTTCTTTTGGGTTGATTGTCTCTCTCTTAATAGGTTATTAAACCCAAACTTTCTAGGCCTGGGCGAGTTCCTGTAACCACGTGTACCTGGGATCGTGAAGGAAAAAGAATTGCAGGTGGTATAGGGGATGGCTCTATACAGGTACTTTTGATTGATGTTTTGATGTATCTCTATTCTACTTTTTCACTGAGAAGAGAGAGGGTACTCGGCAATTTTCTCGTCTCTTTACTGCTGGGATTTGTCTTATATATACACTTCTTGATTATTGTATCTGCTTTCATTTGATAACATCTTTTACAGGTGTGGAACATCAAAGCTGGATGGGGAAGCAGGCCAGACATATATGTTGCAAATGGCCACACGGATGATATTACAGGGCTTAAGTTTTCCAGTGACGGATTAACACTGTTGTCAAGAAGCTTTGATGGTTCACTCAAGGTATTCAATGCTATAGTGTGGTGTGGAAACCTACTTTTCCCATTGGTTTCTTTTCTTTTATTTATTTTTTTTGGTTGAGGAGGAAAGCAATCTCGATCAGGCCCATTGTTCAGGTATTCACCTACTTATTTTTTTAACCATGTGTACTAGGTCTGGGATTTACGTCAGATGAAGGAGGCTCTTCATGTGTTTGATGATCTTCCGAATCATTATGCTCAGACAAATATTGCATTCAGCCCCGACGAGCAACTCTTCTTGACTGGGACATCAGTGGAAAGGGAAAACACAACAGGGGGTCTGCTATGTATTTATGATAGAGCTAAATTGGAACTGGTCTCTAGAGTTGGAATATCACCTACATTTAGCGTAGTTCAGTGTGCTTGGCATCCGAAACTAAATCAGGTAATATAACTTTGCAGCTCCACATTTGCCTGAAACTACTTGACAGCAGCGAACATATCATCATATCTCGTCATTTTTCAAATTTGAGAACCAACAATTAGTAATCGGACAGGATCTATAGTTTCTCTTTTCGACATGCTTTTGGTGTGCGTAGACATGTTACCCATATAAACTTTTCGGTCCCCGACTCTGCAGATCTTTGCAACAGTAGGGGATAGGCATGAAGGAGGAACTCACATACTATATGATCCAACCATCAGCGAGAGAGGAGCACTTGTGTGTGTTGCACGTGCGCCAAGGAAGCAATCTGTTGATGATTTTCGGGCACAACCCGTTATTCACAATCCTCATGCACTACCGTTATTCAGAGATCAGCCTAGCCGCAAACGCCAGCGTGAGAAGATATTGAAGGATCCACTTAAGTCTCACAAACCTGAGCTACCAATGGATGGGCCAGGTCATGGTGGAAGAGTTGGTTCCACCAAGGGAAGTTTGCTAACACAATACCTTCTCAAGGTAATATCGCTTACCTCATTCTCAAACAGAGTTGTGGTCGGGCCACAAAAATCTCACATATTTTATCCTGTTTCAGCAAGGTGGCTTGATTAAGGAAACATGGATGGAGGAAGATCCAAGAGAAGCCATCCTCAAGTATGCTGATGTTGCTGCCAAAGATCCCAAGTTCATTGCCCCAGCATATGCACAGACACAGCCTGAACCAGTGTTTGAGAAGTCTGACGAAGAGGATGAAGAGAAATAACTGGTGATTATGGGCATTTTTTTCTCATGGTTGACGTTAGAGTTACATTTAATTGTATCGTTTGTCTTTTTTGTTTTCGTTGTCGAAGCAGAATCTTTGATAGATAGGATGATAACTGGAGATTGCTTTCCTGCATTCGTAGGATAAAACGAGTTCCATAAAATTATGAACACCATGCGGTGAGTCTGTTCAAAATATCAAACAACTGAAACAGCAGGAGAAATAACCATGGAAACCTATGAAGAGATCCCACGGTATGAAGAACCATCAAATCTGTAATACCAAAACGAGTGAAGGGTGCAACAAGAGTTTCAGCGATGGAGCAAATATAACTTAAAGCTTTAGAAATATAGTGATCTCAGATGCTTTCCTTTCACTTGTAAACAATTTATGTACAATCTATATGCTTTACTGTACTTTGTAATTACATGATGATCAAAATGCAAGCTCGAAAACTATACACATAAAAAGAAATCAAGTTTTGACAATGTTCTACAACAGATTTTGTAATAGCCACTAAAGAGCCAGAACAATCGAGATGACGTTTGGAAATGTTGCTCTTGATCCATTTTAAGCTGTAAATTATAGCTTCTCTCTCTCTCTGTTGATACTTTCTGGCTTTTCTGAACTACGGTTGGCTCACAAGGGTCTTCAATAGTCTTGATTCTCATAGCTTGAAAGACGAGAATCTGACAGAACAGTAAATAGCTGTGTTTCCACCAATAACTGCCAAAGCCCAAAAACAGAGTACGCATTGTGAAAATCCCTTGCAATCAAAATGCTTAGATACATTACTTTCGTAACTCTAGTTACTCTACAATTAATGATCTAGATGAGTTTGCCATTAAGGATCTTCTCTTGCAGGGTTTGTCTTGGTTTCTCTATTCAAATGCATTCAAACACAAAAAACAATAATATAACTGTAACATCTAGAATGTAATGTGATGCAAGAGATAAACACCCAAAGGCAGGCAATATGATTTCAACAGTGAAAAGAGTTTTATATCGACTAGCCAGTAACATTAGCAGCAGCGAGCCCAGATGGTGTTTTGATCTCAACATGAATAACATTGAAGCTGCCTACATGAATCAAATTTGCAATTATCACCTAAAATCCAATAAGCTCATGATGTTCAGATTGTCCCTGGCACAGAGCAACTCTTGCCAGACAATGCCTTGGTACACGTGAACGAGTTTTATTATGCGGAATTTTTGATACCACTTCTTCTATTTTGAGAATGTTCCATGTGTTGCAGGCTTGCTATATCAGTTTATGACTTGTTCATGGTTAACCTATTTACATTTTGGCTCATGTTGTATGTTTTCTGAGAAGTTAAGCTGGTAAATGTGTTCTTGAATATCAAATATCGAAGAATGTTCCACTTGATATGAAAAATAAAATTTCACCATTTTGCACAGGTGAATCATCTATGTAACCCACAGGTTTGCCTTCTATAGGCAGATGCTATGTGGTGGTGAGCCAGCAGAGTTGCATTTAAAAGACCCCTTCTAACTATTGGTGCCTGAGCTTTTGTAAAGCTTTGAAGTTAATTCGAATCGATGAGTTTGCATAAGTGATACCACAAGTGATATCTATTGAAAAGGAAAACCACAAGTGATACCTATTGAAAAGGTATTGGAATATTAACACTAAGGCTGGCTTCAAAAGAATGACAAGGTAAAACAATCAACATGTATCAGCTGCAAACTAGTCATCTCTGAGAAGGAAAAACAACCAAAATGGTATGACTTGTACCTCAACAAAGGGCTGGTCCTCAACGGGAAAGGAATGAATGAAGCTATCCTTGAGAAGTATAGAAACCTGAAATGGTGGCAGTAATTTTTTGAACTGACAGTCACCATAGACCTGACTATGCACAAGAACATGTATAGATAATGAAGCCTGAAGAGGAAATCAAACCCTGTCATTATTGGATTGCACACTTGTAATTGTGTGTGACCTCAAATCTGAACAAAGTGATTCCAAGTACTGGCGCATGACAATTAAAAATTGTGAGGCAGCTTCAGCCTGCAAGTCCATGAGAGAAAGATAAAAACAAGCATTGCAAAGATTTCTTACATCATCACTAATACACCACCACTGCAGAATTAACTGATGATGCAGACTGTAAACAATTAGTTAACCTAAGATTTTTGAATAGTTATGAAGGCATAATTACATCCAATGATGATTTACATCATCATTATGAAAGAATTCACTGATGATGCAGGCTATAAACAATTACTTGCAGCAATTTAACGGAAACGAAGAGGATTGGCACCATAACAACATATTGAGACAAAGCTCAGGGTTGAAATTATTAAAATTGATAAAGCTCAATTAGAGATGAGAAATGAAGCTGCAAAATAATAAGTCTTCATAGTCCGGAGAAGGCATGAAGAATTGAGGTCGTATGAAAAGATTGTCCCAAGCATCGATGTTGTCGCCAACGAGAGATTTTATGTCAAATATTGAATTTATCTCCCAATTAGAGTCACCAGATGGATAAGGCCTCACCTTTTCAAATGAAATGTTTGATTGTATCTATAGTGCATTAATTTAGGACAATAAAGCGAACCTCTAAAAATTGGAGTGAGTTTCACATAATTTGCTTGTTATATATTCATGAAGCAATACTATAACCTGAGTGGAAGTTGGAAATAGATGGGGAAATGCCTGGTTTTATTTCTCGAGGCACTTAGAAAATGTGCAGATCTGGTGTCTTGTCCGTGGTTGCATTTGAACTTTGGGATGACAATGGTGTCTTTCGAAGACAAGGCAAAATACAGACAACTACTTGAAAAGTTATTATATAACAAGACCTGACATCTCATTTGCTTAGTTAGTCAATTTATGAATAAACCACAAACTATCTACTAGGAAGCTGCCCTCGTGATACTAAAATATGTCAAAGTTGCTCCTGGTGAAGGTTTGCTTTTTACAAAGCATGGTCATCGGAAACTTATTTAGATGCTGATTATGCTAGCTCAGAAATCACAGAAGATCTACATCTGGATATTGCACCTACGTTTGGGGGGGGGCGGGGGGGGGGGGGGGGGGGATTTAACTTGGCGTAGTAAAAAGCAAAGTTTTGTTGCTCGGTCTAGTGAATATTGGACTATAGCTCACACGACCAGTGAGATGATGTGGTTGAAAAATCTACTGGGAGAATTGGGTTTCTCGTATGAAGTTGATTTTCATTTCATCTGTGAAGCTGTTATGAGTGGAAGAATTTGTACTCCATTTACTCACCTGTCAGGGTCGCAGATTGTTCACCAAGGTTTTGGGAACTAAGCAGTTTCAGTTTTTATGTAGCAAGGGAGCATGGTTGACATATATGCTCCAACTTGAGGGCAAGTGTTATAAAGTTGTTAGGAGATTTATATATATCTTCCTTATTTGTGATTGATACTTTTGGTAGATAGATCAATCACAACCTTACCATATTTGTATTTCTATCCTAATCGTAACACTATATATTTGGGATTAGTTCTTTAATAATATTCAAGCCTTTCTTTTCTTCCTATTTAACACTGGGAATCCGGTGTTCCACGAGAAACAAAAAATATTGAAGTTAATTGTCACTTGTACTCGAGGTGGTCAAGAGTAAAAAGTTTGTTCTCCATACCCCTTCAAAGCAGAGCGCAGATCTTTCACTAAGCTTTGGGCAAAACAGTTCAATAACTTGTATAACACGCTGGACACGATTGATATATATGTTCCAATTTGAGGGGGGGGGGGGGGGGGGGGGGGGGCGTTTTGAAGATATGATATGATTTGTTATATGTCTAGCAGGATAGTTATCTTTTGTGGGTGCTTGTCCAATCTCTTATATTAGAGGTTGTTATTCCTGAGAAGTATATACATAATCTTTTCCTTCACTATTGTTCACAAGAAATATCAAGTATGTCAAAATAATTTACAGTTTAAGTACTAAAATACTACTAGAAATTATAAATGACTACTTTGACTTTTCTTCAGCAGAAACTGATAGCAAAATGAAAGACAAAAAGAAAGAGAGACTAATTATAATTTCATAGTATTCAAGATCAAGGAGTGCTTTCCATTAAAAAAATACCTGTGCATCATTGCATTTATATACTGGATGCCTCTGAGAAATAGAGCCTTTGCATGATAATGCAGCATGGATAGGCCTAAGTTCTGAAATAAGTTCTCTGCGTTGAGGTAGTTGAGGCAGATTACGAGTTTTGACCTACACCAAGTTTATGAATATAAATGAATGTCACATAAGCAACTTCCATCAAACTGCTTTTAAAGCTCAAGTCAACATCTAATAACTACAACATATAAACTATACAGTGAAGGCACCAAAACACATCTATTTCGGAAACAACTTAACAGAATCATCTTGCAAACTTGACCCGACAAAATATGTAATGAAACTTAATTTGCCAGACATTACTACATATGCTTAAAAAGGGACATTGCATTTCAATTCAAAGATGTACCATGCAGATTCTAGAGTAAAAAGAGGAAATAGAATGTCAGTAAAATGAAAAAGGGCAGGGTAGGAGATGATCTGAGCCATAGTGGAGACTCGAATTGTATAAAAGCATGAACTCATAGAACATGTGTATCATGTGATTGATGAATATCTCTTGATAGTTATATGAAGCAGAAAGAAAACTAGCCTTATTCATGTGATTTTGTCGCTAGGGATGTGCATGTCAAGATTTATGAGTGGGTAAATCATGGGCATGAAACAGACACCAAAACAGTTAGTACTGTGCTAATAGGAGATAGAATGAGAGGAAAGTCTCACAGCCCAATGTCCAGTGTAACAGAGACTGGTCCACATAATGGAAAAAGTCAAGAAATGCTTATGACTTGTCAGGAGATGCATCTCATCTCAACAAAGACATGAAGGTAGATATAAAGATATGGGTTCATATCTTGACCACATACCACTCGGATATGCAATTGAAGAAAGTGACTTTCAATTAAAGTGGTTAAAAAATAATAATGCATTAATTACAACGATGATAATAAGGATGACATGGAATATGCTGGAGAGAACCTGGTCCTAGAATCAGCTGATGAGAAGAATTATCGTTGTTATATTGGGGAAAAAACCTCAATGTAAAAGTAACATAATTGCAGATTTAAGGTCAACAGTTACTATGATCAGAGAACAAGACACTGTTCAGTCATTCGAGGGTAGTATGAGAAACACAGTTACGCCATTGAGCTGAAAAGTAGCAATCCATGACAACTTGAATAGCATTTTAAGCTTCTTAGAAGGTCAGCCACCCAAGGGTGAATATGGCATAGCCGAATTTTGCAGATTCCATCTTGGAAGTCCATTTTGTTCCACTGTATTCTTTTCGTTTCTCTTTATTTTTCCATTTAGAAGTTTCATTCGTGATTTTGCCATACCGAGAACACAAGAAATTTTTAGATAACCAAATTCTGAAAAGCATGAGATGCAGTAAAAATTTGACCAACCTTGTCTCTGATTACATTAACTTGAACCATATTAGAGGTATTCATCTGCAGGTCAGCTAGTTTATGCTGTACACCAACCTGCATGAAGATTCGACCAAAAAGACAATATCAAACTATCATATCTTATATTGCACAAAAAATTTATATGATATCTTATTCCTTCTAATAGTTTTCCGAAGGGAAAAAATAAAATTATTAGGTTAACGTTAGACATATTTAATTATTAAAATGATTCTCCTCTCTAACACATATTTAGACAAGGTGGACATTCAATATGATATCAAAGCCAGAACCAAACAAGAAGTTTTGAGTTAGAATATTGCTCACCGCATTTTATGAAAAAGAGTTTCACATGCTAAGCTTTACAAAGAAAATTATCATCTGTACATGAGGGCGGCTAAATATATTAAATATTAAATGGTTCTCCTTTCCAACAACTGGTCTTGTAGATGCTATACAGAGTGTTTGGTACACCAGAATTTTATATTCACACATATCCTATTTTTCCAAAAAAAAAAAAAGAAAAAAAAAAGAGAGGTATGTGAAAATCGTCCATACATCAAGTGCAAAAGCACCAGTTGTATATGAATTTAACCCTAATCAGCTTGACAGTTTTGATGAAATGATCATTCACATGAAAGAAAAAGTTCAAGAAAGAAAAGTAATATCTAGAAAAGTTAACATAACACATCCACATAAATCATTAGAATGATTTATGGCCACCTTAGTTGTTTGATTCTCAACTTAATCCTTGTTTTCACTTTTGTTTAGTATGCCAATGTAGGTTTCATGTCCACTTTTGCCGAAAAAAAGTGTTGGTTGGGCTTTATTTTCAAAACCATAAGTTTAAAAGATCCCCAGTTAGCAAAATTGCCATGGATGTCTTCCAGAAAGCTAATCAAGATATCAATTTATCCTCAGGACGCACCTACCTCAATCTCCTTCATCACATTCTTCTTTTTGTTTTTTTTTTCCCTCTAATTGTCCATCAGACCGCCCACTGGACTTTCTTCTTCCTCCTAAACCCCCAGTTCTCTCCTTCCGACATTTTTATCCACGGGCTCTTAATAAACCGAGGAATAAGAAAAGTTGTTTGCACTCTACAATGAAGGTCAAGGCGCCAAAAAGTATGACAATTTTTTACGAACAATAAAGTATTGAATATTCAACAATGAAGGCTAAATGAGAATCCCTGGAAGGTTTGAATTCTCTGTTGATTCCTGAAGCATTGCAACAAATGTAAACCTGCCCATGCTTCAATATCTATCGCACTGCACTGGATTTTGCATTATTCCCCTGTATGTTATGCCTGTGGCTCCTTCCTTCAGCTTTCCTAGTGCTATTGTGTTGTTGGTGTGCTCTTTGGTCTTTCCTTAGGCCTCTGCAGTTTCATCACAACCTTGTGCATGCCTTCGTTGTGCATGGTTTGGAGGGGTGCACTCGAGGCTTCTCTAACCCTTGGACCAACCCATTCGCCATGAACACATGGCCCAATGTGATACTACTTTATAGTGCTAGGTACGTAATGATGAAACTGGGGACATAGGATAGTTTTCATACTACCACAAGCACATAAGTTATTCCAAGTAACTATTCTGAAATATTCATAAGTGCGTAATCTTTGATATTCCATGGACAGCAACAAAGAATGCAGAAATATAATCAGCTATTATGCAATAATTAGAAGGAATTAGAAAGCAAAAACTCACAATGAAAGGAACAGGAGCATCAAGAAAATCTAGCATCTTCCCTGGCAAAATCTGCATAAGAAGTCAAATAACTGAATGGGATAGCTTTAGTCAGAATAAGTGAAGACATATGCGCAGAGACAATTGGCTTTAAGAGCAAGACTGTTGACAACAGAAAACAACAAATTGAAACCAAAATAGGAAGCCGCATGACCGAATCATGCTCAATGTCAGAGCTATTTAAAGGACCTCCAGATGTTATTCATGGTGGAAATTTTCAAGTCAGAAATATAGAGATAATTCAACGTTAGGGACACAGGCGTGAATTATACTGTCTTGGAACATAATCTATATGAACCAAAAAACGAAAAAAATACTGATATTCAAATTAGGGAGAAATTGCAAATTATAATTGCTTCCGAGTTTTTCCATTCAAGAAGCATACAGATATAAAACGAAATATGGATTTTTTTCCAATTCCAGAGTTCCTAGTTTTGCATAAATTTCAAAACTGCTGTATTTATTTGATAGAACTTTCATAAGTAATATTGAATTTTAACTGAAACGCAATATGCAAAATATTCCAAAACTCACTGGAAGAAATAAACTCTGCCATTCAAATGGACGTATAATAGGGATAACGGACAACACAACAGCCGATAGAACACCCTGTGCAGAAAAGCTACATAATTAACTCCTTCCGCAAAGAAGAACAAAAAAGAGTCAAGTTTATTGTACCATTTCAGGAAAAGTAAAAGTACCAGATTTGGACACAGCACAACCACTTGTTTCTCCAATAAGATACCAGTGACCAGGGCCAAAACCTGCACATGAAACCCATCAAACTCTACAAATCACATAGCAACATTAACTCCATGATAAACCTGCCCCTGAAATTTTGAACATACGTTCACAAACAAAATGAGATATCTGTGATTGAGAGAGGAAGAATTATGAAGCATTTTCGGTGTCCAACCAGACAAAATGCATGAATCAGTCATCCAAGAAATAGAATTAAGAAATTTTGTAACTTTTCAGAACTATATGACATTGATCGTGTAGCTCGAAAGGAAATTCCCTGCTTTGACAGCTGAGTTTATGAATTAAGTTCCTCGTCTCGAAACTAAGTTTTGCTTTCAGCTTTGTCTTATGGTTTCTGGGGGATATTCTTCTGCCCTTTATATTATTTTTAGGTGCCTAATAGAGTCTCACTCTCAGCTGACGGTGAAAAAATGAAAAGAAATCAAGAAGATGTTCCTCTAGCATGAGAGATGGTAAATATTTCTTAAAGCACGGAGGACAAATCAAATCCTAGATGTTCCTCTAGCATGAGAGATTGTAAATATTTCTTAAAGAATGGAGGACAAATCAAATCCATGTTTTGAATTTTAGATACTGATGCAAGTTCTTTCATTCTGTATAAGATAGATTTATATCAAAAAGAGGTTTGCAGTAAGCTCATGAAAAAGGTGGGGAACTATTTCTTGATTGCTGATGGTGGGAGCCCCACGCTACTGCCCTTTGCATTCGCACTGCTAAACTGTAAACCAATAGCCTAGCAAGTACACAAAAATTCGTGTCTGAGCTCACTCCAATGATTTTGAACCCAAGTTACCAAGAAACCAATTTAGTTAAGTATGCACTTTGGAGAAAAAGGACTAATATGATGAATGTGATCGTTAGAGAGACTATGTGAATGCTCAGGAGATGTACAAACAAAATAAAAATATAGATGGACATGCTTCGAACATGAAATAAAATCTCTTAGTTTTCAGATAGGTTTTTGAAGGGTGCTACTTCAGCGAGAATAAAACATTTATCTAAGAAGTGGCGACAAGGATAAACAATAACTCAAGTGAACTAAGACTTCAAATATATAAATCCAGAAAAGAAACATTACGCTTTCTAGAGAAAGAACTCGACATATCGTAGCTGTTGACCATATAGAGAGTGAAAGAGCTTCCTCGGCAGCAGCTAATTTTAACTTGACCTTTAAGATCAGATTGTATCGATAAGATTTGATTTTGTTCTTTCATAGATAAGAAATCCAAGGACTTATAAATCATCACCAATCAGTCTAACCTGAGAGACTTCCTTTGGATTTTTCAGTTCAAGGTCAAGATACTCGTCGCACAATCCAAGGGCAGAGACTGGAGGACGTTCATACTCAATGGGCTGCAAATGCTCTAGTGGCTGAAAAGTTATTTTGCTTTCCCCTTGAAGGAAGAGACGTTAGAATGATAACACACAAATAATCTGTAATAAATCGGCTTTGTTCTCCTATCACAGAGATCAGACGAAAAGATAGAGTGAGGAAGAGATGCATAGGAAAATGAAAACACCAAAATGCTGGAACAGTATACCTGGAGGCATCATAAACTCACCCTTGACCATTCCACTCCGATATCATCACTGGGATCTTTATCATGGTTATAGAAGAAATCGTCATCTTCCTCCTCTGATGCCATACTTCTAGCTGAACTGCCAAACGAAATTTACATATTCACAGAAAAATACACGAAAAGAACAAATAGGGAATTGTGTCAGCAAAGCAGATCCATGCAAGAAATAACCCCAATGCAAGAAAGTAACATAACGGCTTCATTTAGCTCCCTATAACTCTATGAAAATCAATTTGGAGAGACATTATTCGGTTACCGAAATGAGTTCTCAAAACTTTGGATAGCTTCCACTGATGAGTTCCTAGCTATGATACAAGGACCGGCATCTGAAGTATGACCATTGTTTTGAATCCTCTGTGTCTGCTCCGAACTATTTGATCGCTTTTCTGAGTTCTCAGAGATATAATCATCAAAAGCATGCATATTCGTGCTACCATCCTTATCCAATTCCCTCATTTGACTGCGATCTGATGCATCACTGATAGTAGCACTTACAGGAGAAAAGGGTTCCCAGATTGATGATGGTATCTCCTCATCAGACATAACACCTGCTGCAGCAGAAATTAGAGCCACTGCACCATTAACAGGTAATTCTGAAGCGATCCAGTCTGTGTCACTTTCCCCATAAGGAGAGTCAATATTTCCATTTACATGATTTTTTGGCATTGATTGAGAAGGGACATAATCAGCAACAGCTGTATCATTAACAAACTGCGTAATCCGATTCAGACGTTCCTGTGCAATGACGCTGCATTCAAGTAAATGAACTGCAGTGAGTTATATATCTATTTATAATTTTTCAAAATGAGGAAAATATGAAGCTAAATGTTGGAGTTCATAAACAAAACTTTCAATCAGATATCTTGTAGAGAACACGAATTTTAATGAAACTAATACTAACCTATTCAACATCTCATAGTGTAACTCAAAGAAAGGTACTTTGGTTAAGATACAATAGCAACGAGGCGCAGAAGCCAAAAATCTACTGCAGCCAGAATTTGACTGGGAAAGAGGTGAAGACACCCCACAAGTGACAGATGGTTTCTGAACAAACTCTTGTACGTGCATGCAAACACCATAAAGTGTTGCATTGTCCGCTACCTGTTGCAATGCACAAAGCTTGTCTTGGTAACAAAATTGCAGCAAGGTAATGAGCATGCCGGAGTTTCTGTCAAATGAAACCAAAAGAGGATACCTGGTGTTTCTCTATAAACATTGAAAATCAATGGGGGAAGCTAGTTTCGTATGTGGAATGTGGTGTGTAAGAAGGAGAGGGGAGGGGTGGTATTCTCTTGCGTATATTTCTGGTGTACAGAGCTAAGAGAAGGAACAAGCTATAAAGGACAACAATTTTGTTCTTATATGAGAAGTCAATGACGCATCTTCATCCCTGTGGACTGATGTTTCCATAAACTCTGAAAATTTTCATAATGACAGTAGGTTTCAACATTAGAACGCAATGACCTGTAGTGCAAATTGTGAACTTAATTCCACTATCCACTCTTCAAAAGTCAAATAGGTCAATATTATGTATTTTTGTAAATAGGTAAAAAGTAGAAACAACATATAGGATCTCCAAAAAATGACTCACATTGATTTTCATCAACTGAAAGGAGAGTTCTTTGCGTTTTGGGGGGACAGCCGAATGGTTCGGGAACAAGACTTACCCAAGGGAGGTCTCATGTTTGAACCTTGTGTGCATGTGTATTGGGTGTGTGAGTGTAAAAAGAAAAAGAAAAACATAACAACCACCATTGAGAGTCGTTTTCAGATTCCAAAAGTTTTTACCTATTTAGTCCAAAGAATTATCTGCGCTTTTATGTGTGGTACAATCTGGCAATAATTATTTATGATTATTTTTTTCACTGTACCCATGCATATCATTCTTATTCGTAGACCACAAAGTAATCCTGGCCTCACTATGATTGCGTCTTCAAGCATTGTCATTTTACTCCCCAGGTACTACAATTTTCATGTGAGATCTAGTTAACAAGTCTTTTTAGTTTGGCTTGTGAATTGTCTTATAAAATGAAATTTGGCTTCAGGAAAGATTTCCCCCTCATTGAGTAGAAATGATTATACATTCCTAGCATGCAACCACAGCCAAAGTTTTTGGCCGTAGTTCCAAGGAAAAACTTCTTTTTGTAATTTTTCAGTTATATTTCTGGTTACTAGGTTTTTAGAAAGTCAACACTTAACTACGCCTGCTGATCATCAGACTTGTACGAAGTGATAAAAAGAAGAGATGAATCTATATTATTGATTAATGATGATTCCACCTCTATTTATAGTGATGGAATTTAAGGATAACTACACCTATAGAAGAGACCCTACTTGAAGTAAAACTACACCTATAGAGAGACCTACTTGAAGTACAAATAGGAAAAGATAAGAACAAATTTAAATATTCTAACACTCCCCCTCAAGCTGGAGCAAAATATATCAATCATGCCCAGCTTGTTACACATAATATTAAATTGTTTTGTTCCTAAAGCCTTGGTAAAAACATCTGCTCTTTGCTCTGAAGAAGGAGTAAAGGGAGTGCAAAATTTTCTGACTCATGACAGCCTCACGAATGAAGTGACAATCAACCTCAATATGCTTTGTCCTCGTCATGGAAAATAGGATTACTGGCAATATGAATAGCTGCTTGATTGTCACAGTGCATAGGTACAGGATCATTGTTCGTAAAACCTAACTCTTTCAAAGATTCTTTAACCACAAAACTTCACTAGTGGTGTGAGCCATAGCCCGATATTCAGCTTCTGCGCTTGACCTAGCAACTGTAGTTTGTTTTTTGCTACGCCAAGTCACAAGGTTCCCACCAACATAGGTGCAATATTCCAGAAGTAGATTTTCTATCATCCTTCGACCCTGCATAGTCTGCATCAGAATAGGCTTCTATCTCTTTGTGTGTCCATGCTGTTGGAAGAATAATCCTTTTCCCGGGGATGCCTTTATATATTTCAAGATCCTTAGAACAGCTTCCAATGAACTGATCGTGGCTTATCCATAAACTGACTAACTAGGCCAACTGCAAAGGAGATATCAGGTCTAGTTACGGTTAAGTAGATTAGCTTGCCAACAAGTCTTCTATACTTTGCCTTGTCCTCCAAATAGTTACTATCATCATTCCAAAAATCAGGATTAAATTCCATAGGGAGTGTCCACCGTTTAGTGCCGAGTAAACCTGCTTTCTGAAGGAGATCACAGGCATATTTTCTCTGAGATAGAGAGATCCCATGCTTGCTATGAGCAATTTCAATCCCCAAAAAATACTTCGGCCTCCCCAAATCTTTAGTGACGAAGTGCTTCCTTAGGTATGTCTTGGCTTCTTCTATCCCGGAAACATCACTACCGGTGATTAAGATATCATCAATATAGACTGCTAGAATAACCGTACCTGATTCCTTAATTCGAACAAAGACTGAATGATCTGCTTGGCACCGTGAAAATCCAAACTCACCAATAATAGTACTGAATTTATCAAACCATGCCTTGGACTTTGTTTAAGACCGTAGATCGCTTTCTTCAATCTGCACACCATTCGTTGCTTCTCCCCCTGAGCAACATAACCTGGAGGTTGCTCCATATAGACAATTTCCTTCAAGTCACCATATAAGAAAGCATTTTTTGATGTCCATCTGATGCATTGGCCAACTGAGATTAACTGCCAAGGAAAACAAAACTCTAATAGAGTTAAGACGAGCAACAGGGGAGAATGTTTCAAAATAATCTACCCCATATGTCTGAGTAAAGCCCTTGGCAACCAGGCGAGCTTTATATCGGTCTATGGGACCCGTCAGCATGAAACTTGAGGGCGAACACCCATCGACAAGCGACGACGTCGACGTTAGGAGGTGGATGGACAAGCTCCCAGGTTCCCCGGGAAAGGAGAGCCGACATCTCCTCATCCATCGCCGCCTTCCACTCCGAATGCGAAAGTGCCTCATAATAAGAATTAGGGATAGAAACAGATGATAGAGAGACAGAGAAAGCACGATAAACAGGACTAAGACATTTATAGGAAAGGGAATGAGCCAATGGATGAGCAGTGCAAGACCTTTTACCTTTGCGAAGGGCAATGGGAAGATCCTCCGCAGACATAGGGTCGGGGTGCCAGGAGCTGCAGCAAGAGGAAGACTTGGCGGATCAACAGGCATGGTAGTCGTAGAATGAGTACGCCTGCAATACACCTGTAAAGGTCGTGTAGGTGGTTCGGTATGGGGAGGATATGAGAGTGCCCGGGACCGGTAAGGGAAGAGATGGAAGAGGAACATAAGGGGAAGGGGTCTTAGAGTAATAAGCAGTGGACTCAAAGAAAGTAACATCGGCAGAGGTAAATGACCGGTGAGATATAGGATCATAACACCGATACCCTTTTGTGCTCGTGAATACCCCAAAAATATACATTTAACAGAACGAGGTGACAGTTTATCGAGGTTAGGAGAATGGAGATGAACAAAGCACACACACCCAAAGACTCGAGGAGTTAACCCAAAGAGAGGCTTACAGGGAAAAGACAAGAATACGGAATATCCCCACTGAGAACACTAGAAGGCATACGGTTAATGAGATAACAAGCTGTGAGAATAGCATCCCCCCAATAGGATTTTGGAACATGCGTATGAGCCAAAATAGTGCGAGCAACATCGAGAAGGTGGCGATGTTTGCGTTCGGCGACACCATTTTGTTGAGAGGTATACGAGCAAGAAGATTGATGTAAATGCCATGAGAATCACAGAAGTTAGAAACTGCTTTTTTGGACATATTCAAGAGCATTATCAGTACGGAAAATACGAATATTAACAGAGAACTGAGTTTTTATTTCATTATAAAAGGAAGTGATTATACTAGGTACTTGAGACCTATCCTTGAGTAAATAGACCCAAGTCATTCTTGAGTAATCATCAACAAAGGTAAGAAAGTACCTAAACCACCAATAGACTCAATACGACACGGACCCCAAATATCAGAATGAACTAAACTAAAAGGAGAGGAACTACGGTTGGCAAGACGAGGTGGAAAGCTAGCACGATGGTGCTTTCCCAACTGACAAAGACTCACAATCCAAGCGTGTAGACTGAATAGGTAAAACCTTCTTTAGATTAGGTAAGGATGGATGACCAAGACGACAATGCCACTGAAGAGGGGAGACAGAGGCAGAAAGAGCACGAGCATCTACAGGTGTAGTATGATCTAGAAAGTAGAGACCACCACGCTCATGACCGCCACCAATCGTCCTCTGTGTTTGCAGATCCTGGAACACACAGTAAGAAGGAAAAAAAGTTACCGAGCAGTTGTGGACTTTTGTAAGTTGACTAATAGAGAGGAGACTAACAGGAAACTTTGGTGCATACAAGACATTATTAAGGGTAAGTTGGTGTGTGGGATGAACAGTACCAGAGCCATATATGGGAGAGTAGGATCCATCAGCGAGGGCGAACGAAGGGAGAGGTATGAGAAGGAGAGAGGGAGTAAAAAAAGAGAGCGATTACCAGTGAGGTGTGTAGTAGCACCTGAATCTAGCATCCAAGACTCACCAGGAGTTGCAGCAAAGGCACCCGGAGTGGAAGCTGTGGCAGGGGCAGTGGAATTAGCCACAGGGCGATGGAGGAGCTGTTCATATTCTTCACGGCTAAGGGTAACCAAATCAGATTCATTAGCAGAAGGTTCCGATGTTGTAGGTTCACCATCACCTTTAACTGTATTGGCCCACTCCGGTTTGCCATATTTGAGCCAACATTTTTCCACAACATGATTAGTTCGACCACAATGGGTGCAGTAACGGGAGTTAGTAGAAGCATTGGAGCCTCGACCACGACCACCACGGCCTCGGGAGGAGTTTCGACCGCGACCACGAACTGCCATGGCGGAGGACTCGGTGGTTGGACCAGATGAAGAGTCAGAGGATATAGTAGCCACGCGGGAGGACACGAGACAGAGCATTGGATAACGTAGGCACAGAGTCACTGGCTAGGAGGTGATCACGAACCGATTTCAAATTGTTGTCGAGGCCGGACAGGAACTTCGCCACCAAAAAATCTTCCCACTGAGTCTTGCGAGTCGGAGCAGCACAACTCAAGGGGTGATATAGCAAAATTTCATCAGATGTGCCCTTCAAGGAGGCAAAATAGTCGGCTACTGTACGGCCATCCTGTTTGAGGGAAAAAAGTCTCTCATACAGTTCAAATACCCGAGAAACGTTCTTTTCCTGAGAATACATGTCATGTAAAGTATCCCACATTGTTTTAGCAGAAGTGAGAAACATAACATTGGAACGGACAGTTTCCTCCATACTATTCAGAAGCCAAGTCATAACCGAGTAATCAGCTTGTTGCCAAGTCGAAAAATTAGCATCAGTAGAGGTTGGTGGAGGAGCCAAAATATGATTAAGCTTATTTTGAGACCCAAGAAACAACCGAAAGGCTTGGGACCAGAGGATATAATTCTGGCCATTCAACTTGACAGTGGTGCCAAGAGCACCTTTATGTTCAACGGTAGCCATGATCAAGGGGGGATAGACAGACAGATAGATAGGACAGCAGCAGCAGGGAGAGCAGTCAGCAACGAAAAGCTGATTCAGGTGAGCATCTCAGATCGGGCGCGGCGCAAGGTGCAACGCCGGAGGCGGCGTCGCGAGCAGAAGTGGCGGAAGGGCGGGGCGGCGCAAAGAAGAAGGCGCGGCGCCGCGAGAGAAAGCGGCGACGGCGGCGACCGACGGGTGTGAACGCAAGGTGAGGGCCGACGGCCGCGGCGGCCGAGTGACCTGCGGCGGCGGAAGGGGGGTGGCGGTGGGTTGCAAAAAACTAGGGTTAGGTTTTTCTCTCTTGTTTTTTTTTTTTTTTTTTTTTTTTTTTTTTTTTTTCAGAAATATATATAAATATATATATATATATATACAACTTCTTTCTCACTTTTTCTGAACCTGCTCTTATACCATGTACGAAGTGATAAAAGAAGAGATGAATCTATATTATTGATTAATGATGATTCCACCTCTATTTATAGTGATGGAATTTAAGGATAACTACACCTATAGAAGAGACCTACTTGAAGTAAAACTACACCTATAGAAGAGACCTACTTGAAGTAAAATAGGAAAAGATAAGAACAAATTTAAATATTCTAACAAGACTCATTCAAAACCAGATTGTCGTTCAACACTTAAGTACCTGATTCTAGTTTCAGCTTGTTAGAGCTATGTATAATATCATCCAAGAAGTAGATGGGGCATTCTCAAATGAAACATGAACATATAAAACAATGGTTAGTGGCACATATGATTTCTAACAAGTTCCATATCTTCAAAAGTACTAATTGAATCAAGATCAACCAACTAAATTGAGGGAAGGTGCAATCAGAATTTGTGACTATTATAAAAAACTTGAGCTACGTTCACATTTTAACAGTAAGTATGACACAAGAGAATGGAACATTTGAACAATGGCATGGTTACAAAAGAAAAAGAATCACTGACTGAGAAACTTATGTGGCGCAACAGAAAAGCAACAAGGAGTACTAGAAGATGAAATGGATTTAGATTTACCTTAAGGAAAATATAAATGACAAATCATCAGGTGCAAGTGTTCCTGAAGAGCAGTTCAACAAATAAACATGCGTCATGAAAACTAACGGAAGACAAAAGGAGAAATATGCCGTTCATCTTGAGTCTCGTCGTCCCCTTTGAGGACATCCAGAAGTTGAAAGCGAATATCCAAAAATTGCATATACGTGATGAGTGTGTGCATGGATGTATAAAATTTTCTGCATACCTGTCCATACAGCAGTTTATTCAACTCACTTGATGATTGCGTCCTCTCCAATATGTGAGCCTGAATTGAAAACCATTTAGGAATCTTCAGATCTGCATGGTCTTCTAGTATATAATATAGTGGATTTTATGGGAACTTTGAGGCGAAGCATTCCTCATAACATCACAAAATCTACCATCAATGAGAAGTGAAATTGTATAATGACAGAATGTAAGCTGAAGCGACGTAACTTAAGAATGTCACGGTTCCAGAAAGAAGTACTTCATGTTGCCTGCCCAACCAACAATATGGTTGCTTATTATCCCCATTATCTTAATACCTGAACCAAGGGGGGGGGGGGGGGGGGGGGGGGGAAGGGGGGGAATATGCAACCAACATATAGGCATTTTGAAGGCTGTTTAAAGTAAATATATTAACAACATTTTATATGAGCAGATGCAAACCAAGCCCCCGAAACTGCTCACCACCAAAAATTAGTTTTCAGAAATCAACGCCAACACACACACACACACCACACCCCCAAAAAAAAACAAACAAACAAAAATTACTGTGTTAGTGCATTTGCATGCATGTGAACCGTACTGTGAAAGGTGCTTTCTAGATGTCTTTGCATACATCATGTTATAGACACTGGGAGAAAAGTAATTTACATCAGTATCATATGGATGGCAAATATATTTGTGGAAGTTAACTCCAAGAAGAAAGTCATTCTTCCAGGAGCACTATGTAATGTTGTGGTGTTTTCTAATTGTAGTGGGATCCTATATTATAATGGATAATTAAGAACATATCATATCACTTAAAATTTCCGAACATCATGGCTGAGAAGCAAAATTATCATATGGTGCAATTATATCTTTTCTCCATACCAAGAAGTTCATGGACAGTCCGGAGTAAATACTTCTTAGAGAAGAAGATAAAGATGATTCCATAAAATAATAATAGTAATTAAAGAAAAGCACAATAACTTTCTAAGTAAAAGTTTGATGACTTGCTAGCAGGTAAGAAGACAAGATTATAACAGACATTGACTTGTAACCTTTATCTTCAACGTTACATTTGTCAAGTTCATTGTCCACACCCTTAAAGTGGTCATCAGACATGCTCTCTACCTTGTTCCAAATTTAGTAGGGATCACAGCAGAGAGGAAAGCTAAATGCTAACCTTAACACCTCCAGGAAAGCAAAATGCAACTAGATCCTTCAACTGCAAACCCAACTTTTCTCCAGAAGGATACTTAAAGAGTACCTATGAATAAAAATCAGAAAAACAATTTGAATACTAGATAGATCTTCTCTTGGCAATGCCATGCAGATACAAAACGACAAGCATAATTGGCTCAAAGTGGAAAGGTAAAAATGCTTCTCTTAAACAGAAAATAAATAGACAATATATAAAACAGTAATGCATCTACAATCCATGAACAAGGAACAAGTTTAAGACTTATCCTATGGGTAACCAATACTGGTGAGCAAAAATAATTGCTAAAATAGCACAATCAAAAGGAACAGTTGTGGATGAAAAATAATAATGAACATTGACTATATCATGAGAACTTGGTGAATACTGTATCAGAGGTTGTTAGCATTATGCAACCAAACCTGAGGCTCGAATGTTGGCAATGGAGGCTGCTCAAACTGTCTGATGTCGAGATCTAACATTCCACTTCTTGCCATCTGTTCCTCCCATCTTTTCTTCCTGGCAGATACAACCTCAAATACTTCGGGAGTGGCATCTGGACGAAGCCCCGCAATGACAAAGTGTTCAAAAAAATGAGGTCGGCTCTTTAAATTTATCAGGGTCCTACATTCACACTCATCTGATTTCATTAAGTAAAACCAAAGAAAAACTCAATCTTCATGAGTTGTTAAACCTTTCAAACATAAAGAATTTGAAATAAACAGCCTACATATATATATATATATATATATATATATATATCAAAGTTTGAGGCGTATGTAATAGAAGTTCTAGAATCAATAATTGGAGACAAAGGAACTAAAATCAAAGCCATCATTGTGAACATTTTATTGGTCCTCAACTTTTGGTTTCTAAATATATATCAAACAAATTTAAAAAACTAATATTGACTTTGAATAACGCAGTGGAAATTTGGACTTGCAGAATTGTGGAACAGGCTTTAAACAAGTTCAAACAGCACCAAAGGTTCGATAAACATGTAGAGTTGCCCCTGCATAGACAGAACTTAACTCTTCAATTGTACTCTGCACTAAAAAGGAAGATTCCAAAATCCAACTCCTCGAAAAAACAGAATATTGCAGAAGCATGTGCTCACAGCCAGTCATTAAATAGAAACACCTCAACTCGTTTGTAAGGCATCGTACCGATGTTTTTGATTGAAGCTGATACCACTGCCTTTTCTGATTTGCCAGGATCTCGGGATCAAACGATGAACACTGGCTATGGCTATCTTCACGAAAATTACTGCTACCCCACTGCAAAGCCTTTTGCATCTGAGACTTCCATTTGTGAAAATTATTAGTGCTACTTCCACGCCTATGAAATGAAGTCGCTACTTCCACGCCTATGAAATGAAGTCGCTACTTCATTATGGATACGCCTACGCCTCAGTGGCTGCACCAACTTCGGAGTATTCTCAACTGCAATAGTACCTGGGTTTGAATTCTGCAATGACTCACTAGTCTTTTCAACTGCCTCCTTGGGGACTTTGACATGAATTGGCGATGCTGGTGCCGACCACCAGTTCTCTTGATTTTCGCCGTTTTCTTTTGTCTCCATTCCCATAGCTTAACATTAAACAGAAATATTATGTCCTTTCACCCACATGCAACCTAATCCACATTCTGATGAACCCCACAATGTCATTATAGCAACTGCTGACTTTTATAATTTGTATAAGCACATTGGTTTCCCTGTTACAGAAACTTCAAAGGAAGACAAATTTTCACTTACGTCTCAACATTGACCATAAACTATGGAATTGGTAAAAAATCGTAATAAATCCAAAATTGTCATCTAACTCTTTTTCCCTTATTCTGCAAACGATCATAGAATATCGAGAAAATCCTTACATCCGTTACTTCTCGGCATGCGTATCGAAGCTTTTGAAAAATCAATTCCACCCATATTTGGGTCTCTGCGTAATCCAGGAAACAAGAAAACAAGGAATGAATCGTGCAAACGAGAAGAAAACGAGAACGGCGATCAACAATAAGCTCGATCCCGTACCTTTCAGGCTTATGATCTTCGTCGGTTCCCTCTGATCGCATTCGGTTCTTCACAAAATTGTCGTGCGCGTCTGAGAGGGAGAGAGATATGCCATGAAAAACAAGGGCATGCAAATACTTTATAAACGCAAAAGGTTACCGTTTGAGTCCCCCTCATCAACAGAAAACAGAATTTACAAATAATGAATTTAGGGTGTGTTTAACAAGTTGGATTGGATTGTACTAATAATTTAATACAATCTAATTCATTGTTTACTTCCACTTTGCTAAGCCTTGTACTATTAATTTGGCCCGGTAAGTCTTATTTGGTCTATTATTTATCTTTTAATTTTGGGGTGGATTTTTAATCCAATGAGGCAGCCTACTTTGTGGTGTAAGGTTATGTTTATCGCACCGTATTGTATTTTTGGCCATATTATAGTAGGTTCATACTATTTGTTATATTAGCATGTACAATAATTTTTCATAATTTGTTTACTTTTCATTGGTTATATTGGTAATAGTCTGGATACAAATTTTTTTGAACATTTACTATCAACCGCTTAATTCCGGATTGAGCATGCAATTACTTTTTTGCCCATTGCGTTTAATCACCATCACATCTGACGATGTGATGCAATAAATGGTGCGGCTTGTGTGTTTTTGTAGGACTAATACTAGAAGGTTACGCAAAGTAATAAATGTTCAACTACCTACAATAAATGTCATCTTCCACATTTCAGAAAATTAAAGGAGATTGTCAGTTCAATTTGGTCCAAATTGAGGGGCAAATTAGACTTCACACACACACACACACTTTATGAGGACAATAAAAGAAACGAAAGTTAGTAGGAATTGATGTAGGTCCCACATATTAACAATATGGGACCTGAAAATTGGATTGATGTAGTGCAAATAGTATGGCCTAGTAGCGGGCTTTGGCAAATAGTAGTGGGCTTCGACTTTTGCAAGTAAACAAGTTGCATGCCCTTATTAACACGGATATATGGACGAATACGGTCCGGTAAACACAACCTAAATATATAGACTATTCTACCCTCAATTATTTTGGCTTGTACCAACTTCACCTACCCACATAAATCTGATTTCTTCACATCGCACAGAGGAGATTGCAGTCGAGCTCCTCCATTTCCCCCCTCAAAAAAAAAAAAAAAAATTGCAGCTAGGCTTCTCCATCTCGAATTTGTTGTTCGTGAAACAGGTACGAGGTTCTATGCTTTTCGTCGCATCTTCTTGTAAGGTGTCGTGTGCTTCATTCTAATGTTACGCTTAGTAGTAGTTGTTAAATCGTTATTATGAACATACTTTTATTAACTATCAATAATTTTTTTGTTAGCTCAATGGCATTTACACAATGCATTTTATTTATAACAATTTATAATTAAATTTTATAATTTGTAGTTATAAAAATGCAATACAATTAACAATTCAATTACAGTTATTAAAAATACAATTCAATTACAGTTAACTATTTTATAATAAATATTAATTTATAATTAGTATTTATAACATTTGTAATTTTCTAATTTTTGATTACAATTAATTTAAAAAGAACATTACAGTTAAAAGACGAAATGGTAATTCAATTTTTATACTCTCCATTATTAAATTTCAGACGTAAAATTATGTACAAAGAAAGATACTACAATGAGTATTTTTGATATTTCAATACCAAAACAATATTTAATCCATTGTAGTAAATCATACATAGGAAAACATTCTTAATCCAACAAACCAAAATCTATTGCAGTAAACAACATACTATTTATCTGGGCCTAATCCAAACATGTATTTAATACAAATTAATCCGATCCTATATTTAATCCCAACACAAAAGTAAACGCACCCTTAGACTCTTAATTTATGAATACTCGGGTTTGATTGGATCATATGTTATTGTTGGGCTTTGAAGGATTTGGCCCATAAACTTCTTATGGACCTATGTTCAATATCGGCCCAAACAAACTTGATTATTTATGGTAGTTGTCCATTTAATACCCAATAACATTATTTGGTAATTAGACTTCACATTTTGATACTTCCTCTGTATTAGAAAATCTTTTGACCGTACCAATTTTGGAAAATTCATATTTACCTTTTAATTTATTTCTTCCCCTCAAAGAAAAATTTGATCAAAATAATAATTTTATTTCTTTTAATAATCTGACAATTATATAAAAATTAAATTCAATTCACTACTCCATGTTTACTTTACTTTTCATATTTTTTTTTCTCACAAACTTTCATATTTTTAAGAAACATATAATTATAATTTATTTTTTTCTCTCTCACTCCACTCCGTATTGTCTTCTTCCTACTGACTTCATTCTTTCTCACCTCCCCCACACATTATGTCGTTGAACAAACTTCATTTTTATTATCATCTCACGCCAAGTTCTTATATGCTTGTTGGGACCACATCTAGCGATAATTAAAAAATAAAAGTATAGTATTTTTCACTCGTAAACGATGGTTTGTAACACAACTACACTATTTTTTTGGTTGTAATGATAATTTAAGTTGGTTATCTATACTAATAATGATGGTTTGTAACAGTGTTTTAAAACACAGTCCGGACCGGTAAAACTGTGACCCGATCCTTAAAACGGTCCGGTCTAACCCATAAAATCGAACTAGCCTAAAAATCGTTCTATTTTTTTAAAACCGTCCTAACCGCCGGTTGAACCGGTGATCCGGTTGACCCGATCCCGGGTCAAATGAACCGGTTCATTCATGAATTTTTGAAAAATTTCAAAACTTGATATAATTTAAAATTGAACCATGACATTACATATGAATTGAAAAAAAACCAAGAAACCAACACCAATATTTTAATAATTACTTCAATTATATATATATATGTAAATGAACAAATGCATTAAGTCTATAATCTAATTAAATTTTTATCTCTTATGATTACTTAAGTGTCTAATTAAATAATTAATAGAATAAGATTTATATATTATTTTTAAAATGGGGGATGCTCACTGTTTATTAATAATTTAGTTATGACTTAATTATAATGGTAAATAATTCATTATTTTTGTTAATTACGGCAATTTTTTCTTTTTTTTTTTCGTGGCATAAATCTTTAATATACTTATTTTACTATAAAGTCTTGAAATACTTTTAATTCTTATATGAAATTCAACAAAAATTTATTTATATTTTTGTATTTTTTATTATTTTAATGTAATTTTATATATTAACTTTTTATTATGACATAATTATGACATCACTGGTTCGACCACGGTTCACCCGACGGTTGAACCAGTGACCCTTGACCCACTCAATTTTTCTGTTCAATCATGGTCCGAGTTTTAAAACATTGGTTTGTAACACTACTACACCAATTTTTATTGTATTGATAAAACCCTTAAGTTGTTGTTTTTTTATTTTTTTAATATCATGTGTTGATTTATATATTTTATTTTTATTTTTAATATATTTTAAAGCGTAAAAAGTTATTTATTATATGTATGTGTGGTGGCGTACCACAACAACTAGTAATATATAAAATATACGTGTTTATTTGGTTATATTGGATGAACAACATCATATTAAACAGACATTTTCACATTTCTGTTGTATTTGACAAATTAATCTTAAAAGATAAACTTTTTATGATACTAGCCATCCTGACACCTCGTCCCTACATGCATATAAAATAATATTGCATACTTTAAATTTATTATAAATAAGACATATATGTATACATCTATGTCTATATCTATTTTAATTATTATAAAAAAAATATTTTTCACTCATAAATGAAGGTTAATGACTTCACGACACCAATTTTTTGGTAATGCCGATAATACCCTTAAGGTAGTTTTCTTTTCTTTTTTCTTTTTTTTTTAAATTTAAAAATGCAATGTTTTGGTTTATATATATAATTTCCTTACTTACAATAATTTTTAAAGTGTGCAATATTATTTTATACGCAAGCAGGGAGGGCGTGTCACGATTGCTAGTACTCATACAAAAAGAAAACATTATTTTTACTCATAAAGAGCGGTTGCTTACAAATTTCCAAAAATATCTCTTATGTATTTTTCACACACCAATTTTATAATACCAAAAATACCATTCAATTGATAAAATAACTAATTTATTCAAGTTTTGCATTAACTTAAGTGTCCAATTAATATATTTTATATATATTTTATTATTTTTTATAATATATTTTAAAGCGTAAAAAAGATTATTTATTATATGCACGCAGAAACGACGTGTCACGACGCTACTATATTTATAAACTAACACATTACATTTCAAAAAAAAAAAAAAAAAAAAAAAGAAAATTAACTTAGTGGTATTGCCGGCATAACCAAAAAATTGATGTCGCGATGTCATAACCACTATTTATGAGTGATAAAGGCCTTTTCTTTTAACATTAGTATAAATAATGGATCCATTTGTATAACGGGCACGAGATCCTAATTATGAAGCTTACTAGAAACGGAGTCTTTCATGTCACGAAAAATAGTAAGGGGCTACCGATACAAAAGTAACTCCTCTATACTGAGAGCTTCTCGACCTATGCCCTCGGCGGCTCTTCTTCATTTGCACTTGTTGTACTTCCTGCTTCTATTGTTGCACCACCGATCAACGGCGGGCCATAATCGAACCGGAGATTCTCCAATTCGATGATCTATCTCCTTCATGTCAACTCCCCAGTCAGCTCACCAGAAACGGCTCCCAAGTCACCAGACTCGACTCGGCCAAAGTCAACCCACCATCACCCTCTATCGGATCATCATTCCCGACATTGCTATTGTTGGCGAGGATGTCGAAGTTGAGAGTGAAGGCGGCGTGTGTGGAGCAAGTGTCGTCATTGTTGGAGCTGGTCTCCTTGGTCATGTTCACCACTAATGAAAGAGACATCACCAGAGATTGTCCCTTCGAGTGATCTACCTCCAACATCGCCTTCCGCTCAGATTGAGATTAAATTTCTTCGATCAACGGTTTCGCCTGAGATCGGAAACACTTTGAATAGAATGCAATTTACGTTGTTTTATTATTCTAGTTTTACATTTTCAATATAAACGAAATGCGATCATTGAAACTCACTCAATCTATCCATAAATAACCTTTTTTTTATTTATTGAAGTATAAAAATATTTAATGATAATAAATTTTACAGGTCAATTTAATTATACACTAAGCGTTTAATATCCGTACTATTTTACTGCAAGACGTTGAATTATTGATCAAAATATAAACTCTTTATACCATTCAGTTTGATCACCATATTACGGGAAACAACACAATTTCAACAAATGATTAGCTTAGCTCAACATATTAAAAAAAATAAAAATTAAATCCTTAATTTCCCAAGATTCAAATATAATCCCATCTGTCCAAACTTTAATTCTGTCCTTATCCGAGGTGGCCATAAGTTGATAATTAATTAATATTTTGAATTATATTATTATTGAAATAGACCTATAAATAAGACCCGGAAAACAAGAATAGTACCGCATGACCTAACTAACCAAAACAAGAGCGGTATATAAGTTCGGGCAATGGAGTCATAGATTTGGTCTCCCCACTGGAAACTGAAAGTTGGCAAGGTCAGTGACAGAAGCCACCTCTCAACTTTTTTCTCGCGTTAGGGTTTTCATTTGCTTGGGTTTTTCCGGTGGTGATTGACGGTAATTCTTTTGGAGCCGTTCGTTGTGCTTCTTAACTATGATTCTACTGAATTTTTGTTTTTTTTTTTTTTGGTTATTTGATCTTGTCGAGGTAATTGTTTTATTCGATTTTGTATGTGAATTCCGATTTTTTATATGCTGTAGCGGATTGGAGTTGCTGAATTCCTTGGTTTGTTTTTGCAGTTGTGGTTTCTTTGGATTTTTGGCGTTTGGTGATGTAGAGTGAAAAGGGTTGAATTCTTTTGGATTCTGATAAAATTTGGAGAATTGAAGTGTTTTGATGGGAGATTCGGACGCATCGATACTGGAGATAAGTTCCGATGAGGAGGTTGGTTTTGGGGACACAGGGATAGGCGGTGATGTTGGAGTTGGTGGTGGTGAATATGAAAATGTTGATTATGGTTTGTTGTCTAGGCTGTTGGGTGAGATTGTTGGAAATAGGGGGAATGCTACTGATTCTGATGAAGTGGTGTTGGTAAATGAGGTGGTTCCGAAAGCCCCCAAGAAATCTGGAATTGGGTCTTTGAAGCTATCACCTAAAGTTGCTGTTGATGAGAGTGATGATGATGACTGTGTGATTTTGGATGATGACCCGGATAAGCCGGTGGCGGTGGTGAGTAGCAAGGCTGATGATGATGATTACGATGACGACGACGACAATGAATATGATGATGATGATGAGGAGGATGATGAGGATGATCTGAAAATTGTGGCCGAGAAGGGCGAGGTAATTGAGTTTTCCTTTTTACCAGGTTAAGACTTATTCTGATATTGATTTTTGATCCAGTGCCTGATAGGTATCTTGTTCTTAAATTAGTTATTTCTGATACCTGTGCTTTGATTTGTGTATTTGTTACTTGATATAATAGGTTAAATTTGCTAATTGGTTACTGGCATCATTCTGTCTTAGAAACATAGTTTGTAATGTCGCGCGCCATACTGCATGGCGCGAAAGGCGACAGCGCAGCGCCATACTGCATGGCGCAAAATGCGAGAGCGCAGCGCCATTTTCCAAATATGGCGCTGGGCTTTCGCCTGACGAGCCATGACACGTGCCAGGGTGCCTTTTTATTGGCCGCTAGGCGCACCAGGCTGAAGCCCAGCATTTTAAGGTTGGGTTGGGCTTTTATTTTTTTTTTTAAAAAAAAAAGGTGAAGAAAATAGATCCTAATCTTCTCCAGTTTCTCTCTGGAGCAGTAACATTTCTCTTCCACTCTCTCTTCAGGTAATCTTAATCTGTTGAATTGGTAAACATACTAAAGGTATAAATATATAAATTATTTCTGTAAATCTGCGCCGCTTCAAAAAGGCGCGCACCGCGCCATGTGCCATGGCTCCAGAGCACGTTTGCGCCATGACGCTCATGCGCCTTTGACAACTAAGCTTGGAAAGATCTCCTTTTGCCTTAATTGGTGACGGTGTTTAACATCAAATTGGTCCATTTCTCTTTTCATCATAGGTTGCATGCAGGGACTTTCCTCACCCACGGCATCTTTGTGTTAGATTTCCCTTTGCTTCTACTCGTCATCACCTCCATTGTGGCCAGGTAATTTTTCTTATTTTGACTTCTTTTGATATTTCCACTGTGGAGTAAACAGCTGCCATTTTGATTCATACATTTCTTAATTTCAGTGTCATTGTTATGTTTGTGACTCACTGGCTCCATGTTCCTTTTGGGGCACCGGCTTTGCCAGTATTGATCATTGTCATGCTAGCGATAAAGAGGAATACTGGCGAGCAGAGCGGAAACGTATGAAGAAAGGTGGTGGGCCTGTGCCAATTATTCCTAGTATATATAATGCCTCTCCTCTAGTAGCACCTATCCAAACAATTCAAGTTCCAGTACTTGCTCCACCACATCTCAACTCTTTGCTGCAGAATCAGAGCTTAAGTCCAGTCACAAACCATCCTCGCCCTATGTCATCCAATGTTAATGTGTCAAATGCAGTCAGTCAAGCCAGAATCCACCCATCTTTATGTGTTGTTCCCAGATTTATACCTCAATCACCGTTCTCGATGCAGTCACAACCTACACCCGACAACGATGTTGCATCAAGAGATAAAATCCAAAATGTGGGAAGCCAAGGTGCAGTCTTCAATCAGCCTGGTTTAGTTGGGGCTTCACTAAATAATAGGCATTCATATGGGTCTCAATTAGCTAGAGACCCATCTCTACAGACGTCTCATTCATATGGAAAGCAAGTCTTGACTCCGCAAAGCAGAGGGAGTTGTGCTGCTGATTCTGCTTTTAATCAGCCCAAATTTCCTCCTCTACATATCACAGAAGCCACTTCTCTAAAATCTCCACCTCCGCAACCTCAAATGCACTCAGAGCCATACTCAAGTTGCCTGTTTAGAGAGCCAAGACACTCTCAAATGCCTTCTCAACCATATGTGAGCCGCAACTTTGTGAATGGGGTGCCTTTACAATCCCAGGTAGCACCTAAGCCAAATGTAGAAAACCTTGAGAATTTGATTGTTCCCCAGCCCAATGTTGTATTTGAGCCTAACAGTTCTCTACCATTTCAGACACTTTCATCCTATCAGTCAGCAGACGGTGGTTTTGGAGATCAACTGCATTCAAGATCCATGATTTCTTCCCAGTCCCATCTGGCTAATGGCTTTCCAAGTCTATCTTCTCAACCTCAAATACATGATAATCCTACTTCCTTGTTCGTTGATGGCCGAAATGAAATGCAGCAAGGAAATAAAACTCAAAATGGTATAGATGCAAGTCCTACAGATCTTGGCTATGCCTGGGATTCATCTTTCAACCATGGCAATTCACAGATTCATGCAGAGGTCTTTCCCCAGTGTCAAGGCGCAGCTCCAGCTGATAGTTCTCAGTTACAAAGTATAGCAAAAGATAATTATCATCAAAGTTTGGTACCTCAAGGCAATTTCCATCCACAAACTGTAGCAGCAGCAGATAATTCCTCCCTAGGTCAGTTTCCTGATGGACCTGAAGTCATGTCTCCTGGTTTGGATGGCTGGACGTTTGGGAATCATTCTTTTCCAGATTTTGAAGTCATGTCTCCTGATTGGAATGTATCCTCACACCTGCTTCCGTAGACACAGGCACCCTGTTTTGATATTTAAGGCGTGGAGTGGACTCCATGTTTCTCTGATCTTAGTGAACTACATTCCTTTTTTATTTTGGGTTTACTCTTTCTATATGCTAAGTGCACAAGTTGCCTCCTCCGAGGTTTCCTGTACATAAGAAAATCTGTCCGAAGATCTTTTTCTCTTTAATTAATATTGTTCTAGTTACTGACCCTTCTTTAGTTGCCATGGTTTTATTTAGTTTACATCAGCTTGGTGCATACAGGTATTGGGTCACATATGTTCATGAAAGACGCAGAAGGTAGTGTAAAATGTTTGAATTTGCTTTATTTAGGAAATGTATAATCTTCTTGTGATTCTAGTTCATTAATAGTTTTTCCAATTGCACTTATTTCATTTCCTTCACATCAGCCCGGTGCTTATGAGTTTGAGTCTCATGCCCAAGGAGAGAATCTTTAGACTCTTCACTGAAAATACTTGGCTCTGACTATCTGTTTACCCTTTATATTGCCTCTTTACTCTTCGCTGCAACCTTTGTGCTGTTAAATTGCTCTTTTGTGGATCTTTTGCATGAAATCATGGTACAGAATGACACTCGGGTGGTGCAGAAGTTGAAGAGTGATGGTTGACATTGAAACTATCACTGGCTGGCAGGAGTTAATGAACTCCAGGCCCTCTCTGCACCTTCCTCTCTTTACTTAGATGCACACTTTTTGTCACCGAGTCATCAATCATCATCATATGGAGAAGTTTCTCAACTGTTTGTTGTTCTGAATTTGATTCTTAGTCATAATTGTCTGCTTTGTTTCTTGACCTGTGTTTTTCACTCTGGGTAAATTATATCAATACCTCTGACGTTAGATTTGATTAAACAAATACCCCGTACGTTTGCAAAATTACAAGTACACTATGAAGATATAATTGTAATTTATAACAATCCCTCTTCGGGAGGAAAAGTTATACAGACACCTTCAAGGGTGTAACTAAAATTTGGAAAAAAATGGGGTATTTATGTAATTAGATATAACATCAAGGAGTGTCTATGTAATGTATCCTTATAACTTTTTTTTTTCTTTGCGCGTGTTTGGTGGTCTTAGAGCAATTTGCTCTCTCAGCTACATGAGTTAGTGTAGCTTAGGGGTGGCAGATGAGTCGAGCCGGCTCGATTTTGAGCTCGAGCTTCCAACGAGCTCGAGCTTGGGCCAAAATATCTCTGTTCATAAGCTCGCGAGGTTTTTCCTTTTTTTTTTATATATTTTTTTTTTATTTTTAAGATTTTTATATATTTAACTCCATATTCAATACTATATTAACTTTATATTCAAAATTAACCATATATTATAAGTATTAATCAATATCATATATTATCACTTTGGATAATGATACAATATGGTACTTTTATTTGTATATTTAATCTCTATACAAAAACTAGCTTAACCAACAATTTAGTAAGTTTTAATATTCTTTTGTAATCTCTTATACTTTTAATAATTATGTAATATGACACATAAATTTTATGTTATATTTAATATTCATTTGTAATCTGTTGTACTTTTTTAAATTTACTAGTTCTAACAATTAACTTATAATTTTTTTATATCTATTTGTGAGTATATATTTATACCAAGATACGTAATATGCAATCTGATAATCTATTTTATTACTTATAAACTTATGTCAAAATTTGATGATTTTAAAGATAACAATAATAAAAATAATGGTTGAATAATGTTAATTATTTTTATTTGTGATTTTATTATATATATATATAATGAGATCAATCGTTATTTGGTAGTTGGTACTTGATACTTTAGCTTACAAAATTTATCTTTTTATTTTTGTATAGTTGAATCATGAATGATATAAAATTTAAATCATCATCAATTTAAATTTTTTTTATCTAGTGAGATCAACAACTTCAGAAGCAACTTATGTTTAATAATTAATATATATAATATTTTTTATAATTGATATAATAATATTTAAAAATAACAATAACGAAAATATACCTTTAAGTTATTTAATATGTATTTAATATATTTTTCATAATTAATATAATAATATTTAAAAATAACAATAATAATAGTAATTATTATATATTTATTAATAAAAATAAATATTTAATAAACCCTAAAATTAGAATTAGAAAGCTAATCTTACATTTTCCCTACATCAAAATTTTACTTCTTCCCCAAATTCCCAAAATTCCAACCCACATTAAGCCCTAAAAATTAAACTCCAAAATCAACCCCTCCACGCTACGATGGATATTTTCTAAGATAGTGAAACAATTAAATTTACCAGAAAAGAAGTTAGTTGATGATTGTCGGACAAGGTGGAACTCAACATACGAGATGTTGGCTGCTGCAATCAAATTCAAAGATGTCTTCCTAAGATTTGCTGATCGGGAGCCACATTATGATATTTGTCCAAGTGCAGAAGATTGGACAAAAGCTGAAAAAGTATGTTCAGTGTTAGAGCTATTCTGGGCTGCTACACACATTGTTTCTGGAAGTGACTATCCTACATCAAACTTGTTCCTTAATGAGGTGAGCAGAGTAAAAGCCTTGCTAGATAAGAAGTCACTTGATAACGATATATTCATTCGGGACATAGTTGCAAGAATGAAGATAAAATTTGACAAGTATTGGGGAGACTCCAATTTGCTGATGTCCATAGCGGCTGTTTTGGATCCAAGGCAGAAGTTGAGAGCACTTGATTTTTGTTTTCCAAGATTGTATTCTGCAGGGAATGTTGCAGATTGGTATTGTTCGGAAAACATTATATGAACTTTATTCCGAGTATGTTGCAATTTCCAACACTGAAGACGTGTCAAGTGGGGAAGTGCAAAGAAACAAAGTTCCGAATTCAGCTCGAGTACATGATAAAACTGAATGTGGTTGGTCTGAGTATACTGAATATTTGAAATCAGTGGAATCTGTTCAGCCTCAAAAGTCTGAACTTGATTTATATCTTGATGAAAATTGTTATATATATGAGAAGGATCAGAACAATGGGAAAGACTTCGATGTTCTGGAATGGTGGAGAATTCATGCCTTGAAGTATAAAATTTTATCGATATTAGCAAGAGATCTTCTGGCTATCCCGATCACCACTGTTGCTTCTGAGGCTACATTCAGTGCAGGAAGTAGAGTCATAGATAAATATCAAGCATCATTGATCCCAGACACGGTTCAAGTGTTGATGTGTGGAGGAGATTGGCTAAGAAAGCGATTTGGAGTAAAGAAAAAGTCTTCGGTAAGTTCTTTTGTATTCTTAAAGTTTTAATATTGTTTTTAAGTTATTATAAGTGTAGGCTAAATTTTTTTCATTGATTGCAGAGTGACAACAAAGCAATACATGTAAACTTGCCTCTTGATGGTGGTACGTCCTAAAGGTATCTTCATGCAACTCAACTGCTGAAAATTGTTTAAAATTATTTCTTTTAAATTTCATTACCATATTGTGGCATGTTTGAGTATTGAGACGAATTAATGTAGGGTTTGAGGTTGAACAATCCTTCTATTAGTATTGATGTGAATTAGGTGGTAACTTTCGTGTCTTTTTTGTTGGGTTTCTGAAATTTCAACAATTGGTGCCTCTTTTTGTTGTTATTATTTCTATTTCTTTTTTATGAATAAGTTGTATTGCTATGATTTCTATTTCTTTGTTGATAAAAGAGGCTTAATTGGATGAATATTGTTATGTGGTTCATTGTGACATCCATAGAATTTTATTAATAATCGAGGGACTAATTAGTAATTATTAAGAAAATATAATTTAATTATAAGTTATAGGTTAAAATTTGTATGTATTAAAACTTTAAAGGACCAAATTGAAACTTTATAAAATATTTGGGGTTAAATTATATAATTTTAAAAGTTAAAGGACTAAATTGAAATTTCTTTAAAGTTAAAAAAAAAGGAGAATAAATGGAAAATGGATTAGGTTAAATGAGGCTTGTGCACGTGTCCATCTCCAAAGTTAATATACATGCATTATTTTAATATATATATATATATATAAATAGGTGAAGTAGCTTTCATTTTTTGGGGAAAACAAAAGGGGTTAGATTTTATTAGGTTGTTTTCTTCCGTAATTGCAACCGCTAAGCATCTTTATTTTTTAAATTACAAATTAATTATTATATTAATAGTATTTAATTAATGTATTTATTAAATATGCTTTGTGTTATCCGACTTACTATTTAACCGGAAAATTTAATGAATTCGAGTAGTTATACAAATTAGTGATCGGGTAAATATTGAATTGGACCGGGGACATTATAGCCAATAAATTAGAATTTATTTAATCTATTAGATTTAGTTGTTGGTATAATGGATCATTTAAAATTAACCGGGTTTATTAACTGAATACATAATTGTATGTGTTAGTGTTTAAATAATTATTATAGTAGTGAAGAATTTGCAGGAATTAATAAGAATAGAAGAAAATTATGTTCGAGAAATATTAGGAAATTATATTTGAGAAATATGGTATTTATTAGAAAGGAATATGAGATTTTTGTAATAATTTTATTTAGGGGTGTTATAGAGTCGATAGTTATAAAAATATGAGGGGTTTGATGAAATAAGTTCTTATGAGTTAATTGATAAATTAAAAATATATCGGAAAAGCTTATAATGTCTATTTGTTTAGACGAGGAGCGGAAGGAAGTTTGAATTTCAGTATAGATGAAATATTAAAATATTGGTGGAAAAAATACAAATATTATTTAGTAATTTTATTCAAAATTTATGGTATTTTTGATATATTGATTATACATATTATAACTTATTATATAGCATGGAGAATAAAGTAAAGGGTTAATCAACTCTATATACTAATGTAATCGTCTAAGAATTTGAGGTAAGTATAGTTAATTGGATTTATATTATATATATATATAGATCTTATATATATATATATTTCTTGTATTATATATGTGATTGCGGTGGCTATTATCTGTTATATTGTTATTCCGTGGACTTGTCATTATATGCGTATATGTGGTTATGGTGTGATAAAGACGAATGAATGATCATGCGATGTCATGCTATTTTATTGTTTGATTGAAATTAAATGATGAGATTATGAATGGAATGTTGTGAATTGAGATAAAGAGATGGCTTACCTGACTGGGTGGCATACTACAATGGCTTGTGATAATATGATTAATGACGAGCTGTGTGCTGTCATTGATAAGTGGAGATGATGTGGCATATCATACGAATTGTGTGCTGTGTGATATGATGGATGATGGGATATCATACGAGCTGTGTGCTGCGTGGTATCATTGATGATGAGGTATTATACGAGCTGTGTGCTGTGTGGTACCGAGGAAAAGGGGATATTATGATTGAGGTGATGATAGCCGGCAAAGACCATTGAGTGATGCACTTCAGCTTGGGTAAGCAGGGCCCTAATAAAATAAACGATTATTCTGGATATATTGTACTGTGGATTGATATATGATTGTGGTATTGGTTATTTCATGATTTTGTGGTGATTGCATGTTAAATAATATTTGTGGATTGATATAATTGTATGAGACTTGTCTTATTGCACATGTGTATGTATCTATATATAAGTCGATACCTATAGGTCCTATACTTATTAGAGTAGGCGGCTCATAACCCTTGCCAATATTTTCAGGACATAAGTCACAGTAGATAGTGGATCATAAGTCGATCACCAGTATTACTAGGTAGGTCAACAGTGATACCCTAAGTTGGAAGCTCTAGCTACACAATTACATAGATATGAGATTTTCAGTGAATTTGTATTTTTTTCAAATTTTGTAATAACTAGAAACTTCGTTTTTCTCCTTTCTTTATAATGATAATGACTAAGGTTGAGGATTAATTACAACGTTTTGATGACGCATGTCTTTTGTGATGTCTATATAATATATGGATTAAAACACGGGTTATGTTATTGGATTAAGTGTGAAATCTTAATAAGATGAGATGTAATTACGGTGGGGGTGTCACATTCTAATTGTCTTTTTATATCTATTGGTTGAATATTGTTATGTTATGTGGTTCTAATTTAGTTTATTTTTATGCAGGTTTAAGGCAACAACATCAAGGACGATTTGTTATATGAGCTTGACTTTTGTTATATTTTTGAAGAAACTTGAATTTAGAAAGACTTTTGAGTGTAGTTTTGACCAAAGTAACTGATTTACTATTATTTGAATGGCGGATTGATATTTTGGCAAAGCTCATCTTTATATATTGGTGTTTATGAATTCGGTAAGATTTGTTTGTTTTTGTAAATGGTTAGTTGATTACAAATGAATGGAATCATTATATAGATTGTGTTAAGTAAAAACAGGGTATCGAGCTCGAGCTCATGAGCTCGAGATAACCAACAACTCGATCTGTGGCTCGAGCTCGAGCTCGAGCCTGAATCGTGGGAGCTCGATGAGCTCGACTCGAGCTCAACTCGTTTACACCCCTAATGTAGCTGCATTTAGACATTATATCTTATGCTATTAACATTGTGGTTTGAAGTACACATACATGGTGTTAACTCAATCCAGCCGGTGGAATGTAGATCATTGGATTAAAGTTGCTCGTCGGTTATACTCTAAGGTAGGGGTGGTAAGATGGGTTAAGACCTATGGGTTCAACCCAATCCAACTAATTTTGGGTTGGGTTGGTAATATTTTAAAATAAGTTGATATGGGTTAGAATTAAATAAAATTAAATACTATATGGATTAAATATGGGTTGGATATAGGTTGAATATGGACCTGATGTGGGTTGGATATGAGCCCAAAATAAGTTTTAATGGGTTCAAGCCATAAAATAAATAAAAAATAAAAAAAACTCACTCCACTACACTTGACTTCATTGGACACACACACACCTCAAAACTCACTCGTTTTCTCCTTCACCAAACACACACACAGACACACACACACAAAACACACATACACTATCACATTTCTCTCTCTTGCACTTTGTTATCACTATCACACACACAAACACACACACACACACACACACACTATCACACTTTCTCTCTCTTGTAATTTGTAGGGATTTAAGTGAAGACTCAGAGAGCTTGTAGAGAAAAAGTCCATGTGTTAATTTTGGTAAATACACCACTTCTTTGAAATGGGCTTTATTATTATTATTCTTTTCATTTATGTGATTTGTCGTTTAGTTTCATATTGTAGTAATGTTAATTTTTGTGTATTGTTGTTTGTATTTAAGAGCGACTGTTGAAATTTGACGAGAATTCAGTTCAGAGTTGTATTTCTTCTTTTCTTCAATTTCTATGTGTTTTTGGTAGGGAAGTGTTTTTGGAGCTACTTTTTTTTATAATTTAGATATTGTTCTTTTCTCTTTTCATCGGGCAAAAGTTTTAATCTTTTTAGAATTTAAATTAATAAAATGATTTATACTAATCCAACCCAATCCATTTACAACCCAACCCTTTTTGGACCCGTTCATTCAAACTCATATTGGACCCGACCCATATGGGCCCAAACCCAACCCGACCCGACCCGTCCATTTGCCACCGATACTCTAAGGTCTTGTTTACTTGTGAGGATTGGGTTGGATATCCAATTCAATTTCTTGTTTACTTACATTTAAATAAATAAATGATTAATCATGATAAATAGATGATTTAAATAAAAATATTAGTGATACAATTTAATCTCATCTTATATTTTATTTATCATTAATCTATCACAACTTAATCCCGTCACTCAAAATAAACAGGGCTAATCAAGTTTGAATGGACCGACTCCACGAAAAGGCTGCATCCATCTTATGTTTGTGCTTGGACAACAATTGAATGCTTGTGGTCACATGCAAGACGTTCTGGCGCGATAATCACTGATTTTGACTTGCAATTGCTATGAATTGTGTGCATCGGTCGGTTACAATTTTATATCATTTTATTTTACAATATTTGTCACCTCTTCCGCTAGAGAGCTCGTATTTTTGGAAAGTTCCTGTCTCATAAAGCTTTATCGTAGCAATCTTTGGGCAGATTTTTTTCTTCCTTGGTGAGAATATCTTTTTTGTGGAGATCGTACTTCTTCCAGCTCATTTTCTTCTTCCTTTACTCGTCTTAGTACAACCCTCTTTATTTTTCTTTTTAGATAGTAGTTTTTAGATCATATGTATTTTTTACCCTCATATTAAGTACAATGAATGTGGGGACAGGGAGACCTGGGTGTGAACCCAAGAGCCTCTCTTTCGAAGAGAGTTGTGATGCCAATTCAACTAACTGATCGATGGCAGAACCATGGTCTTTCCAACACTAACTATTTAGTCTTGGACTCTTGATATGCTTAAACTTTATTGGGAGACCTTTATACTGCATAATTCTTATCTCACACAAAGTCGATTGATAATTAGCATGAGCCTGCGTAGCGACTTAGGATCACTTGGTGACATCAATCACCACTGCCTCTGTAAGAGTAGCTTTTGGAAACAGAGCCAAACACAAGCAAACTTTCGAAGATGGTCTGGTGATAGAAGGCAAAAGTAGCTTGCATAGAGCATGAGCAGAGGAATAAAACTACAAAACCACAACATCTTGATTACAAAGGCGGTCGGTATAAGAGCGGATAACGTCTGCGAAAGGAGTTTCTGTAGTTGCATAATAAGGGATAAGAAAGGCTCCTCCTGATGCCAAACCGATGATTAACTATAGTAGGAGGGATCGGATCATGTTCATACATGCATGTCAAGCACAACGCGGAGGCAACCTCCATCATGCATGAGATCAAATGCTTTGTTTATGTCTGCAAGAGTCATGTTGTGGGTGACGTACTCATCGACCTTGATTTCCTGAAAGAAAGGCGAGCGGATTTTGGTTGAAAGGCAGAAGGAAGAGAAACTCTGGGGATATATTATGAACAGGAAAAATAATTGAAACTCACTTTCTTCATATACTTGTCGACAAGCCAAGGTACTTGTGAACGGCTTTTAAAACCACCGAATGCTGTGCCCTTCCATACACGACCAGTCACCAGCTGAAATGGGCGCGTGGAGATCTCTTGACCAGAGGCTGCAACTCCTACAATAACTGATGTTCCCCAACCCTACAGGTTTATCTGGGAGCTTAGAATACCTGACTGCATTTATAATTAAAACTGAAGAGGTGGAAAAAGGAAATTGATCGAGGTACCTTGTGGCAGCATTCTAAAGCAGCTCTCATTACAGAAACATTCCCGATGCACTCAAAACTATAATCAACACCACCGTCTGTCAGATCCACGATGACCTGCTGTATTGGTTTCTCATGATCCTTTGGGTTGATAAATTCAGTCACACCAAAACTCTTGGCTATGCATCACAATTTGCAATGTAACAGGGAATAAACAGTTAATTTCTCTGCTGATCACCAGCTTAGCCACTAATCAGATTATAAGAATTTAAAACAAACACACAAGCCACTATTATTGAACTTTTTTCCTTAGTAGGCCGCAAAGATTTATGGTTACACTCGTAAGCATCTAAAATCTGAATCCACGTGGAGTTGATCCATAGAACACTCAAGCAAGCAAGATAAACTACAGATACGCTAGCATTTGCCATGAGAAATATCTGAAAATGGCATCAGTTGATGCTTCAGATAATGACACAATCAACTAGAATGATTGATCTACAAATGTAGCCCCTGATATTCAGCGGAAAAAGAATTGTCCTAATTTCGTTCTGAGAACGAGGGAAGAAAGTAAAACACCGGGTAAATATGATAAACCTCTTACTTTATATCTCCAGAAAATCAAGAATAGGGTTAAGTTATTTGAGTAGAAAAGTTCTACTGAACGGTTTATGCCCAAATGAGAGCGACACAAAGTTTGGACTGCAGAAATGTTTATTAGCAGCTTTTTTCTTGTTAGACCTGTGTTTAGCAATATAAAAACCTATACTACAAATAGGCAAGCAATCTCTTTAACTCATTTTTTAAAACAAATATTCATTGAATCATCTTTTACCACTCAAAGAGTATCATAAACCACAAGCTGGATCTAAGCAAAGAAGGAATCAGCTCTTGCTACCCAAGACTAAAAGTTCATTGGATCGCACAAGGAATCAGTGGTATGCCACTATGTATTGAGATGGTGAAGGTAGTACAATACCTCTATCAAACTTTTTGCTGTCAATATCTATTCCAATTATACGTGAAGCCCCAGAAGCTTTTGCACCCTCTGCCACCTGGATATGAGGTAATAAATCCTCTGTATGATCATGAGAATTAAATCATCCTACAGAAAACTTACAGCAAGTCCAACAGTGCCGAGGCCGAAAACAGCAACTATGGAACCTGGTTCTACCTTTGCAGTATTCCAAACAGCTCCAAGACCTATATGCATATAACTTTGCAGTATGAAAATTACAGAGATGATGGCCGCCTCAATATCATTTAACAAGTTAGTTATAAAACCTTCTGGAGTGGGAAAACAAATCTGGTATAAGAATATTGTTATTACACCCAAGTCCATAAGTTGACTCCCTATGATGCCCAAAGACCATGAGAAGAGAGAGTTGAGGCGGATATTAAGAATGATATCCGTGATATGAGAAGTTAATACTAAGATTACTCCATATATGTGTACAAAAACTTGATATCAGAAAATATTTGAATTCCATTTCAAGAATTAGTCTAAATTACATTGTAGTCATGCCAGTTGTTCTACTGTTTCTAGAGCACATAAATGGAAGTAGTTGAATAATATGGATACCACTCAATACTTAACTAGCCGAAAATGACTGAACAAGGTACATTGCACACAAGCATTCAGATAAGTTGAGCAAAAACCAATAAGCACTGCTGCATTATGCTTAGGGTGAACCTTTCTAAAGATGGAAAAAAGGAGAAGGCGGCAGATTGCACATTTCTTGTATTTGCCACAGAAGAATGCTAGTTAAAGGACAATAGAATAACTTGTTCAAACACATAAGAGGAGGTGAAAGAGGCTTGCCTGTTGGAACGCCGCAACCGAGCAGACATACTTTGTCCAGTGGTGCTTGAGGATCAATCTTTGCAACACTAACATCATGCACAACAGTGTACTGGCTGAACGTTGATGTGCCCATGAAATGATAGATAGGCTTACCATTGATTGAAAAACGGCTTTTACGATCATTCAGCATAACTCCAACTCCAGTAGCCAGCCTTACTTTCCCACAAAGATTTGTCTTTCCAGATTTGCAAAACTTACATTCCCTGCATTCTGCCTGGTAACAAGGGATAACATGGTCTCCAGGTTGAACTTCAGTCACACCTTCACCAACACTTTCAACTATTCTGAGATCCCAGTAGAAAACACATACTCAGTGCTAAACCAAAAATCTCTTCATTAGATAAGAAAGCCAAAAAGATGGTTCTTCTAGTGTTAACATATTAACATACCCTGCAGCCTCATGACCAAGGATACATGGGAACAAACCTTCGGGATCCTTCACCAAAGATAAACAATAAATTAGAATTCAAACACCAAAATCAGTAGGCGGCAGCCTATCATTCTTTCTCTACCTTCTTACTTCATTTCAGAAAACAGATTTAATTTTTCACATTCCTGTACCAGAATCATCAAAATCCCAAAATCAAATCTCATAATACCAATACTTCAGTCAGCATTACCTAATACAAGCGTGTAGATAGAACGTAACCATGTACGCATCATGAAATTACCTTGCCGCTCCAGGTGTAGGCGTCGGTGTGACAGAGAGCAGTAAAGAGAACCTTGACTCTAACCTCGCCGGCCTGCGGCGGCGCCACCTGCACATCCTCGATCACCAGCGGCTTATTGGGTTCCCAGGCCACCGCCGCTACAGAAAAAAAAAAAACAATCAAAAACACCAATCAGTCCAGGATTCAAACCATACACATAGAAGAAAACAAGAAATGAGATCAATCAAATACCTTTGCAAGTGATGACTTGAGGTTGAGTAGCCATGAATGATGAAGAGAAATCAGAGAAATACACACAGTGAGGGGTACAAGTGTGTGACGAGTGGAGTGGACGAGGCTAACTTTGTTTCCTCTTTGCGGATAAATTGCCGTACCAAGTTTGATCACGCATATCAAAATTGATCTCGATTAATTAAATTATATTATTCTAGAAAAAACAGTAATTCGTTACATATAAAAATATCAATTTAAAATTCTAATACATCATGAAAAATAATAATGTAATAATTATAATAAGATAAATTACAACCACCTCCCCTAAAATTTGACGTAATTACAAATATTCCTAAGATTTGTAATTTTTAACCAAATGCCTAAAATTGATCATTTTGCTTTTGATTATTTTATTAAAATTATAAAAAAATCAATCGAGGCAAATTGCATTATTTGCTCATACGTGTAAAAAACATAAGAAACATTTTCCTACGCATTGTAGTTCAAAAATATTTTAAGAATCAAATAAAAAATAATTCAGTGCATAAGGGTATTTTGGTCAGTTCATCCATAAAATGTATGGAAATGGGTTATTTATTAGACAATTCCAAACCTCAGGGGGATATTTATAATTTTTTAAATAATGAGAATGTATTTGTAATTATATCAAATCTTATGGGAGATAGATGTAATTTACCCATTATAATAAAAGTAAAAGTTATAAATTTTATATAACTCGAATACACTACTTGATTTATGTAAATAAATATTTATATATATATATATATATGTAAACTTCAACAATAGCCACCAAGATAATGAATAAATTTCTTGTAATATTGCAAATCAACAAATTATATGAAAAACACAATTATTTACCGCCCTCTATTTTTTAAAGTGGAGCTATTTACCTCTCTAAATAGGGCGGTAAATTGCTTCATTTTAAAAACTACTAGGAGGTAAATTGATTCATTTCAAAAAATACATAGAGATAAATTGGTATTTTATTTTTTATATGGGGTAATTTGCTCATTTACAATATCACATGGGTTCCTTGTATTTTTCCTTGAGAATTATTATATACATTATATAACACATTATTTTTAAAAATATAGAGCGATCATCTATACTATTATATAAAGTAAACCCCATTTTCATTAATAAATGGCGGTTACTTACATCGTAACACCAATTTTTTTATACCGATAATACCCCTAAGTTAGTTTTCATTTTTTTTCTTTCTTTTTTTTTTTTTTTGAAATGCAATGTGTTGATTAATGTGTATATTTTTTTATTTATAATAATTTTAAAACGTGCAATATTATTTTATATGCACGTAGGAACTGCGTGCCACGAGAACTACTATAATAATAAATTATACATATTACGAATTTGAATTCCACCGAACCTTATCCCCGACCAGAAATTCTATTTACATGTTGATTGTAATGAATAATTAGGCCCACCCATCGTACTGCCATGTAATAATTCAATTGATCCTGTCGCCTAGAGAAAAATGTTCGATCAAATTAAGATTATTAAGCTAATCAATTACACAACAAAATAGTATATATTATCTTTACTAATATAAAAAATATATATTCTTACTCACAAAGAGCGATTACTTACATTACGGCATCAATTCTTTATTCTGCTAGTAATACTCCTAAGTTGATTTTTATTCTTTTTTTCTTTCTTTTTTTGAATGTGATGTGTTGATTTATATATATATATATATATATATTATTTATAATATATTTTAAAACATGTTATTATTTATTATATGCACACAAGGACGACGTGTCACGTTGACTAGTATCTGTAAAATAAACTCAAGGATTGCAATTTTTGAATTACAGTTTACAAATTGTATACTTCTAAAATGCGTGTTTCTCTCTTTAAGAATGACAAAGAATACCACCGGACACCTATTTATAGAAATGAACAAGTTTGAGGTCATGGATTCGAGTCTCACTAAACGCGCAAGTATTTGTATCATTTTACGTAAGTTATCGTAATTTATTTCATAATATTTAGTTATATTGGTATTGATAGTTTCATATACAGCTCAATTTATTAAAATAATAATGTAATTATATAACTATTGCTTCTGTAAAACAAATTTGATGTAGAATCAAAAGTATTGAGTAGAGTATTTCTCCCAAGTTTCACCATATTGGCGACAATTAAATTGCACTGTTCTAAAGTTACAGTAACTATCAATGTTTAACAAAATATAATTTGAATTTGAAGTTGATTGATATGAAATCCTTAATTTAAATTTATTTTGGCGCGATATATAGGAGTTGTCTGCCCACTGTATAGTGTCTCTTTTGAATGGGCTCGCCTCTTGGGCCAATAGTTAGTGAAATCAACGAGTAGTAGTGGGTTGATTTGCTGACGCTATTAGATGGACGCCCCCCTCGAGAGGGCTTATTGGACTTGGTTCCAAGAAGGATTCTGGGGGCATCAATCCAAATGATCTTTTATTGGGAATTTAAATCTATCAATTCAAATATAATCTTACTTCGCGCAATGCGTATATATTAAGTATAATACAAAATGTAATATTGATTTGCGATTTCAATCCAAACCCACTTTAGACTAGCTCGACGAAAAAATCTATGTACATAGCAAGACACCTAATACATCATTCCAATGTTATAAAAAAATAAAAATAAAAACCGTTACAAACCCTATGCAAGGCAGAGGAGGCCAATAAACCAGTAGCTCTCAAATGATAGGAGTTCAACATTTATTGTGATTTGTTTTATGAAATTTTTAAAATGATTCTAAAATGGAGAAAATTCAATACATTTAGTCTCATAAATATACTAAGTTTTCTTAATTTTGTAACCATTTTGAAAACCCAGTAAAATAAATGATAATAAAACGACTTTTTCCAATTTTGATACCATTTTGAAAACTCTGTAAAATAGAGGATCGAATTCATATCGAAAAATTCTTACCCGGACCAAGTTTGATCGAACCAAACCAATCACAGAGCAAGTGTGATCCTTTCCTTGAACCGTACACCAATCACACTGCAAGTGTATTGCACTTGTCATATAATTATTTCAGATTTGACCGAACCAGGTAATATCTCTAGGAACTAAAAATGCAATTTTCTGAATTTGTAATATTAAAAGATACAATCCAGTTATTGAAGTACAAAGACTTGAATTGTAGTAAGACCTAATGATGTGAGGGTTTGGACACACAACCTCAAGTCTTCATCGCATGTTAAGAGAATTGGACAGCCATCTTCGTCCTGATACGTCGTTTCGAAGTCTCCCACCTTCAGCTTCAGTCGCTTGCCCAATTCTTCCTCAAGTCTCGCCATTCCTGCCGACATGGATAGCTGAAATTTGACAGTTTTGGTTCTGTAACTGGCCTTTACCGTGAAAAGGCTACTTGTATATTGATCAGTGATTGTGCCTGGATTGTTTCTGATCATGATATCTTGCTGCATAGCCGTAGATTGATTGGAGCATGAAGGGCTCACCCCACTGGATCCCTCCGCAATCTTGACCTCGAACATGGAAGGATTAGCTTTGTTTCTTACATGGGATGGCCACCTTGTAATGTTATGGCTTCTGCACGCGCGCTTTAATGTTGACTGGGATACTGTATATATACATGATGTCATCTTTATACCCATTATGTGTATATATTGAGTGGAATAGAAGAACTTACCGCCAAGGATGTCGGCCACCTCTTTTTCCGGCTTCCCGAAATGGGTTTGGAGATCCTGATAGCTGATTTGAAAACCGGGTCTTTTCCTTTCTCTCTTACCCGTTCTCGCCAGCTGATCTGCTCCTGTTAAGAAACCGGTGCTGTTGCCCGATTGCGTACTTGAATCCACATCACCACCAGATGATCCGGCAAATTTGATCACCGGAGGTTCTGCCCGACATCCCTCGGACGGAGTTCTCTCCTCCGCAGGAGAATCCGGGTCCGAGAGTTTGAACCCAAGTGGATATCTATCAGACGGGCTTTTCTGGAAATAAACCGACTCGTCATCCATGCAAAATCTGACAACCTCAACCAGTAGTTCCTCACCCAAAACCTGCCCGGAAGCGACCTTGAAACTGCGCAGCTGACGGGTCATAATTCCCAGCAAGGAATTGATCAAGAACCGGGGATCCGATTCGTCCCGGTTGCCCGGGATCATGAAGAACTCAAGAACATAAGGGTCCGACCCGGTGTGGACGCTCTGGAGACAGATGGCGAAAGAAACCGCGAGCATGGCCTTGCGGGCGTAATGGGCGAGAGGGTATTCTGTGATGTTGAAGGCGTGGATGCTCCGGCAGAAGCAGAGTTTGTTAATTGACGATAATGCCCTGCCGGCCACTCCCTTGCCTCCCTGTAATTTGTGGAAGAGGCAGGCGACGAGGAAATCAGAGTTGATGAGCTCGTACTGCTTGTTCCACGCCGGATCGCAGGCGAAATAGGCTCGTTCCATGCAGTTGCATTGGCCGGAGATGGAGCATCCTCCGCAAGGAATCCACGCCTGTGCTAATGGTACGTACGGTGTCTCATTCACCACTTTGTACATCATCTGCTTTATCTCAGATAGCGCCAGCCTCCGACCTTCTGTCTAACTTGGCCATGCATACATGGTAGCAACAATTTTTTTTGTTTAAGGAAAAAAAATGAAGCAAGCATAAGCAAATAACATTATTACTAGATTAATTGCTTATTCTTTAATACTGTTAGACTATATTTGGATCGATTAATTTGAAATTATAAATTTTAGATCCCTAATAACAAGTCGTGTATACTTACAAATTTAAATGATTCCGAATACTTCAATTTTAAGTTTCAATTATTTTTTGTTGAAAAATTGATGGATTTAGGCTTCGTTTACATGATTAGGGGATTAAGCGGTCCAATCCCCGTTAATCACGCATTTAATTTACCAGATGGGGCCGGGCTTACTAGGCCAATCGGGGTTATTTACTGTGTCGGTTGAGTTATTCAACTTGAACGGTCCAATCTAATTTACCAGATGGGGCCGAACTTACTAAGCCAATCGGGCTAATTTACTATTCAACTCAAACGGTCCAACTTACTTTACAAGATGGGGCCGGGCTTACTAGACCAATCGGACTTATTTACTGTGTAGATTGAATTATTCAACTCAAAAGGTCCAATCAAACAAGGGGTAAAATTACCTTCTTGTCCAATTTTTCCTCCCGTTGGTCCCTTGCCTCCTTCCCCGGCCTTCTTTGTCCCTGTAGCCCCCCTGGCTTCTTCCTCATCACATGTAATTCTCATACGAAAATGGACTATAAGGCATAGTAAACATTAGATTGTGTTTCATTCGGACAAAATAATATAACAAAATCAACTATTGGTAATTAATTCCTCTCGCATAGTTATTCCTATAACCAAAGTAAACGGGGCGTTAAGTTATTGATTACGATAAATAAATATTTGTCATGACTTATCTACGACTAAAGCATTTCTTATAATTATTAGTTATAACCAAATGGGGAAATTGTACTTTTAGAATGTTGCACTTTTGGCCGCAAAGGTTACAACTTAGCACATTTGGTCCTGTGGCTAAAAATTTTAACATTTGGAACCAAAAATGCTACAATTTTTTTATCCTAAAGGATCGAACATACCACATGTTTTTACCCTATGGGACCAAAAATACTATAGCTTTTTATCCTATGAGACCAAATGTGTCAAATATGTAAACTATGGGACTAAAGTGCAACATACTCTATCGTGTGGGGACTAAAAGTGCATTTTTTCCTAACCAAGTCATTCACTATAGTCTAATATTCTGCATCATTTACTAAAATTAGCAAAATATCAATTACACAGTCGTGACTATTACTATTTATCGTATCATGACAATTAATCATTACAAAGTATAACAACCAAAGAAATAAAGTCACTTGAAATTATTTTTTCAGATTATTCCTTTAAATTCAAATTCATCAATTCAAATATAACTTAAAACATAATTATCTTTGTATTACTGCAAGCTATCATGTTTTAAACTTGTGGTACATGTAAACATTTAAGTTGATAAAATTACACTTTTAGTCCCTTAAGTTATAGTGTTTAATACTTTTAGTCCTCTGTTTTACATAATTTTCAAAAGAACCTCAAAATTAGGAAAATTTAGCACATTTAGAGGGTTATTGGTATGTAGTAATGAATTTGGGGGGAATAGAATAAACTTAGGAATGAAATAAAAGTAGGAATATGATAATTTTGGTATTCATTTCTATGTTTGGTATATACCAAAGACATGAAAAAGGGATTTGAATCAAAACATTCCAAATTATTCATTTATACGTTTTGTAAATAATGAAACTTAAAAATTAAAATAAAAAACAAACACAACTAAGCTACGTCTCATTAATGGCATAAGAAATGTGTTAAATTAATTATAAATTTATAATATACATTGTTGGATGTTTTCATATATTTAGATTTCTTATATTATATACTTTATATTTTGGTAACATATATTTAAATATTTTATATTGATATTCATTTTATTTAATGTATTCAAAATAATATATAATTTTATTGATATAAACCTTGCAACTATAATTTTCTTAAAAATTATTTAAGAAATATATATATATATATAAAGAATTATTCCCAATCTATTGGAAATAGGTTAAACTATGAGTAATGTCCATTCCCTAATCCCATACTTATGGAATGAGTATTGTTGTTCCTAAATTATGATAAACCTGTGCTTGGAATAAGACAGGAACGTTTATTCCATTTCTAACTCATTTCCTCATATTAATCATAATTTCAGTCCTTTGCTTTTTGGGAATTTCAAAATGATCACAAAATTAGAAAAAATTCGACACATTTAATCTCACGTCCAAACTTCTATTAAAAAAAAAATAGACAGCAAGAATACGTCAAGTACTACATGTCCGTTAGCTAGGCTTCTCACACGACTAACAGACACGCATATTGTACGTATCCTTGCCGTCCGACTATTTTTTTAACAATTATTAGTCACTACAAATTATAACAATAAAAAAAAAACATAATCATAGCAAAATATCATCATATTTATTGTAGTTGAAATAGTAAGACGCACTTGTGTTTGTGATTGGGTATCCATGTGAAGGAGTCTGAGATTAAAAATCTGCACAAGAACATGAATATTGTAAGATCATATTAGATAGAATGGAAAAATCGTGCATGCCAGAATGAAATCAACCTTGAAAGCGTCATCCAAAGACTGGCACAACTCGAAGTACATCAATAGCAACTCTGTGTTGAAGGAGACGAGCTCCAGCACGCCGACGCAGGCGGACTGCTGCTGCAATTCAAACACAGGCAGAACCATGTGTCTCCGCACCCCGCACCTCAAAGCGTGCTCCCGCAGGGGATACTCTTTAATGGAGTAGAACCGCACGTCCGGGCTCGATTCGGGCTGCCCGTTCACGAATACTCGGCCCAAAGGCCCGAGTTCCTCTCCTTCCTCCACTGAAACTCTGTGATTCGTGCACTGCTTCCTGTACCAGCTGAGGCCTTTGAAGAGGCGCTTCAGGGCGAACGGCTGCGACGACGTCGTTAGGAAACGCCGGCCATTCGAGATCTTCAGCTCCCAGAATTGGATCAGTATGGAGTCCCAGAAGAACCAGGTTAGACTCTGGAGTCCTAGCTTGATCCTCTCTCCAACTTCCGATTGCGGTGGCGGCGGATGGCCGTCGCCGGCTTCTTCGAACCAGAAAACATTGTGGTTTTCAGGGTTTGAAGGAAGAATCAACAGGTTGGAGGACATGTACTCCACGAACTCCGCCATGGTGTACTGCTCCTCGTGCTCCTTACCTCCCGTCGGCCAGGTCAACGCCGCCATGCCTGAAAGTATCTAACGGCCGATAGAACGCAGATCAAGACGCGGATCTGCTACTCATTGTCCTTCTCGATCAGCCAATCATCGCCGTAAGCCCTGATGGAGTGTGCGGCTACTTCCGACAGTATCAGGACTTTCGCCACACAAATCTTTAGAGAGAGCGCTTTATCTTCATTCTTTTGTCTTTTGACCATGGACACGGTTCATCTTTAGGGTGAGAGTATCGCTAATTATATTTAGGTAAATTACATCTATCTCCCATGAGGTTTGACATAATTACAAATATCTCCTTGTTGATTAAAAATTTACAATACTTCTGAGATTTGTAACCGTCTAACAAATAACTCATTTCCATCCATTTTTATGGGTGAACTGACCAAAATGTCCTTATGCGTTTAATTTAAATTTTAAAATTCTTTGAATTTTTTTCGACTACAATGCGCAAGCAAAGGTTCTTAAAGTTTTTTATACAGAGAAGCTAATAATGCAATTTGACTCAACTAATTTTTCTGCAATTTAACTAAAGAATCAAGGGCAAAATGGTCAATTTTAAGACTTTGATTGAAAATTACAAACCTTAAGGGGGTATTTGTAATTTTCCAAGCAACGATGGGATATTTGTAATTATGTTAAATCTCAGGGGAGGCAGATGTAACTTACCCTTATATTTAATTGGAAGATTACAACAAGCTTTCACTCCATAAATTTTGATATAATTACTTATACAATCTTGTAATTTACAAAATTACAAATATCTTCTTCTCAAAAAAAATATTACAAATACCTTCATGATGTTTTGATAAAATTATATAATTATTGGATAGAGATATGAAATTGTCAACTTTGTTGTTGTTATATTTTATTTTTATCTTTACTTTTAAACAAAATTTGTAAAGAAATCACGAGGTAATTCATAGTCCACGAGAATATTTTGGTCAATTCACCACAAAAAAATAGATAAAAATCTAATGACTTGGGCTAGTTATTAGACGATCGTTAAAATTAATTGTGTATTGATGATTTTTCAAATAACAAAAAAGTATTTATAATTATGTTAAACTTAACAGGTTCATGTAATGCACCCTATATTTATAAAGATATTCAACAAATCGTATAAATTAAAAATCTAGGGTCATTTACACTTAGACCCCCAATATGGAATTACACCTTTCTCTAAAAAAAAAAAAATTTAAATTATATTTATACACTCTTTGAGAATTATCATGTTACACCTAACCTCTTTCGTTAAGATTTGGACGAGAAAGACTAATGTCAACAAACAAACTTACATAAACTTTCAATTTTACCTCTTATTCAGTATTCCATTAGTAATATTTTTATACATATAAGGGAGTAAATGTAGTATATATAAAGTTAAAAGGATGCAGGTAATAAAATATTATTTTCCACTTAAGCCATTGAATAAAAAGTAGGCGTTTGTGAATGAAAAAACTAACCATTATTTATAAAGCTCTCTTTTTCTTTTATGTGTTCTTTTGTTAGCATGTTAGGTTGGTTCTTTTATTTTTGGGTGAAGATGTTGTGATTGTTTAATTCACACATGCTGTGAGATCTAATTCATGCTTTATACTTTCATTCATGTTGGTTTTGTGTTGTTCTCTGTGCTTTTCACGAATAATCTGATTTATGAATGATATGACCCATAATTCATTGTCAAGAATATTCGCCTAGCCAATTCAACTTGTAAATTCATAATTGTTTGTTTAGTCTAATAACTATTGACAATGCAACATGATTTATTATATCATCGTAGTCAATAATGTTATGAGGAATGCACAATTTAGCTTAAATGGATCCTTGTAGGGATTTTTTGGTTAGAATTAGGCTTTTTTTTTTTTTTAATGTTGTTGATAGAGTAAATCTTGAAAACGTTCCCATGGTTGTCTATTGATTATGGAATTAACGAATGGTGGCTAACAAAACGTTAAGGAAAGTTGAGGTCGTTCGGTCATACCAACGACCATAACTAGTTTATCTATTTTAAACAATTGTCATCTTTGCATCAATGATCAACAGTGGAATCGAGCATGATCCTATCTCAACTAGAAATCTCTTATCATATTTTATTCACTTTTAGAATTTATCTCATAGTTAAGTAGTAATTTGAATCTATACCCCCCTCCCCCTCCGTTTATCTTATTTTTATTTGAAGGAATAAAATTAAAGCAAATATTTGTGGATTCGACCTTATTCATTAATTTACAAATTTTAGTGCATGAATTATTTTTGATGAATTCGACACTCATCAACTGGTCACGTGGACACTTGTCACAAGATCTTGGTCCACACAGTGATCCAATTCTTTTCCTGAAATAGCTCGAGAACACGGGTTAAAATGGCGAGAGGCAACCCAACAATGCCACTCTGATGTTCAAATCAGACAATAGACTACACAACGAGAGCATAAGATCACAAATCTAGAATAACAAGACAATAAATGCACATACCTGTTGAACAGTGTCGGGAATATTCATAGTTTCCCACTTTTGCACAAATGTCATAGACCCCTTGGGATCACGCCACGTGTGAGGCCCTCTTCGTCCCATATCATGGGTTGCATATGAGTTGGGTCAGGCTAATTCGATCCACATTACTAAAAACGTGGATCCTAAGGTTTTTCTTGTAATTTCCCATTTTTTATGGCCCTTCCTCTATATTATTGGGCCTTCTCCTTAGCATATATTCCCCTTAGTGTGGTTGGGCAGGCCATACTAGTTTATTTATGATTATCGAAATTAAAAAGCATAAATTTAAAATGAGTTCTTGTGCAAGTTAAAAACTGGGCTAAGCCCATTAGAAACGAACATGGAGAAATTGGCCCAATTTAAAAATCTACAATCCTTTGACCCAACCCAATCCAACAAGAATTAAATTTTTAATTATTCATCAGTTGTAATATAGTTTTTCTAATAAAATTTTGCTGTAAATTATATCGAGTTCTAATGAGATTCGAAATAATTTTTTATTGTTTGAGAAATTATCAATACGTTCTAATATCTGACATAACTATGTAAGCTTTGAACATTAAGATAAAAATGTCAATTTTATCTTTACTGAAATTTAAATTTTAAAAAAATATATGATATTGGACGCACGTTAATATAAAAAATATAAAAATATGATAGGAGAAGGTCATTATAAAAATATATACAAAAACCTAAAACAAACTATGTAAAATTATAAATTATGGTCCTAAAAGGGTATCTTTAGCAATTTGAAACAAAATTTGAATGAAACTCAAATGGAATGAGTCAATTATTCGACGACGCTTATTATCGAATGAGTGTAATAAATAATAGTTCAAATTGTATCAAACGTCATGAGAGCTCTATGTATTTAACTTAAAAGTTTTCGTTCTTAAAGTCAATAGTTAGAGCAAAGGTATGTTTTAAAAAATAATATATTGTATATTAATAATATTTTATGATTGAAATTCATGAAAAAAAAGAATGGTACAATTATATTCTAATATTTTTTTTATAATTAATAATTGCAATATAATTTTTTGGTAATATTTTTTATGTTGTAGATTTGAAATTCATAAAGTTATAATACATCAGAAGTTCGTGAATTAGTTAATAATTGGTACTTATATAGTTTATATTGTAAAATATTTCTTGAACTTGAGAGAGACATATAGAATGACAATTATTAATTATTTTGTATGTAAACTTTTATTTGTGACTTTACAATATGTAATTTGAGATTAAAAATTTTATGCATTTAAAAAAGGATAAATTACAATTACCTTTCATGAGGTTTGGCATAATTATAAATATTTCCTCGTTATTTTAAAAATTACAAATACCCCTCCTGAGGTTTGTAACTTTTAACCAAATGCCTAAAATTGACCACTTTGCGCTTAGAACTTTTTATTAAAATTGTAGAAAAATCAATCGAGGCAAATTGCACTATTGTTCCTCTGTGTAATTAATTTAAGAAACCTCTCCCTGCGCATTATAGTCCAAACAAATTTTAAAAATTAAATAAAAAATAATTTAGTGCATAAGGGCATTTTGGTCAATTCATCCATAAAATGATGGAAATAGGTTATTTGTTAGACGATTACTGATGTGGGCAGAAGAAAGGGATACGAAGGACAGGAGAATGGAATACGAAGGAGGGTGAACGAGAAGGGGCTACGAGGGATCTCGCAGGGCCTCGAATTGAGACTTCGTATTAACTCGGGAAAATGACACCACGGATCTGACAAAATCCCCGAAGATCCGAGAAAATCCTAAGAAGATCAAGCAAAAGATATCCTACGAGGCCTCCACAAGGAGGAGGGCTACGAGGGATCTCGCTGGGCCTCGAATTGAGACCTCGTATTAACACGAGAAAGGGACACCACGGATCTGACAAAATCCCCGAAGATCCGAGAAAATCCTAAGAAGATCAAGCAAAAGATATCCTACGAGGCCTCCACAAGGAGGAGGGCTACGAGGGATCTCGCAGGACCTCGGATTGAGACTTCATATTAACTCAGGGACAGACCTCGTATTAACTCGGGAAAAGGTCACCACGGATCTGACAAGATCCCCGAAGATTCGAGAAATTTAAGAAGATCAAGCAAAAGATATTCTACGAGAGAGTATTTTGTAATTATGCAAAACCTCGGGGAGGTAGCTGTAGTTTTAAAATAATTGAACTTTGAAATTTATTTGATTGTATACGTGATTGGTTCTATATTAAAAATCGCAAAAATCCCCCCAATTTAATTACACCGTAAAGTACAATTTTGATAATTGTGGAGTTGGGTTTTGGGCTATACTTTTTAAAAATCGTAAATGTTGTGCACGTCGCGTAAACTCCTAAATATTATAATAAGCATAATTTTTAGGTACAATGATTTACTTACATTTACTTGAAACATTGAAGGTCAAGTGTAATAATTATTTTTTCCTCTGAATAATAATTATTTACATATTTTAATAAGGATAAATATATTTACTTTCCCTAAGGTTTGGCACAATTATAAATACTCCTCATTATTTGGAAAATTACAAATACCCCCTTGAGGTTTGTAACCGTCTAACAAATAACTCATTTCCATCTATTTTTATGGATGAATTGACCAAATGCCCTTATCCATTTTATTAAATTTTTAAAAAAAATTTGGACTATAATGCACTGAGAGAGATTCGTAAAGTTTTTTACACCGAGGAGTTAATAATGCAATTTGCCTCGGCTGATTTTTCTGCAATTTAATTAAAAAAATCAAGAGCAAAATGATTAATTTCAGATCTTTGGTTGAAAATTACAAACTTCAAAAAAAATATTTATAATTTTTTAAATAATGAGAAAATATTTATAATTATGTTAAATCTCAAGGGAGGAATGTAAATGTAATTTACGCTTTTAATAATGTAAAAAGAAGATAAGAAAGGGAAAACGATGAAAGGTGATATGGCATTATCTTGAGAATGGTGAAACCTTAGTCAAAGGAATCCCAGGTAACGACCACTGTGGTGCTGCCACGTGCCCCTTGTAAATTTTGGTCAACCTTTTGACCAGAGGAATCCTATCCACATTTCATCTTATCCCCCCACCCCCTTTGTAAATTGTAATAATATCTTGGGTCTGCTGTGTCTCCAGTTTTTATGGATTGCTCAAAATATTTATTTATTAATCTTTTAAAAAATTAATATTTATATGTAATATTCATTAATTTCCACTAGTAATAATTGAAATTAATGTTCTCAATAGTTGTAAAATCATACTAATATAAATTACTCATTTCAATACTAAAGATTTTAATTATAATATATATATAATTTTACTGTTGACGACATTGTTGACTATTATTCCGCGTCATTACAACTCAAAATCGTAAATAACTAATATAAGTTGATCACTAATTTATGAAAACATATATGTAAATATCTCCAATAACGTTAAATTGCAGTTTATTTTATAATTAGTCTTCAATTACAAAAAGAAAAATAAAATTTCAATCAAAAAACATTAATTTAACATACATAAATATTTGGGTAAATTACAGCCACCTCTCATGAGATTTGACATAATTACAAATACCCCATCATTGTTTGAAAAATTATAAATACCCTCTTGAAGTTTGTAATTTTTAACAAAAGGCCTGAAATTGATCATTTTGCTCTTGAAATTTTTATTAAAATTATAAAAAAATCAGTCGAGTCAAATTGATTTATTTTTGCTTTGTGTGAAAAACTTAAAAACCTCTCCCTGCGAATTATGGTCTAAAAAAAATAAACAATAATTTAGTGCATAAGGGCATTTTGGTCAGTTCACCCATAAAAATTGGTGGAAATGGATTATTTGTTAGACGGTTACAAACATCACGGAGGTATTCGTAATTTTTTTAAATAACGAGGAGGTATTTATAATTATGCCAAACCTTAGAGGAAGTAGGTGTAATTTATCCTGGATATTTTCAAGAAACTTATCTTTTTTTGTTTCCCTACTTTTTCTTTCATTTATTCTTTATTTATTACTTTTTCCCAAAAATTAATAAAAGCAAAACCCTAGTAAGATCCCATCAAAATAGAAAAGTCCTCAAAACCACAATACATACAACCATGGGTGGATTTGATGTGATGGGTCAAAGGATATTTATAGTGGGAGAAGAAGACATATACACACATTAAACCTAATTAATGCACAAACAAAACCAATTGCATATCTACACACACAACACACACTAAAAGAAACAAAGAACACACACACAAACACACACTCATATTCCCTCTCTGATCATCTAAATTAACCTAACCCCCATCATTCATGGCAGCTTCAGAGTCATCAAACTCCCTGAAAATCACAGTCCAAAGCAACCCTTCTGAGTCTCAACTCTCTCAACTTGGCATCAAATCTTGGCCCAAGTAAGCACAACCCCCCCCCCCCCCCCAACAATACACACACAAACACACTCAAGTATGTGCTTGTATATGTGTATGTATAGATTTATACGGTAATACTGGTTGGTTTTTGTGTGTAAATTAAGATGGGGTTGCTCTCCGGGGAAATACCAGCTGAAATTTGACGCGCAGGAGACGTGTTATTTACTGCGTGGGAAGGTGAAAGTTTACCCCAAAAACCCTCAAGGGGAAGTGGTGGAATTCGGAGCTGGAGATCTTGTGGTTTTTCCAAAGGGTTTGAGCTGCACTTGGGATGTATCTATTGCAGTTGATAAGCACTACAAGTTTGATGCATCTTCATCTTCATCATAGTTTCTTTCAAGATTCATGTAATTATTGATTCTTTATTTTAGAGAAAAAGAAAGAAAAAAGAGTTACGAGCTTCGAATTGGATTTTCTATTTCAAATCATGTTATATATTTCTGATCTGTTTAATATTTACACGTCGGGTGTACAAAGATGATATCATATATTTTATTTGGGATAATTATATTTATATCCCTGACTTATAGTCTATTTACACAAACCATTTTTATTTTTTGCATAATTACAGAAACTACCATTAATAGCAAAAAAATATGAATAGTTTGTGTAATAATGTCAGGACTTTTGAGGGGTATAAGTGTAATTTTTTAAAAAATAAGGGTGATTTGTGTAAATAGTGCTTACATTTAGAGTGGGTGTATATGTAATTATTCAAAAGATAGAGGTGGTTTGTATAAACAGATCATAGATTATGGGGTGTAAATATAATTATCCCTATTTCATTTATGGAATATATATAAAATGGAATAGAAGATGTAATACTGTTTAGAATAGAAAATTCGATTCGTTTTAATTTCTATGTGTTTTTTTTTTTTTTTTTTGGGTCATGGTAGTATTTGGTTTCTTGATCATTTGATCAATTTGGGTTTTATGTCATAAGGATTTGCTTTTGGAAAATAGAGATAGAAAGACCTGAGTTAAGTGTGATTTTTTTGCAGTGTTTAATGTCTAGGGATGTAAATTATTCGAATTGAATTAATGTATAGATCATCATTTAAATTTGGTTGGTTTGATTATTTTTCTAATTGAGCTCAAATCAGATTTAATTGAATCAAATATTAGTTCACTTCAAGTAATTTAATTTTTTAAGTATATTTTATTATTTTTCTACTAATAGAATTGAATTCCAGTCGAGCTTAAAAGCTTACCTATCATAAAAAAATATTTAAATTTGATTTGTTAAACAAATAAATTTTTCCTAAAAAAAAAGGTTAACAAATAAAATTGAAACCAACCTTTATCGATCAATGTCAATCTTAATAAATAAATAAAGATAGATTATAATACACTTAAATGCGGGATATTTATGAAAGAAAACAGACAAAGCCCATGATTTTAGAGTTTTAGTCTTATATGAATATAAGATTAAAAAAAAGATGAGTTAAAATACGCTAATTTATATATTTTGTAAAAATATTACCAGACATTTTAAATGCCTTTTTACTATATTTTATTTAAAAAAAAAATTGAAACCAAACAAAGTCTTGGAGTTTTGTATGTCGGTTTGTAGGTTTAATGTTGGTTTAGATAAAAAAGAAAAAAAAAATGAAGTAATAGGAGTCAAATGAAACGGATTGAGTGTTTTATTATAAATTATATCGCATTTTCTACTATATTTAACAATATTATGTGTATAAATTTATTTTCTTAAATAATATATAATATCATATTTATATATATAACATGTGTATATTAAATAAAATAAAAAAATTAAATAGAATTTAAAAATAAAAAATTGAGGGGATTATGTAATGGTGAATGGTAGTCACAGTCAGAATAGACTTCTTTATGTCTATCAGCATCAATGCTTTAAATGTTCCTTTTGACTGGTCAACTAATCATATTTTTAGCATGACATTGAACTAAAAGGAGTGTATATATATAAATATCCCTTTTTTTCTAGAAGCAATAATTTAGGCAGTGGACCAAGGTAGAAAAAGTGAACATTTTGTTTCCTTTTTATGTATTTTATTTTATTCTTAAAAATCTTAAAGTATGTCCAAAAAATAGTGGAAGGTAGTGAAGCTTGTAATGTTAGTGATAAAGAGAATTCATAATATTCAGTTCACAACATATTTTTTTTTTTTCAATTTGTGCATGGATCCATTGCAAAATCAACAATGATTAATAGTTCAGTTGATGAGATCGAATTTTGTCACGTAGTTAACAGAGATAATTCATAATATAATCCGTTCACAATAGAACTTTTCTTCCAATTGTGCAGGAATCCATTGCAAATCATCATTCAATGTAATCTAGTAGTCAAGGTCGAACGTTACTAAATTCACAATGTGAGTTTGAATTCTTACCAATACGTTTGGTGGGCTAAACGTACATTATGACCTGCGTGTTAATTCTTGATAACGGTAAGTTAGTGATAGGAATCTTGAATAATACACATGACACAAGTGCAATCATTCCTGTCGAGTATGTAGATTGTGATGTGGGTACAACCCAATAAATTGGTCAAAAGACCAAAAACACCCTAGAAAGCGGACCCCAAGCTGCTAAGGAGCACCAGACCCGCGCACCAATTATACGGGTCGGGTCGTGCGACCCGACCCGGGTTAACGACCCGTTATTACTAAAAACCAGGTGTTCAAATATGGACCTTTGATGCTAAAACATGTCAGATCAACGAGATGAGGCCACGTGGACCATGGAGGTACGGACACTTGGTGCTATAAATAGGCCTGACCCACCACATTTGAGGTAAGTTATTCCAATTATATTCGACCAATATTATTCTCCGTATTATCGACCATCCATCTCGACCAGAATTTGACTTAAGCATCAGAGTGTCTACGCCGGGGACCCTCCCGACTAGTCTCACGTGCTTGTTTCTTCTCAGGTATTGTCCGGAAGCTAACCAGATCGAGCTCAAGGATACTCAAACCAATTAGGACCCAGGTGATCGAGTAGCGACCCGGATCAGATTGCCACCTCTATTTTCTCATTTTTCATACAAATTAAGTAATATTTTAATAAATTGTATATCCAATGGATATGTTCTCTTTCTCCTAGTAGGATAGCGGTCACATGCGTTTTCAAACAAAAATGGTGGTTGTTTTTCAACCATGGTGGGCTCTATCTCTGATTTCTAGCTCTGTTCTTTTGCAATTTCTGAGCTTTAATCACATGCTCCCAAATACTTTAATTGTTAGTTGCAATTAGCAATAAATTCATTCCTTTTTGTTTCATTCTTTCTGTTTTATTATACTCGTATTTCAGACTCAAGAGTGTCCATCAACATTATGTAAATAATTTCACAGTCAAATTAAAATCACAACCCTGATATTAGATCAAAATACATAAATTTCCTATTTTTGTTAAAATTTCAGTTTTATCCCGTGAGATTATAGTTGTATTACAACTACACTCCCTATTTAAGGACAAAAGCTTATACTAATATCCCTTGAAAAACATTACACTAACACCCCATAGGGGGTGTAGCTGTAATTTTACAAAAGACAGTGGGTATTTGTGTAATTGGACCTAACCTCTGAGGATGTCATGTAATTTACCCTTCAAAATATTGACTTATTTTCAGTTCGGATCTGCACAACCTGACGACCTTCTACATCACAAACGGTACTGAGAAGTGTTATAACAATGTTACTAGTTAACTTGGCTAAAATAATATTTTTTCTCAGTCATAACTTGGGCCTAATATTTAAATTAATAATTTCGATAAATTAATAAGATAATAATTTTTCATAAGAACCTTATATAAATTTATGATCGTTTCAATATTATAAATTAATAATTTTATAAAATTACAAATATAACTAGCACAACTTAGTGAAATATGATTTTGTTGTTGTTTGTTTATTTTTAAAATTTAAATTTAGTTGTATTCATCTCTAACTTTCCTTACTACATTCAAAAGTTCCGGTGTTGCGTTCTCACACTGCAACAAAAAACTGTGAAGACTTGTTGCCACTACGAGTGCTTCTTTTTCCTTAATCGGTTGCAAATCTTTTTGAGTGCATGTGGTGATTTCTCTTATACTCACATAGTGCTCTACGTATTTGATCTGTCATGATTGATTTTTGGACACTTTTTAGATTTGAAGCCATGGTTGGTCGGTCTTGATTTTAATTGACTAATTATGAATGTTTGATGTTGTTTATATAGTGGTTGATTTTCTTACCATACTTGAACACTAGAAAAAATTTAACATTTAACCATAACTAATTTCCATGGTTAAAAACAAATAGCCGTAGTGAATAGTTATTCACCACAATCGTACAACGGTTATCGATTACAATGTAATTGTAATTGATTTTATTTTATTAAAAATAAGGGTAAATTACTATGACCTCCCATAAGGTTTGACATAATCATGAATACCTATTCGCTTTTTCAAAAATTACAAATACCCCCTTAAGATTTGTAATTTCAGCCAAATGCCTGAAATTATCCAGTTTGCCCTTGATTTTTTTTAAAATTGTAGAAAAATCAATTGAGGCAAATTACATTACTACTCCTCTACCCCTCCTTGCGCATTTGAATCCAAAAAATCCAGAAAACTTTAAAAATAATAAAAAATAATTTAGTTTGTATAAGGGGATTTTAATAAGTTCATCCATAAAAATAGATAAAAATAAGTTATTTATTAAATATTACAAACCTCAAAAAATATTTATATTTTTTTTTAAAAAAAATATCAATAACTATGTCAAATCTCATTGGAGTCATTGGAATTTATCCTAAAAATAAATATGCAAAACATTCACTTGTTCTCTTCCCTCCAGTCAGTCATATTATGACAATTTTGTGTTTGGTTGAGCAATAAAAAGCCCAAACTTAAACGCAAGCGCAATCCGTATCCGACCAGCATGGGGGAATAAAGATCCTATCCGAATTGGGCCCCAGGGCCCGTTTAGATATTCTATGGGCATTTCATTACCGGATCTGGGCCAGACAAATAAATAAACTCGGAGCTGTATTTGGGTTTATAATGTTTTAAATAAATTATTAACATAATTAGTATCCATTGATCATTGCCATTGTCATACTTTAATTTATTTTTATTACAAATTAACCTAACGAAAATGGTATAATTATAAACGAAAAAAACTTTGAAAGAGTGAAAGTATCATTTCAAAAAAATTTAATAAAATTTTGAATATTTAAATACGGTCTAATTACAATTAACTCTAATTATAATTTTTTTTGACATATAGTGTTGATTTATATATATAATTTTTTTTATTTATAATAATTTTAAAGTATTTAATATTATTTTTATGTGCATGTAGAAACAATGTGCCACGACAGTTAATTAATATAAAAAGATTCTATCTTAATAATATAAAATAGAGATCATCATTAATATGGAAAAATAAATCCAATTAAATAAATTTAAAAGAAATCCTTACAGGGACAGAGAATTTGAGTCCGTACACATTTTAACTGCTGGGATTGTCCTAATTCCACTTATTTAAAATTAAAGAAGTAATAAAAAGACAGATGACCCATAAAACCCGGAAATTACATTTTTATTTTTCATTTATTAAATCCACCGATAATTAGTTCGTCATCGGCACGCGCATCAGTGGTGCGTGTACCAGACAGACATCAAGTCTTACCCGTAGGACACACTGCTGGTGGCTCCACCGTCATTAAATCCTCTCTACCTCCCTCTCTCGCTCTTCCCTCCCTATCTTCTCTCTCTCTGTCTCTCTCTATCTGCAGTCTTTCTCAAAAGTCTCACCGTCAAGATCTTCTCGGTTCTCCTATCATCTTGCTTTTCAAAGATCCACTTCACACACAGTTCGACACTCTTGCTGCATTTTTGCTGGAAATTTTTGCTTTAGATCTCTGCCGCAGTTCATGGATCTATGAATTGCGCTTGGATTACCAGCATTGCTGTTCGGAGGTAGGGTTTGGTACTTTTGGCGCTCTGAATTGCTGGAGATTGTTGGTTTAGTGTGTGGGAATAGATATGCGAACTTTGTGTTTCTGGGGAGAAGTGAATGGGAACGTTTGTAGCCGCGGAGAGCTTCACCAGAACCCTAGACTGCTCCGGCGAGTACTCCACGGCGGTGTTTTGGTCTGAGAAAAATGTTTGTGAATTGCATTGTAGAGAGAGAAGATGCTCGGTTTTCTTCTTCCTTTGCTCACTCTGCTTCATACTTATTACGGTAGTTCCTGCCTTTTCGTTGCTTAATTTTCTTCGAGAACATGAATTCATTTTAACTTACATGCTGCTGAAAACGTTGAATTGAATATATGAATGGATATTTTGTTTTTTTAGCTCATCTAGAAGTAAAATTTTGGATGGTCCAGGCTCCTTTTGTTGTCTACAGCTTCCCTTTTGTTTACTAATAATCTAATTAACCTTTTCATCTAGTAATGATCCAGCTGATTAAGTTGGTTCATAAGGTAAATTTGTGGAATGTGAAACGATGTTGTGCCAAATAATATGCTAGTTCAGCTAGTCGTTGATGCAAAACTTCCACACAAATATAAATGTATGAGGTGACCCAGTACTCCCACTATTTTATTTCTTCCTGTAAACTGATGTAACTAATTAAGTAGACTAGATATCCTTTTTTGGGCTTTGTATGTTCATGTTGATGGAGTTGTTTGCATGTAACTGCAGGTAAATACATATCTCGTCTAATAGCATTCTTTTTCCTACCATGGAGTCTGTAATACCAATTTCGATTAGAACCAAGTGACATACTGATAAAATTTCTGTGCACTCAATTGCCACAGTTGCTTCTGCTAGTTAACTTATTTTGTCATGGCCTTTGTACTCATTATTGATACAAAACGTTCCTTTTGTTTAGGGACTCCTTCACAAGCCAATTACTTGTCTCCATCTCAATTGCCCCCTCCATCATTAGCAAGGAAGAATCCTCTAGACCATGGTAACTGACAAATTATCTGCTTGTTGGCATGTTGCAGGTCCATTATTTTATTTATATTATTTCCTATAGTTTTTTCATTTTTATAATGAGCTTTACTGGATTGAATTGTTATATAAAGATTTGCTACATATTGAATGAGGTAAATATGCCAATTGACATTTAGAAGTAATCTATCCTTTTACTTCCTTGATGTGCTCTATATCATCCCAGCAGTCTTTTGCACACATATGGGAATGTTAGTAATATAGAAGTTGCTATTATTACTGGTTGCAGTGACCGCAGCATCGATGAGTACATTCTTTACTCCATTTGTCACTGCCCAGAGGCGCCATTTTAAATATTTATCAGCTGCACCAGCTCCGTCTACATTGTCACAAGGTATCTGAGATGCTCATATCAACTTCTCATTAGAAAACTTTCAGCTTTTTTCTGATGCAGAAGTCTATGTTAGGTCCACTTACTAGTCCTACTGGTCGTACCTTGCCTAGGCATCGCCACCGTCGGCATAAAATCAGAAGTCATGCAGTTTCTCCCTCTCCTGTCACTTCTCCAGGTGGTCATCTAGCCAGTGATCTCTTTTGTCCCTCACTCTATTCTCTGAAATTAAAGTAGACAGGACTTTTCTGCCCCAGTGTTCCTATAGGCAAGGAATTAACAGTGGTAAACAAGCATAAAAAATATTTTGTTAGTGTGAAATGATTTTTTGATGCTAGTACATTATAAAATTATATAATGCTGCTTTGTCTGATGAAACTTGTAAATATTAGTAGTAAAGACTACTCAACCACAAAGTTACAAACATACTCTTAATTATTCTCAGACTTCAAGAACATGGTTTACCCCACATGCTTGAAGGTATAAGAGTAAACCATAACTTTCGTGATCAACCATAATGGTGAAGGGGCAACCTTAAGCAATATTTCACTAGTTTAAGTTTACTCTATTGATCAAGACTCAAAACTGATGCTTGTATTGGTTATTGTCTTAGTTAGGTTTTATTCCAAATTAATGCTTGTCTCGGGGTATTCTCGTATTAAGATTTTTTGCCTTTGTGGTGCTGCTCTTGTTCTCTTTCATACTAGAATTCTGACTTTCAAGGTGGTGGCACATGCAAGAAACATGAGCTTAAGAGAAATTCATCAGAAAGCCCGAAATTTTATGTCTGCTAAGCATGAGTTTTCTCTTAGTGCAATTTGCTTTTGTACAATGAAGTGAATCCTTCGTCATGTCACTTGAATGCAAAACCACAGAAGAACTTGTTACAAGTAGAGTTCTAGTGCACTTCTCATTAATTGTATGAACCTCCACAATTTTTATCATCGCATTCTTCCTGTACTGAAACTGGCATCTGAAGACCAGGCCTAAACGTCAACTGGTATCTTGGTTGGTCTTCAGGATTTCATGCATAAAATTGTAACACCTACTTATTGTGAGTTTACGTTCAATACAACTCAATGATCTCTTGCTTTTGCAATGATTTAACCGACCTCTTGCTCCTGTGGTGCCTTTCCATACAGAAAGCCCTCACTTTCTAGAGCATTATTAACATAGACAATCTGCATTTTCCACCTTTCCTCCCTTTAATTTTCCTGTCATTATATTTACCAATTGTGTTTTTTTATCGAGAGGCATATAATAAGTTAATCTGGCAGGTTGTGGTCAAACCTGCGCTGAGCCACTTACTTCAGCTCCTTTTGGTTCACCCTGTATGTGTGTATTTCCAATGAGAGTCAGACTTTTGCTAGGGGTGTCCCTCTACGCTATCTTTCCAGAGGTCACTGAGTTAGAGATTGAGGTTGCAGCAGGCACCTATCTTAAGCAAAGTCAAGTAGCGATAATTGGTGCTAGTGCTGATATTCAAAATCAGGAAAGAACAGTGGTCGATATAAATTTAGTTCCTCTGGGCGAGAAGTTTGATAATACAACTGCCATGCTGACTTATCAAAGATTTCTGCATAAGAAAGTGCCTCTGAATAGAACCCTTTTTGGTGATTATGACATAATGTATATTGCTTATCCAGGTAAATCTAAAAGTAATATATTCATGCTATACCTCTGTCTGATTTCTGTCATAAAAACTAAAAGTACTTTACACAGGGCTCCCTTCTTCACCCCCATCTGGCATTTTATTTGGTGAGGCGCCTACTGGAAGTGTTGGAAATCAGCAGTTCCCTATTACCGCCGATTTTGTTGGCAAAAAGCAGAAAATGAACCCTCGAATTGTCTTTGTAATTGCTTTCTCAGCTTTTGTGGTCCTGGTGGCTTGTTGTGCAGCAGCTGCTGTCCTATTAAAGTGCAGGAAAGCACGCAGGTCATCAAATGCTGTTGGTCCAGTATCCACACCGCCTATGAACAAAAGATCTGGTATGCCTTCAGACTTGTCCAAAATGATCTCACACTATGGGTTCATGTGTTTTATGTGGTTGTGGACGCTGAAAATACAAGTACATCTTTATTTAATATGACTGCAGTAGCACAACCGTATCAGTGTGTGAAAGTATTTGTTGTTGGACAAAAACACTCAGAGTTAGGGGGCTCAACTATGTGGAACACATAACTGCAGAAGATGTTACTTTAGTCTTTTTCTGTTTGATTATTAGTGGTTCAAGAGTATAATTACTGGCATATTTTTGTTGTGAATGGTGCTATTGTTATACGTCATGGTATGTTTTCAAATGCAGTAGAGGTTTGTATTGTGTTTATGGGTGTGAAAATGCTAGATTAACATACACGCATTCAGTGGAGTCTTGTAGAAAATAAAGTTGTTCATCTGTGCCTGAACAACTTCTGTTCAGTGTCTTTGTCAAAAAAATTCAGCTCGATCAAACCTGATGGCCCCTCTGACTATGATGTCATGTATGTGGAGCATTAATGGTCATACATTTCTCAAAACATTCAATTTTCTTAAGTGGTTAGTGATTTCAAATGTCCTTGATTATTTTTTCCCTTTCCAATTTTATGTTGCAGGAATAAGGTCTATGTTGTCAAGTAGTCCAGCCAGCTCAACATCAGCTTCTCTCACTTCCACCATGCCCGTATCTGTTCTCTCTGTTAAAACATTTTCCCTGGTAGAGATCGAGAAAGCCACAGAAAAGTTCAGTCCCAAAAAGGTGTTGGGTGAAGGAGGATTTGGTCGTGTTTATCATGGGATCATGCAAGATGGAACTGAAGTTGCTGTGAAATTACTGACAAGGGACAACCAAAATGGAGACCGTGAATTCATTGCTGAAATTGAGATGCTAAGTCGGTTGCATCATCGTAACCTTGTGAAATTAATTGGCATATGCATTGAACAACGAACGCGCTGCTTGGTCTATGAGCTCGTTCCAAATGGCAGTGTTGAGTCCCACTTACATGGTACACCTCGTATTTTCTTTGACTTCATATGACTTAGTCTGTTGCTTTTGTCTCTTGTTCCTCCAGTATTAGGAGGAAGAAAAGGCATGGTGCACCAACTATTGTTCTTTGTCCTATTAATATCGGTCAAAGCAGCAAAGCGAAATTTGCAGGATCTAGACTAGAATTTGGTTGCTGATGTTTCAGGTGATGACAGAAGCAAGGCACCTCTCAACTGGGATGCACGGTTGAAGATTGCTCTTGGTGCCGCAAGAGGATTAGCTTACCTTCATGAAGATTCTAATCCTCGTGTTATTCATAGAGACTTTAAAGGTAGTAATGTTCTACTAGAAGATGACTTTACCCCTAAGGTCTCCGATTTTGGTTTGGCACGGGAAGCAACAGAGGGAACTCATCACATATCTACTCGGGTCATGGGAACTTTTGGGTATGTCCTTTTTGCAAAAGGTTTTGTTAACTTGCTTCTGTCCAATGCAAGGCTACATTATAAAATCTCAACCTGAACAGGAGCTGCATGTGCTAGAACTTACTGGGAACATATTCTTTGCTTAATGCTAAAAAATATTACGAATATAATCAGCTAATTGGTTCCCCTCTTTCTTTATTTTTTTTCCTGTGGATGATGATGCAAAAAACGAAAAAGACTAGCTCATCAATTTTTCCCTGTTGCCCCTCTCCTCTATATATGATTTTGCTCCCATGTTAACTGCAGGTATGTTGCTCCTGAATATGCGATGACAGGACATTTGCTTGTCAAGAGTGATGTTTACAGTTACGGAGTGGTGCTATTAGAACTGCTCTCAGGTAGGAAACCTGTTGACATGTCACAACCTCCTGGACAAGAAAACCTCGTGACTTGGGCACGGCCCCTGCTGACAAATCGAGAAGGTTTGGAACAGCTAGTAGATCCTTCCTTGGCTGGAAGCTATGATTTTGACAACATGGCAAAGGTTGCTGCCATTGCCTCAATGTGCGTTCACCCAGAGGTGACTCACAGGCCGTTCATGGGAGAAGTTGTGCAGGCCCTGAAGCTCATCTACAATGATACAGATGAGACATGTGCAGATGCTTGCAGTCTGAAGGAATCCTCGGCTCGTGAATCTGATTTCAAATGTGATTTCACGCAGTCCGACAGTAGTTGGTGGAATGCCGGTGGCATTACCCCTCGTTTAACATATGGACAAGCCTCTTCTTTCATAACAATGGAGGACAGTTCAGGTCCTCTTGAAGGGTTGGAAAACAGACCGTTTTCAGCTGAGGGTGGCATGGCCTTGCCAATAAGGCACGGAAACAGATCAGGTCCTTTGAGGACAGTCAGGAGTAATCGAGCATTTTATAGATTAGACGGAAGCATGAGCGAACACGGGGGCCTCCTCCCGAAACGTGCTTGGAATGATGGCATTGGCTACGAAGCTTCGTTTTAATGTGTTTTCAGAATGTACAGAATCAAAGGACCATTATTATTCAGATGAGTGGTTCTTGTGATGTAGTTTTAAGGTGTTTGAAATTGGCAAGAGTTCCTTGTGCAAAGAGAGGAAGAGTGTAAGGGCTCAATGGCTTCTAATTTTGTTAATCTTAAACTCATCAAGTGGAAAATCTAACTGAGCAACTTGTTCCTATATTATGACCAGTCAAATTACCCTCATGTTTAGGACATAAATCATCTCTGTCAAGTATCTGGCTGTATTCTTGAATAAAATAAAATAAAAAACACAGACAAAATGAACTTTTTCCTACAATTATTTCTAGCCTAGGACAAAACGTTGGGTAATCAATAAATGTTAAAGGCCCCAAAAAAAAGATTCAACTGCAGAAACAGAAGGTACTAAATCATTGCAGAAAGAGTCCCACAAAACAATATATAACTGCATATTCAATAGGAGACCAAGTACAACTTATCACATCCAATTAAATTCATTACTCCAAACAGTAAATGCACAGCAGAGCCTACCAACCATTACACAGCTTCAGACAAAAACATCCTCCTACAAGACCACAACCTTAGACAAAATACAACAAAAGACTGCTTTCCTACTGTGCAACTCCTACTCACTAAACATGTGAATGACACTGCATTTTCACAACATGCTATCAGCATTTGTGGGCAGCCTCTTGAAGAAGCTAACAGCACTTGAAGGCAGCCTGTTCCTGAACTTGGGCGGCCTCAGATAATACATACCCCAGAGAGCCACCACCAATCTGATCGGCACCAGGTAGAACCCGAACGCAGCCAACAAGCAGAGTATCACGAAGAGGAACGTAGCTCTAGGATCACGCCAACTCAACAACGCTTGAAATCTCTCGCCTTGAGTTGCCATGTCACCGACCACAGTTTGGATCCTCCCAGCCACGCTCCGGAGCCGATCATATCTCATGCGAATGATCTCCGCGCTTCGACTTGTCGGGAACGAGTCGAACTCCTCGTCCAATTCGTCGAGATGCACGTTCTCTGCGTAGGAGAGTCGAGTGTCCATGTGTGGCGGGTGGCGTGGGCGGGATCTATATCGCCAGAGCCCTGTTGCAGCCAATGTGAGCAATATGCAAGGGATTATGAGCTCGGGAACCAAGACGAGTATCATGAAGGTAGTCAGGAACAACGTCGAATAGACAGGCTTGTGCCAGGTTCTCATGGCCTCCAGCAACCTGCTCATGGCAACAAACCAGGACAACACATTTGTGAGCCTAAGGAAATTTGCCTTGCTCTTTCTCATGCTCCACATATGTGAGTCATGATCCAGCATGTACTCAACTACTTCTCTTCCTAGTGGAGGCTCGGCTCGACTGAGCCTGGAGGCGACGACGTTCATGGCCTGGTACCGTAAACTGTCCAATTGACTCACAGACAGTGGCTGCACATAATGCATCTTCGGCAGCAGGGGCATGGAGTACATATGAAGCACGTTAAACATGTTAGCGCATGAAAACCGAACCGCCAAATGAAGTTCTCCCATTTTCTTAACACCAGAAGGATGCAACATTAGCAATGGATAAGCATGAGTGTATACTCTGTCAGTTTCAAGGGTCGATAGACGGATTCTAACCTTCCCGATCCGTGTATCCCGGTTACCATTTCCAGCCACCATATTCTTGTCAACCCGGGAGTTGTCGAACAGCCCGATGGAGATGACCGTGCAAGGATCAAATACTTCCCAAGTATACTGCTCGTTCCATTTTGGTGCCAAGCTGTCAACCACGGTTCGAGTTCGAACCCACTTCTGCCCATACTTAGCAACACAATAGGCATCGGTGGAGCCCCCTTTGCCTTCTTTGATCTTCATAGGCATAAGATTGGTTGCCCCCAATATACCAACTTCAAGAACACCAACGTGGGGCTTCCAAAGCTGCTTTGCAGTGGGTCGGACATCGCTGCTATACATTGTGGCCTCATCAAGCACATGGTAACCTCCCTCGAGTGAGGCACGGAGGTGAATTCGAGAGGCAAATCTAACGACAGCTTTCGATTCATTCTGGCTGCTAAAGTGAGTTTCAAGATTGAACCACCTAGAAACCACCAACTTGTCATCAAAGCGCCTTTCGATGTTCACAATCGGTAGAACCACCCTCCCAACAACCTCCTCTCTGTTTGGAGCCAAACGATCCTCGACAGAGATCAACAAATAGTCCTCAAACGGCTCGGCAACCACAAACATTAAGTCCTCATTCCAACAAGGATTTGAGAGGCTCCTACTTCCTGCAGGCGAAGCAATTCGAGTCCTTAAAACCTGGTTTCCCACCTGAACTTTTGCAAAAAGCTCCGGATATCTCATCATGTTCATAGAAGCCCCTTTTTCTCCCAAGACTACATCTTGTGCTTCAAGGACACCAACTCTCAAATACCAAAGCTTGGGCGACAAATAAACCTTCGACTTAATCGAACACAAACCATCCAAATGCACATTCGCCGCCTTCGAATGCCAAGCCTCAGCAAAGGCCTCATCGGCCTGAGTCCCAAACCATATGGCAACCATTACCTCCCCACACTTGGCCCTTTCGCCTTTCTTGTCCTCCATTCTATGCCATTGGGGAGCCAGCTGACTATCCGGCGGAACCCTTTTCGGCACCTCATTCAAATCAAACCAAACACGCCCCAAGAATTCATCTTTGTTACCCTCCTTAACAAAAATCTCCACCATAGATGACTGTATGCAATCTTTGGAGAAGGCAAAAACTTGATCCCACTCCACCATACTCCCCAAAGAAACCCTCTTTGTGATCCCTTTGTAGTTCCCAAGCTTCACCTCTGCAATCAACTCACCACCACCAAACACTGAAATCTCTCTGGCTTTCACAACTCTCACATACAAATACTGCATTTGCTCCACAAGATCATAAGTGGAGCTTGTTTTGTCCTTGTTTAGACCACCAAGATGTGGGCTAGTTTCCTTCAAAGCATAGTCATTTGAAACCCCACCACGAACATGGCCACCACCATGAAGACCCACAGCGCCGCCGGGGGCGGCGGCCGGAATAACCGGCCCTGGAATAGTAGTAATAACAACCGGCTTGATATCTCCAGGCCCAGGCTCCACAGGCTTTAGATGAGCCTGGTTCTGCAAGCCCAGTCCCATTTTATTATTCTCTTGCACCATCCCCAAGCCCATTTGCTTGGGCACCACCAAGTTCCCACCTTGCTGCTGCATTTTCTTGTTTTTCTTGGAAACAACACCGCCGGAGGCGCCACCGGAATTCACCACTCCTCCTCCGGCTTCACCTCCACCTCCACCGCCATTAATGACCTGTTTAACCTCTTCCTTTGTAGATAAATAAAGCTTCAAACTCAACTCACCTCTCACATGCGAAAAGAGGCTCCTTTTATCCAGCGTGTAAAGCTGCGGCACTTCCTCGCCTTCTCTCGCTATGCTCGACCCAGAAACCCTCACTTTCCCCAAGAAATTCCTGCTGTTGTTCGACCTCCTCTCGTTGAAAACGTTCACTTCTACGGTCCGGTAAGGCAGGTCCGCGACATCGTTCACGTGGAACACCAGCTTCTCGTTCCAGACAGGGTTCAGGTCCCTGTACTTAACCTGAGTCCTCTGCCTCTGGTTCTCAAACTCAACCTCCACAAACGGCGACGACGAACCCTCCCCGTCCTTCGGCATCAGGTTGTGCGCCGCCACCACCTCCACCACCAGCTTCTCTTTTCCCCCGTTATGCATGTTTCCAATCCTTTCTTTCTACGTATACACACACACCCCCCCCCCCAAGAAACCCCTCTAGCCCAAAAAAAACACACACACACACACAGAAAAACAGGGGTGTGGTTTCTTTGCTGTGAAGAAGAGAGGAGATGAAAAATGGAATGAGTTTTCTGGGCGGAGCAGTAAAGACAGAAGTGAGACAGAGAGAATAGCAAGGTTGGATTTTTTGTTAAGAACCAGCGAGGCTGATGGCTGACCCAAACACAGCTCAGTTCCCTTATATTGAGCGGCGGTGTTACCCAATCGCCATTCCTTCTGATTCTAAAGATTTTTTTTTTTGAGAATTTGTAATGTGGTAGCAGAAATGTTGGGGTGTCTGGGCACAGAATCCCACTTCGGACCCTCATTTATAGGCCAAGAGAGCGAGCGAGCGAGCGAGAGAGAGCGAGAGAGAGAGAGAGAGAGAGAGTTAATGTCAGCATTTTGAATGAAATTAAATTTCCTTCTTATCTCCTTTGGAAGAACTTCATTTGCATTTGTATTTTGCAGTCAAGAATTTTCAGTTGCTTTTTATTGCATGTGTTTGATGAATGCTGTTAATCTAAATAAAAATCAGCATTTCTTTTAGTATGGAAGAAAAAAATGATTCTTTTTTTGGAGTAAACATCAATTATTTTCTTAAATTATTTAATTTTGAACTACGTTGATCGATTATCCGTACGTTTCACAAATTATTGCTTATTTTGACTTTTTTAAATTAGGAATTTCCGTCTTTCCTTCTATGGGTTTTAAGGTTTGGACTCTCGGTGCCTGTTTATAGATAATATCATTCGAGCTAACAGAAAACGATTGATATCGTCTATACGTAAGTTATTAATTCGTTCGTTCTTTAAGTAACACTGTTCTCACTTTCTATAATTTTTTGTTTCCTTTTTAGGGTTTGAATTTTTATTGTCGGTTAAGTTCATCGTGTTGTTTAAGAATAATTTTTCTTTTTCTATCGCCGACATGAAAGATTGATTATTATTAATTATAAGTTAGCTCTTTATATGACTGACGTATATTTGACTTCTCATTATTAGCATACTCTCTTTTTTTTCTATATTTGGTTTTTTTTATTATCGTGTTATGCATCGTATATTTCAAATAATTTTGCTATGAATTATCGAAAAATATTCCATCACAACATGCTATTTATTAATTTAATATTGGTTTTCAAAAATTCATTTCTTTGCGTCGTCAACTCAAAATAAATGCGACAGCATAAGTTCATTTTTTGTATAAAGATACAACGTACTTTTTATTATTTCTTAAATATATATACATATTTGCATATTTATACATGGTATATATTTATGAGGAAGTTTATTTAGGAAAAAAATTCAATTGTCCAAATTTGAATTTCAATATAGATTCGACAAAATTTAATTTAAATTGTATAACTGGTTATATTTATAATGTCAAGCTGTCACAAATTTTAACTAAATAAAGATTTTTATTTTTTTTCTAAATCAACAAAATAGAAAAACAAAAATAGAAAATACAGAATGTAGCTTTTGACCAAAAGAGAAGTCAAAAGGAAGAAGAGTAGCACGTATGGGAAGAAGAACGGCAGAGTCGTACCCGCTTGCTCCACGCGGGAAGAGAGCGCGTGGGATTCGAGTTGCGTGAACGGGGGGTTGGAGCAGTAGCGCGTGACAGAATCTGCAGAGAATCCGATAAGTATTCAGGCGGGAACAATGAAAGTGGAATCTCGTCCTCCGAGGTTACCTATATTCATTCATTTTTGGGTTAATTAATCTTAAATCCCTTTTAAAAAATATGAAATTATATTTTTTATTAAAAAAAATTTAAAATTACACTTACACTCTTTTAAAAAAATCTCTATTTACACCTGATTCTCTTTTGTTGAGATTTGGACAAAAAAATCTTACATAAACAAAAAAAATTATATAAAATTTTAGTTTTTCTCCACATTTAATATTTTCATGTATATTTGTGTCCTTATATATATCAAGTAAGGTTAACATTATTATAATTTTTTTCTTATAAGTATAATTGTTACATGATAATGTTAAGAATGGGTAAAATTGAAAATTCATGTAAATTTTTTGCTCACATCAGTATTTTTGTCCAAATTATAATAGAATGTGGTGAGGTGTAAATAACGAATTTGTGGAGGGGGTGTAATTGTAATTTCAAAAAAAATTAGAGGAAAAGTATAATTTCACATTTTCAAATGGGGTCTAAGTGTAATTAACCCTTCATTTTTTAGATAATTATGCCCATTTTGATCATATTTGATGTAATATATGTAAATTTTATATAATTTAAAATTTTATATTTAATATCTCTAAAGTTTTTTTAATCAAATAAGTTCCTTTGTTAGTCAAATTTTATTGAATTTGATTATATTAGCAAAATAATTTGATAAAAGTCGATATTTATCATCGGTTGACTTATAACTAACTTATTGTAAGTTAAACAAATATTTTTATAACCAAACAATCCTTATATGTCTTCACAAGTTAATGTATGTAAAGACTTATATCTTTATTGTTATAATGGTAGTTTAGTTATAAAAGATTTATTTTGACCTGTAATAAGTCATTAATAAATAAATCGAGGCTAACCATCAATTTTCATTCAGTCTTTTTGTTAATATCAACAGACTGTGTAAATGTTAACTAACAAATAACCTTATTTGTTAAATAAAAATAAACTTCAGAGTTATTAAATGTAACTTTTAAATTCTAAAAAATCTACGTGTAATTACATCTAAATATTTTTTCTTCATTTTTGAACCGTCTGTGTTATCCGGGTCGGGTTTGATCCAACGTTGCTATGTCCGAGTTTCGGCACTTCCGAGGCGCGTGAAACACGGGTCGTGTTACTCCCCTGTGTTGGATTATAGCTGTCTGTCTGGATGAGGCGGCATGCTGTGCCTTCTGTTCCTTCTCCTACCATATCACTTGAAAACCTTATCATCATCTCATAATTTTAAATTCTTTTTTTAATAATTTTATATTTTATCGTCATTAAGGTAGCAATTAAATAGGCTGAGCTATGTAATTTTTTAAATAAATAGTAAAACTAAATTAATTTAAAACAATAGCTGACACATTATTCAATTTGAAGAGTAGTTATCATCTATTTTATATTCAATAAAATCGTAACGATAGACGCACTTTATAATATCATAATTACAACTCAAATTTGATATTTTATAGTAATAAATTATTCATACGTGGAAAAAAAATTATTATGATAATTGTCTCGTTCCAACATTTTGTTCGCCACGTAAAAAAAGATAATATGTTCAAACAAAAAAGAATGTGATATTTACATATATATATATATACATAGTCCTTTCTCGATCCCTGCAATTGGAATTTGAGGTATGATTTTTTTTTAAAAAGTTACAAATATACTTTTAGAAAAAATTAATATTATTATACAAACTATTTATACTCTTTTATGATTGGGGTGATTTTTATAATTATATACAAGATATGGATAATTTATATAAATAAATTATAAATGGTGTGCAGATATAATTGTCTCTTAATTTAAAGGAACAATTGTGTTCCCTCTCTTGACGTTGGTGTAATTATACGTATACCCTCTATAGTTTGAAAAATTACTGAGATTTAGTTATGTCTAACAAATAGGTCTATTCTTTAGTTAAAATTTATTAAATTTGTTGATATTGACAAAAAAAAAATGAATGAAAATCGATATTTACCCTCAATTGACTTATTAATGACTTAATGCAGGCCAAACAAATATTTTATAATTAAATTACTTTTATAACGGGAGATATACCTCATCTGATGCATTAACATGTGACAATATATAAAGGATAGTTTTGTAATAAAAAAGATCTGTTTGACCTACAATAATTTAGTAATAAGTCAATTGACGAGAAATATCACCTTCAATTCCTTTTTTTTCTATTTGTTAGTATCAATAAATTTTACGAATTTTGACTATAGGATGGAGCTATGTTAGATAGGAGCAAACCTCATGAATACTATAAATAATTTTTCGAATTATGAATTTATGTATAATTATACTAAACTTCAGGGAAAAAAAGTGTAATTATCCATAATTTAAATTGCGGACAAATCTAATCCAAACTAAGATTTTCCTAGGAGCTGGCTGCGGCCAATCGTGTGGAGAAAGCTAGCGTGAGTCTCATTTTCTGCTAGGCGCGTGGAACGGGATATTCGAATTTCTCCTATAATTTTCTGCGCGCTGATGCTGAACACTTGGCTTGGCTGGCTGGCTGGCTGGCTCAAGAATTGCTCTCTGACGATTTGATAAGCTGAACCTACACATTCCCTACCTTCCACTCTACTTTCTCCTTTGTTTACTTTTTGTTTTTTGTTTCCAATATTAAAATATTTTAAGACATTTAATTAAGACGAAAAATATTTTCTTTAATGGTTTTTTTAATAAATATTTGTTATATAAAAAATAATCTATCAATGATTATAATAATCCTTAATAACTTTAGACCACAACGTTATAAAATATTGTATTTTCTTAATTAAGTTGAGAAAAATCGATCTCACCTCAATACATTAATTATTATGCAAAATAATTTCATGAAATGTCATCGATTTGTTACGTTGGATTTAAATGTGAATTTGGTTGGAATATTCTTTGACTTGTAAAGGGTGTTTGGCTAAGTTTTTATCTATAAAATATTATAAATTTGTATGTCTTATAAGATATTTTTCGAGCTTACAAAATTCCTTATTGTATTTCATAAAAAAGTTACTGAAGTGTGTGGATAAAATAAAACACAGAGCTTATAATATGCTAGCACTGTCAAAATAGTGATTAATTAAAGAAAATTAAACGAACTTGTTAAGATTTTAAAATAAGATGAGAACTTCTCAACCCTTATTTTTAAGTAACTTATAATTTCTTAATATTTTACCCTGATTTTATAAGCTAAATTTCTAAAAAATTACCATACAATTCGCAACATCTTATACAATATTCTGAAAATCGTATAAGTTAATTCAAACACCCTTTGAATATTATCATGATCAATTAAATGAGGTCGGTTATTAAGGTTCAAACTGTTGAAGTGTTCTTTAGAAGACAACTAATAATATATATTAAATATCACACTTTTATTTGTAACTAATATAATATAACTATATTTAAACAATCATATATGATTTAGTTATATATATATATTTATTAATTATTCCATACATAAAAAACAAAGAAAATAGCTCAAAAATAGTATGAAGTGTACAAGAAGCTCTATAGACCTCGCCTAGTAACCACATCTCAAAAGGATAGAGATGTTTTGTTTTTATTTACTTAATTTTTTATATTGTTATTATTATAATATTATATTTTAAAGAATTGTTTTATTTACTTATTTATTTATTAAAACTCAAAAGTCTGTCCCTCTCTGTCTGAAACCATTCCCTCGTCCCCATCAACAATTTTCAGACACTTCCTTCCTGCACACCTTGCAATCCCCACTCGCTTCACTTGTGAGTGGTCCGCACTCGCCACGTCGCACTCGTCTGAACACACGCTATCAGTATCTGATCTTCCCTACTGTCGCTTTAGGCGTTAAAATTCGTGATTAGTGAATTATTATTACTTTTTGTTGTAATCAAGAAGAGTTGGTTTGTTGGTTAACTTATTAGTGTATGATTTCAAATACTCCAAAACGAAAAATATTATAAAATATTGTCTACATATTTAGGTGTGCCATAAAAAGAGTTGCAGTTAAATTTAAATAGGTATGCGTGGATAATAAAGTACTACTTTACTTTGTTTTATTAAAAGAAAACTTATATTTTCCAAAAAAAATAATAATAATTTCAATTGAATTTATTAGCATAGAAATTCAAGGATAAAGTGAAATATTAGCCCATTTGTTTATGTTTTTATTTTCAATTTTTTAGTAAGAAGTATGTGTTTACGATTTTGTATAAGTTTCGTGTGAAAATGAATGTGTTTGGGTCAGTTAATTATATTGTGTTTTATACTAGATTTTTTGTGCCAAATATATAATTTTAATGGGAATACATACAAATAAATATGTTCTATATTTAATTACTATTTCAAAAACTGAAAATTGAAAATGGAAACATAAACAAACAGTCAAATATTTGTGAAATAGTATTTGTTACATGTAAAACATTTAAAGAATGTTGGGTACGTAATTTTATTAATTGACCAATGATTTCTTAATCTAGTAGTTAAGGTTCATTTCTTGTGAACCTTTAAGGTAATGTGTTTGGACCCCACCAACGCATTAGATGATAGTTTACGGTATGTATACTGTAATAGTAATGTGTTGTGTAAAGTTAACTTATGTGATTATTGTTGATCAGGATATGATGTTATTGTCTATATTCAACAGAATTTATTATAATCGATTTACTTCAATTATTAATATTTATTGCTTCATTTCCCAAAAAAAAATTATTAATTGTCCTCGCCAATATAAATGACTATGATTCTATAAATATCAGAACACCCTTGCGACTTGCTAAAAAATGTCATTTTAATTTTTGGAGGATCAAGTACACGTGTGTTAGAATGTTACTGGCTAATCCCAAATAGGGGTGGCAATGGGGCGGATTTGGGTGGACCCGGGACCCGCCCCAATTTTTTTTACACCCCACCCCAACCCAGATAGAAAACCCATCGGGACGGGTCTATATATATATATATTTTGTTCAACATATATATATATATATAAAATTCAACATATCAATTACAAATAAAATTGTTCATCAAATACTTAAGTGGGTTTTTACTTTCAGGACACTACTATAATTTGGGGGGATGAAACTAAAATATATGATTTGTATATAGAGTATATATATATATATAACATTCGGGGTGGATCCTTGCAAACCCGGGACCCATCTCGAATTCAGGCAGGTCCTAAGTGTTAGGACCCATTACCTACCCAATTTCCAAATATTTGAACCTGAACCCGCTTCGTTAGGGGCGAATTCGACCGGAGTTGGGTCTTTTTGCCACCCCTAATTCCAACCTAAGTAAGAGACTTGTTCAAATATTATTCAATCTGGTCACCATAACCCAACCAACACATTAATAATTAAGTTCAATTTTCTTTTAAGTCGAGCATTATATATCAGTTACTACGACTTGTAATACTCAACGTAAAATAATGAGCTTTATACCCTCAATTAAGGAATTCAAAACATTGAAATAAATAAATTAATAATTTAACTATTAGACTACCTTGCTAAAAGTTAAAATAAATAAATGAATATATCAAAACATATGACGAGAGATTGTCATAATTGTCATCATTTCTTACTTTTGTTATTTACGATCATGAGTTCATTGGATCTATACTTTAACTTCTTAAAAAGATTTTAATCATAGAATTTTGTTTCATTTTTTATTTCCATTGACATATACGCGATATGTATACAAAAATTACATTATTTATCTTAGAAATAATTATATTTACATTTCCTGATTTATATTCTATACATAAAGCATTCATATTATTTGGACAATTACATTACACTCATAAAAAAAGGTCAACATCGTTTACATAAACCACTATTGCCTTTTGAAATATTGCACATACATTCTTCAAAAGCGTCGTCATCATTACACAAACTTCTCCTATGACATTAATGAATTTTATAATTATGCAAAATAGAAGAATGATTTATGCAAACATACCACGATTCGGAATTGTAAAGTAATTATCCCTTTATTTTATTCCACCTTAAAAACATAATTCTAATTAACATTTTCCACCCCACCCCATTTTTTTGCTCTCCTCCCCTTCAATAAAAAGATGGAAGACATGAAAAAGAGTGAAAGCAACTCCACTGCCATTTTCTCTGTTGAGTCCCCCTCCACAAGAAAAAAGAGCTTACACTTTTCAGGAAAAAAAAAAAAAAGAAAGAAAAAACCCACTTTTTATATGAGGAAATGAAAATGTAGAGCAACTTTAAACCAAAAAATGAAAATGAAAATTGAAGTTTGGTCTTTTGGACATGGTACAATGTGGTCTATTGGTAGATGAAGATGTGTTCAAAGCTTAAGTTAGAAGAAGGGGGAAAGTTTTTTGGTCTACTTCAAGGCGACATGCTTTTTTTAGGTCTAAGCATGCATTTGTTTGGACCTATCTTTATGTCCTTTTCTACCTCTTGTTTTTCTCCGTGGCTATATATGTTGTAAGAACAATAAGTATGATTCAGTTGTTATGTAGTTGATGTATAGTTCAAGTAGAGTGGCCAATTATATGGCTGGTCGATTTGATCCTATCAAAACTTACATGGATAATAAAGTTTTCATGTATACAGACAGTACGGAAGTTTAGTGTGAACGCAATCTAAATAGAATAAATTGAACATTGATTTAATTCAGCTATACTGATATAAAAACAGAACATCCTTTTTTACTTACAAAGAACGATTACTTACATCGCGATGTTAATTTTTTGTTATGCCAATAATATTTCTAAGTTGGTCTATTTTATTTCTTTATTTCTTTCTTCTTTTTTTTGAAACTAGCCATTGTGGCATGCCAGTCCTGTGTGCATATAATAAATAATCTTCCCAATGTATTATTATAGATAAGAGTAAAATATATAAATCAATGGATTACGTTAAAAAAAGAAGAAGAAAGAAACTAAGTTATCAGTTCATGTAAATTTTTAAAGTTGAATAAGTTAGTTATCTTATTGGTTGAAGGACATTTTTTGCTTTAGGAAAAAATGGTGCAGTGGTGTAGTTAACCGTTATTTGTGAGTTTGGAGGATATTTTCTTTTTGTATTAGTATAGATGCAATGTATTAGTTTATATATATATATATTTTATTTGTAATAAATTTTAAAATATAAAATATTAATTATTATATGCACGTGAGACAACGTGTCACGAGCGACCGGAGTAATTTTAAGTGAGTGGTGGTTTTGAGAGACTTCTCTTTTTATTAGGGCCATTTATGGGCTGTGAAGCCCATGGAGATTGGGCTTAGGTGTGCTCGTTGGTGATCTAATTTCTTGGATCTAAAATGGATTTGATGGGCCTAGACCTACGGGATAGGCCCAACTTAAAAAATTAACAAAAAATTAAAATTATATTTCTTAATAATTGCACGAAAATAATTAACTTAATAATACGAACCAAACGAAAGTCAAGATAATTTTTGAGGAATAAGATAAACAATGTTCATAGACACTGCACTGAAACTATATATATTCATTAAAAATATTCATAAAAATCTAAATAATTTCGGTTATTATAAGCTCTATAAGAATTATTATATTACTACTACAAATAATTATAAGTAACTACGTTTTTCAAAACAAATCAAATTTTGTGACATTTTAATAATGGTTATAATCATCTTTTAAAAAAATAATAAAAATAAAATAATTTTTAGTTGTCCACGTGCATGCACCTTAATTATTAGTATATACAAGTATGAATCAACTTAATTTTTTAATCCGATTAAATTAATTTTATAATATTATTTTATTTAAGGATAAAAATGTAGATTAATATACTTATTAATTCATAATAATTACATTTCATATACACTTAACTACTCTTCTTGATTACTTCTCAAATTATTCATATTTTTTTCTATTAATTACGTTTCACACCGTAATTATTTAATCATATCAATTTGTTTCTATATTATTTTCATACTATACTACACTTACTAGATCAAAGTACCCTTATGATATGACACAAAAAGGACAAGAAAAACATAAAACTTGAAAGGATTTAATGTATTGAGATTTTTTCTAGCAAGATATAAATGATTAGTTAGATCACTTGTCATATTAAAACATGTTAAATGATAAATAAAAATTAATTAAATGCATTGTCATGTAAACAAAATATTTTGAATAGTAAAAACAAATTAAAAGACTAATGAAAATCCCGATAAAATCACTTATTTTGTAAAGTAAATACTTTTCTGTAACAAGATAAACTAAAAGGTAATTAGGGCCCATTGAACATTTGATGCAGCTAATTTGTTTGCAAAACACAGACGCGCCAGTGGAACTGCATTTGATTATTCTTTTGATGAACAGAGCTCAACCAAAATTTAAGCACATTATTTCGAGCTTAAACATGACAAGTTCGTCAAAAATAGGCTCGAGCACTAGATAGGGTGCTTGAGCTCAAGTTCGAGCTCCCCAACGAACCCATGAGCTCGATCTTGATCTTGGTTGGAAGATGAATTTTTTATTTTTTATAAATAAAATTATATTATTGAGAAACATATGTTTTTTATTAGTGCCATTAATGGGCTGTGAAGCCCATGAAGATTGGGCCGTTGATTAGGCTTAGATGTGCTGTGCTTATTTGGGCTCTAATTTTACTGGATCCGAATTGGATTTGATGGGCCTCGACCTACGGGTCAGGCCCAACTTAATAAGACTAACACAATATTAAAGCCCCAATTAAAAAGGCCTGCTAATCCACCAACCCTACCCGCCAACACGTGAACTTTGACCCGTCAGTTTCGCCGATGATAGAGGGAGGGAGGGAGGGAGGGAGAGAGAACACAATTCGCAGGGTTCACGGCTCAGATTGCACCGAAGATATATCCTTAAATCCAGACCGTTGAGTCCGCTTCAGCTCAATCATAATGATAGTATTGTTGCACGTCCTCAAACATTAGGTTGTCTTAGGAACACATCGACGTGCAACTACGAATTCCCTTTCAACCCACTTCTAACTCACGCGCTGATTCCCCCACACGCTTTCACAAATTTTTCTCAACCAAATTTTGAATTCTCTAATTTAACCCCATGAATTTTACATCCCACTTTATCGTCATATATTAATATCACATCAATACAAATTAATACATATTTTCTTTCTAAATTAAAAATTATAAAAATATGATTTTAAAAGTAAAATCGCTTACAATACGTATTTGGATACATCATTTGTCTCCGACAATCCACACATTTGCTAAGACTGTCCTGTCCTAATGATGGTATTTGGTTTCCAAACAATTATTGCGCTTTCTTTTCTCCGTGTTTCATTTGTTTAATGCCCCTATTTTAATATGTCTAAATTGATTATCCCTTTTCACATGAATTCCTACTATTACCCCTCAATGACATTAGATTAGCGTAAATGCCCATTCGTGGCCCCAAAGTGGAAAAGTTATGATGTTTGGCTAAATTGAAAATTCATATATGTTTACGATGTCGGACAATTGATTCTTTTTTGGGTAAATTATATCTACTTTTTTTTAGATTTGACATAATTATAAATATTCTCTTATTATTTGAAAAATTATAAATACCCCCTGAGATTTGTAATTTTTAACCGAAGGTCTGAAATTGACCATTTTGCCCTTGATTTTTTTATTTAAATTGTAGAAAAATCAATCAAGACAAACTGCATTATTAACTCCTCTGTGTAAAAAAATTTAAGAACATCTCCCTGCGCATTATAGTCCAAAAAAAATTAAAAAAATTTAAAAATTAAATAAAATATATAAGGGCATTTTGGTCAGTTCATCCATACAAATGGATGAAAATGGGTTATTTATTAGACGGTTATAAACCTCAGGGGGATATTTGTAATTATGCCAAACCTCATGGGAGGTAGATGTAATTTATCCTTCTTTTTTTCATATAAGTTTGATAGTAGATGAGATATTTGTGTTGCATATAAGGCTTAATGCTTTATTTTACTTGTGAGATGTTTTTTTTTTTTTTTAGAATAAGACCGTGTTGTTCCGATTAAAATGGAGAATATAAATAATGGTCTGAGTTCATAGAAGTTGCAGTCTTGGCCAACGAGTGCACAACATCATTTGCATGTCTATGGCAAAAAGACAGTTGTATTGATTCAAACTCAGTCAAGTTACTTCAAAAGCCTTGTGGTAAAAGAGTGGGATCTCTCGAAGGACTCGCCTTCTTATCAATGAGAAGAATAACAACCTATTTGTTTATGTTTTTATTTCTAATATTCGAAATAGTAATTAAAAGTAGAAATAAGTTGGTATATATATTTTCATTGGAAATCAATAATATTAATTTGATTCCACAATTTAATATAAAATACAGTCTTTATTTAATTAATCCAAACACATTATCATTTCACACAAAAACCTATATAAAATTAAATTATATTTTTTTTTTCTAAAAATTAAAAGTGTTTTTAAATCAGTTTCGCATTTATATTATGGAGTTGGGCCACCACGAGACCTACATTTCATATTTTGTACCAAGCAAAATATACTGTTATAGTAATTATTGACACAAACAGTAAAAATAATTTTTAATACAGTTATATTTTCCTCAAAAGTCACATTTCAAATCAATTTTTTTTAAAAATTTAGATTTCTCATTATTTTTTAAAAACCAATTTAAATTTGATAAAAAGAAAAAATTATTGCAACCACCTCATAAAAGACGCCACTGAAAAGAGAAGGAAGGTCAGCAAATTGCTTGTGCATACAAAAGGAAGGAAACAAACAACCCCAACCGCCCTGCCATTTTAAAACGGTGGGACCCACAAAAAACCCAAATTCGCAATAACGGCTATCTAATAGGGGTATTTATGGAATTACTTCATCTAACAAACATTGTGATTAGCGACTACTTGTACTAATGAATTTAACTTAAATTAATTAATTTAATTTTCGGACAGGACGAAATCCCACTCAACGTGCGCGAGAATGAAGAGAGAAAAAAAAGACTTTCCTTAGAAAACCAAAAGAAATTAAATGGAACATTATTATAATAAAAATGAGTCGTTTGCTTAGCATAGCAAAAGTGTGGGGGTTTTGAGTTTCAATTCTCTCTCTCTCTCTTTCTCTCTCTATATTTCTTTATTTTTTGTTTCTTCGTTCATTTAAACCACTGCACCTCTCCGATTTTTCTTCTTTTCATTGAGAAATCGGAAAGGTGTAAATACAAAGCTCATTGTGCTCTCGGATTTTTGTTTTGTTTTTGTGTGATTTTTCTTTTATTGGAGTAGTTGAAGGAGTTCAGGAACTTGTGCATAGATTTCGGTGGTTTTCTGTTGCAGAAATTTGTTAGATTGCGGAGGTTATTAGATGAGGTTTTTCGATTTATGTAAGTAGTAGAAGCAGCGGTGCTGCTTTCCGTGAATTGTTGTCTTTTGCGTTGAAGGCTGATCGAGGTGGCATTGAAGTTTCTGATCTGATTGAACTTGTTGCCAGATGGTAGTGAACTTTATTTGTTTATGTATTTGGTTGTTCTTGAAATGCATCTGACGTTGCTTAGTAATTTATGTAATCTTGTTGTTTGGAATCTTGAATTGATCTGTGGTTCAGTTCACTTCAAGGATTTGATACTTTCTGTTCTTTTCTGAGTTATCTATAGTTTTGGATATTAATGTAGTTGATGTGCGCACATTCTTTCTGAGTTTTTGCTGTTGATAAGTTAATGTTGCTTGACTGATTGGTTGAGGCTATTCATACTTATTAAACCTCTGGTGTATTCTTATGCCAGTGCATCTCTGAGTGCTCGTGCTTGATTTCTAATGGTGATGGTGTGCTGCACATCATCACTGTGTTAATTTGTTTTGTCAATTGTCTGACTAATCGGCTTTTAAGTTGATTAATTGCTAGCGAATGATAGCTCATCGACGGTTATGTATGTTTGATTTGACCACCAATGTATGAGGTTACTCCTTTGTCATTTATCTTGATGTTGGTCTGAAAGCTCTCCCTCAATACAAGGTGTGGAAAATTCAAGAGTTCCTTTCCCCTTCCTCTGTGAGTAAATATGCTGCTTCGCTGAAGTAAAAGATACTTTTGTGGGTGATAAATCAAAAGCATTTATGTGATTATTAGTACTTGATATCACAATTATTCTGTGTTGTGTGTTATCCATTGGTCAATGGAACTGGCAACTGACAATTTGAAGATCAATGATAGACTTCCATGTAAATTTGGAGTACGGTTTGGAGTTTCTAGGTCATTATACATTTCGCATATCATAAGAATGTTTACACGAGGTCGAAGAATGCCCTTCTCTTTTCGGTTATTGGTATTCAACTCTTTGTGGTCATTGTCAATATATAAACCCTGTTGAACTTTTGCAGGTTGCTCCGGTCACATTAGGGGTTGGGTCTCTTGTGTGGGTGGAGGATACTGATGTAGCTTGGATAGATGGTGAGGTTGTGGCTGTCAATAATGAAGACATCAAGGTGCTATGTACATCAGGGAAGACGGTGCGTGTCCTTGTCACACTTTAGAAGCACAATAAGCATTACTGTTGTTTCTCAATTCCATCCATGTGTGTTTTAGTCTCAAGAAACTCTTGTGCTCATTATAGCACATTCTGGAGAAATTTAGACAAGAAATTGACCTTTTAGTTCAGTTATCCCAACGTAGACACTTTATAAACCCGTTCCTAGTTCTACTTTTAAAATGAATCACTCAATGACGCGCTGAGTCGGCATGTGAGCAACTGTTTTCTGCAGGTTGTGGTCAAGTCTTCTGATGTCTACCCAAAAGATGCTGAAGCCCCACCTTGTGGGGTGGATGATATGACAAAGTTGGCATATTTGCATGAACCTGGAGTTTTGGATAATTTAAAATCAAGATATGACATCAATGAAATATATGTAAGTCCCAAAGTATTTGTTCATCACATGAAAAATTTGTTCTCCTTCAATCCTACATCACCAATATTGCTTACTGTTGAATCTGTTCTTCTCACCTGTTTTTTCAGACTTATACTGGAAATATATTGATTGCTGTGAATCCATTTCAAAGATTACCTCATCTCTATGATAGTCATATGATGGCACAATACAAAGGAGCAGCCTTTGGTGAGCTGAGTCCCCATCCATTCGCTGTTGCAGATGCTGCATACAGGCATGTATTCTATAGGATCTCAGCTTTGGTCCTTTTATTTGTAGATTGCTATTAAAAGTTCATTCTTCGGACAGGCTGATGATGAATGAAGGAATAAGTCAGTCGATCTTGGTTAGTGGTGAGAGTGGAGCAGGTAAAACGGAAAGCACAAAATTGCTTATGCAATATCTGGCTTACATGGGGGGACGATCAGCGGCTGAGGGAAGGTCAGTGGAACAACAAGTCCTTGAGGTAATAAATAAATTATCTCATGCAGTCATTATACAGATTGGCTGATGTGATAGTTGAATATCAATGTCCTGGCTGATTTCCACACATGATGTTCTATGTTTTCTTTGTTGCAGTCAAATCCTGTTCTTGAGGCATTTGGTAATGCAAAGACAGTGAGAAACAATAACTCAAGGTACCATGGATTCTAAGCACAGTCTTGCTTTGTATAATGACTTTGCTTTGTTTTCTAAAAGTGTTATAGACCAGCTCAATTGATTTGCAACAATTATTGTGTAGTCGTTTTGGTAAATTTGTCGAGATTCAGTTTGATCAAAGGGGTAGAATCTCTGGGGCTGCAGTCAGGACATACTTGCTTGAGAGATCTCGTGTTTGTCAGGTGTCTGATCCCGAGAGAAACTACCACTGTTTCTATATGCTTTGTGCTGCACCTCCAGAGGTAATGTATTTATGTGACAGTTTTCTCTTGTTCTCAAGCCTCCCATTGTGTAGATATTTCATAATGCATCATTCGTCTTAAATATGGAATGTTGTTTGATTGATAATTTGTTACTTCACGTACCATTTAGTAAAAAAGGCACATGCTTCATCAATTGAGATCATATTTTCACTTTGATTTTTCTAGACTAATATTCATTAGCATAACATGTCTGTCTTGCATGTTTTCACACATTTTATTTATTCACTTACCAATATCTATTTTTTCAGTTTCCTTGTTATTTGCATAAATTCTTTTTCTTCTTCTTTTCTTTTTTGGTTTAGTGAAGTTATTTGCAGTACTATATTTACACCTGAGTTACTCAACAAACATGCACTATAGGTCTATCCTTCTATGCTTACATTGTATAAAGGCAAAATATCAGGCTGGCTTGTCCTTCGCAGTTATTTATCCTGTACTTTCATTATTTTGCTAATTCATGTCAATGTCTCTATTCCAGATTCTCTCGTAAAATCTCCATTTTTGAATGCAAATCGTATTTGCTTCCTTTACTCTCAGGATATCCAAAAGTACAAGTTGGGAAATCCAAGAACATTTCATTATTTGAACCAGTCGAATTGCTATGAGTTAAATGGGGTTGATGATTCTAAAGAATATATAGCGACAAGGAAGGCAATGGATACTGTAGGAATCAGTTCTGAGGAACAGGTATTAACTGCACTGTTTAACATGCAAAACTTTCTACAATTTCAATTGCATTCTCGTGCTGATTCCATCTCCTTTCTACTTCTCAGGATGCAATATTTCGGGTTATAGCTGCAATACTCCATCTTGGAAATATTGAATTTGTGAAGGGGAAGGAAATTGATTCATCCATGCCTAAAGATGAAAAATCTTGGTTTCATTTAAGAACAGCAGCTGAGATGTTCATGTAATTGTTTTTATTGGAACATGCCTGAAATCATAAGAAGACTTATCCATTTCTTTATTTGTCTTTAATGCTAATAGACAAGGAAAATTCTGCATTTTCTAGGTGCGATGCAAAATCTTTGGAGGATTCCCTCTGCAGGCGTGTAATTGTGACCCGTGATGAGACCATCACCAAAGAGTTGGATCCAGAGGCAGCTGCTGCCAGTAGAGATGCTTTGGCCAAAATTGTCTACTCAAGGTTGTTTGACTGGTAAGTTTCATCTTTATGGTTGAAAGAGGACTGTATCAGTGAATACTTACACCTGAATAGCCCACTTTGCTTTCCTTAATGCTTATTCTTGTTCAGATTTTGTTGAGAATCCAGTTATTATTCCTTTATCATTACTTGCAGGCTTGTGAATAAGATCAATAGTTCAATTGGTCAAGATCCCAATTCAAAATGTTTAATTGGGGTGCTGGATATCTACGGATTTGAGAGTTTCAAGACTAACAGGTGCTTAGCCGGTACGCTGTGCCTTCATTGTTGACATGATCATTTGTGTTTTGATTGGTTGCATAGATCTGCTCACAAGACAAACAGAATAAGTTCTACTTGCATTTATTTAAGCTATTCATGTCTGGGCTTTGCAGCAGAGTCTGCGATGGAGTCGGAGGCAAATGTATAGAGTAACACTAATATCTTACCCAACTAACGCCTTAATATCAACAGTAGTATCCCTAATCTATAAACTCTGCACTCCCACTACCCTCCTTTTCTTGAGTGGTCATATGGAGCGGTTTGACACTCCAACTCCATTTTGGTTAGTTTACATTACATTTCTATGTTTTGGACTTGAAATGTTAAACTTTGAAGAAAATATACAACTGATGGGGAGACATCTTAGTTACGATAGAGCAATGCTTATCTATAACTGCTTTAAGACAATAGGGGTTACTTCTGAAATACAGAACCTGGAAGCTAGGACTGGCAGTTCTTCCCCCGTACTAGTATTTATAGCACCCATGACATCTCCATTTCTGACCTAATTATCCTATCAGCACAAGTTATTCAATGGAGAATTTGGAAGGGAAATATGCTCCATAGATTCATCTGAAATGTAGAATAAAGCACAATCAGTTTGAGAGGTTGTTATCATCATATCCTTTTTAGTTTTTTCATTAAAATAAGTAGTATTCTGTATAACTTTTAAACTATATGTCAGCATGTCTCACTATCTTTATGGCTTGAAGATCTGAAGTTATTAGATTAAGTATTGAGGCTGCAGTTCTCGACAAGTTACGTGGTTACCAATGGGTTTGTTTCATTGTTCTGCACCAAAAGCCTATCTTGGTTGTTTATTTTAATTTTCATGTGTCCTTGGGTTTTCTACATGATAAAGATGTCTTAGAGCTTTATGAACTACTGCTTGTAAGTTTTTGTTGGATCCAGGTGTTGTCTGAAAACATACGTGTTACATTATCAATCCCATTCTGGACAGGATGATGGGAACAACATTATACTCCATTGATTGATATCTTAGTTTAAGTTTTGAACAATCTACACCACTTTTCTAACTTAGTGTTTCTTTTCCATTGAGCTCAATAATTACAGAAATGGTGAGAGGAACACCACTCTTATATTCTATTATTGTATATGTCCACAGTTTTGAACAATTTTGCATAAACTTGACCAATGAGAAGCTTCAGCAGCACTTTAATCAGGTATCCTGTAGTTTTTCCATTCCTTTGGTCATCTTTAACTAGTTTGTCTTTGTTTTCAGTTGTTTGATGTTGAACTTCTTATGTGGCAGCATGTTTTTAAAATGGAGCAAGAGGAATATACAAAAGAAGAAATTAACTGGAGCTACATAGAGTTCATTGACAATCAAGATGTTTTGGATCTAATTGAAAAGGTTGTGCTCCCTGCCCAGCCTATTTCAGTGAGGAGTTCAGTTTTGGACTGTCATTTTGCTTTCTTCACGAGTTGATTATATTTTTGCTTCTACATAACTAGTATTTTGTTTGGCCTTGTAAACAATATTGGTGTAGGATTACACTTATCATAGTCTTAATTTAGGAATGTGTTAATACGTGAGAGAGACTCTAGGTGTTGAGCTCTTCGTTCTCTCCACTCGTTGAAATTTTTGTATTTCAGTCCTAGATTCCGTGTGTTTTTCAAGAGTCGACATCCAAAAGTTGTTTTCTTTAATCCTGGGATCTTTAGCTGTGGGTTTTATGTTTATCGGCAGGCAAAGTTGTTATTGTTAATACTTATTCAAGTTTTAGACAGATGTTATCTGGTTCTAATTTACCCAATTCTTCTTCTAATGTATACATCTTTCTTGAAATTACTCAGAAGCCAGGTGGCATAATAGCTCTTCTTGATGAAGCTTGGTAAGTCCCTCACCAATTAAGGGACTATGTTTACAATTGTTTGGCTTGTTTACTGACTTTTGCTGTGACTTTCTCTTGTAGCATGTTTCCGCGTTCAACTCATGAAACGTTTGCCCAAAAGCTGTACCAGACTTTTAAGAACCACAAACGCTTCAGCAAGCCGAAATTAGCTCGTTCTGACTTCAACATTTCACATTATGCTGGTGATGTAAGTTTAATTGTATGTTTTTGATATCAAATATTACATTGAAAGATGTAACTTCGACTCGCATAGTGAGTTGTCACTGAAAAGCTGGATTGCAAAATATGCACCAGGTGACGTATCAAACTGAGCAGTTTCTGGACAAAAACAAGGATTATGTTATTGCTGAGCATCAGGCCCTCTTAAATGCTTCCAAATGTTCATTTGTTTCGGGTCTTTTTCCAATATCAAATGAGGAGTCCTCAAAACAATCAAAATTTTCTTCAATTGGCTTAAGGTTTAAGGTATGAATTTCTGTAGATTCATCATTACATTTGTCCTTTGAATTTTCATTTGTTACTTGAGATGTGAAGTTTTCACATGATGCATTTTGCAGCAACAACTACAAGCTCTGCTTGAAACTCTGAGTTCCACTGAACCTCATTATATACGCTGTGTGAAGCCGAACAACCTTCTTAAGCCAGCTATCTTTGAAAATTATAATGTTCTCCAACAACTGCGTTGTGGGGTAATACATTTGTTCTTTTGATTTGTTTCTCTTGTGTGTGTGTGTGTGTATTTCTTTTACCTTTCCTTGTAATGTTATGAGTTTAGCTGATTGCACCTTTTTGATGTTATACTTGTTACCTGTGTCTATCCAGGGGGTCATGGAAGCTATTAGGATAAGTTGTGCTGGATATCCTACCAAAAAACCTTTTGTTGAATTTGTAGACCGTTTTGGTATCCTTGCTCCTGAAGTTTTAGATGGGAGGTATGGTTACTGTATCTTCATACTTCCCCCCTGATAATCACAACTGTGATATTTGCCTTTCACCTGAATTGCTTGGTTTCATGATAGTACGGATGAGGTTGCTGTTTGCAAGAGGCTTTTGGAGAAAGTCAGACTTGAAGGTTATCAGGTAATGTTAATTCGTCGGATAGTTTAACGTATCTATGTACTGGTTTTCCAGAAATAAGTTTCTTCTCATTGTGTTCCCCACGTTTATAGCTTCGTCCTTTTCGCATAAATTCAGCTTTCCTGGCAACATGAGAAAATATCTTGGTCTTTTTATCCCCAGTGACAGAATGTCAAAGAAATGAAGAATGCATTTGTAGTAGAGTGGTTATCATGGTCTAGTAACTGGCGTGATCAAATTCCTTCAGATCTGTTTGTTTTCCCTTCATTTTGTAACTCATTAAAGAATGTCTCATGTGACCTGAACAAAACCTTAGTCCCTTATGGCCTTTTTTGCAAGTTTTATAAGCAAAGATCTCCAGCATGTCTGTTGCTCTATCATGATGTGGTCCTACATAAGCTCTATTAACTTTTATTGTTGGCCAATTTTATTTAGAACAGTTGGATGAAGCTGCTTTTACTCAGTGCAGTTTGCTTTTGCAGATTGGTAAAACAAAAGTGTTTCTGAGGGCCGGTCAGATGGCAGAGCTGGATGCTCGAAGGACTGAAGTATTGGGAAGATCAGCCAGCATTATCCAGCGGAAAATTCGTTCTCATAGGGCTCGAAAAAGCTTCATATTATTGCGTCGCTCAGCAATATTTATTCAATCTGTGTGCAGAGGTACTCGATTTTGTTGAATATATTCTTTCTTTACAGACTACTGAAGCACATCTATCAAGATATCCATTGTGGACGTTTACTTGCTAATTAACAGGAGAACTTGCTCGACACATTTATGAGGGCATGCGGAGAGAGGCTTCTTGTGTCAGAATCCAGAGAGATTTGCGAATGTATCTTGCCAGGAAAGCATACCAAGAACTGTGCTCATCTGCTGTTTCAATTCAGACAGGAATGCGCGTCATGGCGGCACGTAGTGAACTGCGCTTTAGACAGCAAACAAAAGCAGCAATTGTGATTCAGGTAACATTAGCTCTCAGCTAATCATCTGATGAGACTTGGTTGTCTTTCTGATTTTTGTTCACCGAAGAATTACAACTAATTTCTTTTGAAATGACTGCAGAGTCATTGCCGTGAATTCTTAGCTCGTTCAGAATATATTAAGCTGAAAAGAGCTGCAATTACCACGCAATGTGCATGGAGGGCAAGAGTTGCACGTAAAGAACTGCGTAAATTGAAGATGGTCATCCTCTATATCCTTCTCTCAATCATTCTCCCTGCTTCTCCTGCATTTTGTCTTTCCCACTGTCACATCTTCCTTTAGAACTTTTTCTCTAGGTGAAAATATGTAGACAGAACTTGTCTGGTCTGATTACATGTGCCAACGAATATGAACATACCCTTTCAGTCAACAGTATTGTTTGAGGATGACTGGACATAGAACTAACTGTTGTTCTTTGAAATGGTTGAAATGGCTGGAAATGCACCAGTATATGTTCTAAATGCTACACATTTGCACTTCTATATCTTGCTCGCGGAGACGAGTGGATATTATACCAGATTGTCAAGTGTGCTTAGAAAATGTAAAATACAAGTCAAGCACATGTGTAATCAGAAAACATGCATTTCTGTTGGATTACAAATAAATGCTGGAGCATAAAATTAGTTACCTACTTAGGTTATACTAATCCTTCTTGTGTAGGATATCTGTCTTTGCAGCTATCTATTGGATTTGTGGCTGAGTTTATACATCTGTAATTTTATAACATGAGGAAAAATCTTGAACAGAAATGGGTTCTGAAGAAGAGACAAGAAAAGTCCACTTCAATTAATGATTTGGTTTTGGAACTTGTTTGATGGTTTTATTAGTGCTTGCTTATGTTATTTTTAATGTGATTGTCATACTTTATATTATCATCTTAAACCATAGGCGGCCAAAGAAACTGGTGCCCTGCAAGCTGCCAAGAATAAACTAGAGAAGCAAGTTGAAGAGTTGGCTTGGAGATTGCAACTTGAGAAAAGAATGAGAGTATGTTGAATCTTCTGACACTTTGTTTTTCTTCTTCTCTTTTTTTTTATGCTTCTTTTGCCAATATTTTGAAAACCACTTTGAGGAACCTAGTTTCTCAATTAATAGCAAATCTTTTTGCTGCAAGATTGTGATTGTTTCCCTATATCATTGTAAAGACAGTTCTTCTGTGGTACTCAGCCTAATTGACAATGCTAGCCTAACCCTGTCAATTAATGAACATTTTACCACCAGTCTACCACCAATGAAGTGTAATGAAACTAAAATGATTTCTATTTTTATTTGAGTGTTTTTCCACTATATATTCACTAGCAATAAGGAGACACTGAGAACCATTGTAAAAAATACAAATATGGAAGTCCAAAAGACTGGAGTGAACCCAATATGCTGTCCAAATGTAAACCTTGTACTGTGATTGAAGATGTAGCAGACATTAGTGAAGATGCTCGTGAATCAATATGCCAGTGTATCTATCCCTCCCCTTTGACGCGAAACAGAAAAAGAGAGGACAGTAGAGAATAACCATACTCCTCATTTTTTGTATTCATGTAAATTAATCTTCATCTGAAGCAGTGCAGACGTCATATTTGATTCATCGTTTTGTTTGTTATTTGAATACTTTTCATGCAAGAGAAAAATGTTGGTACTTGTTACCTTACATAAAGTTATTAGTTTTTGTTCTAATTGGAGCCTCTGGATGCTGGATTTTTCCTGCAATAAAATGAGAGATTGGAACTACATTTTGGTATGAGGTTTGGTCTGGTACTCAAAATATCACTAGGTTTCAGGATAAGAAATTTGCAGAGTAGTCACCATAATTAATTAGAAATAGGACATACTATGAATGTAATAACAGCAGGATGGAAACCAGTTTTTCTTCTAATTATATAGTTCTAGACTGCGTCATAGTCTTCTTTTCACGTTTCTCTTGCCGATCCATTCATCTGTAGGCTGACCTAGAGGAAGCAAAAGTACAAGAGAACACAAAATTGCAGACCGCTTTACAAGAGCTTCAGCTTCAGTTCAAGGAAACCAAAGACATGCTATTGAAGGAAAGGGAGGCGGCAAAATTGACAGCTGAGCAAGTCCCTGTAATACAGGAAATTCCAGTCATTGACCATGAAATGATGGATAAGCTTGCTGCTGAAAATGAAAAGCTCAAGGTAGGCTGAATGAGATCTTCAGACTTATTCTGTTAAAGAGTTTAGGCTGAATGGCTGCAAATAATTTTCATATATACTTGATTTGTTATTCCATCCTTTTGTGCATTGTTGCAGGCCTTAGTTAGCTCTCTTGAAACAAAAATAGATGAAACTGAGAAGAGATATGAAGAAACAAACAAACTTAGCGAGGAGAGGTTGAAGCAAGCCATGGAGGCAGAGTCTATGATTGTTAAGTTGAAGACCAGCATGCACAGGTTAGGGATTTTGTGTGACCTTTTAGTTGAATCTATTCTTTATGTTGAAGTTAGATAATGCAAGCTTGTGTTCTTTTGCAGCAGTATTGTAGTGTTTATGCTTGTCTTATTATTATTACTTTTTACTTTTTTTTAAAGTTATCTTTCTTTAATGTGTAGGCTTGAAGAAAAAATTTCGGACATGGAATCGGAGAATAAAGTCCTCCGGCAGCAAACCTTGTTCGCTGCTCCTAAAGGAGCATCAGAAAATCCAGCAGCTTTAGCAACCAAGGTTGGTTACTTTGCCAAGAAAGTTCACCTTTCTATCTCCTGTACCTCCTTCTCAATCTCATATGATGTTGTCATAACTTAGGTGCAGATATTGGAAAATGGCCACCATGCCAATGATGCCAATGAAGTGAGTAGAACCTATGTACTATTCTCTTTCTTTAACTATGGAATTGGATTTCATAGAGCACGCGATTGGATTATGCCTCGGTTCTCTTTCTATTTTTTGGTGTATATGAAGATTGATTTCTGCAGGATATACTACATACTCCAGCAAAAGTTTCCGAGATTCCTGACAGCAAACCAAGGAGACCCCCTACTGATCGTCAGCACGTTCGTGCTTCTAAAACCTGAGATTTGCTCCATTTGCCTTTTAACTCTTGGTTTACTGGATCATATAATCTTGAACCTTGCTGCAGGAGGATGTTGATGCACTCATGGAAAGTGTGATGAAAGATGTGGGGTTCAGTCAAGGCAAGCCCATTGCAGCTTTCACAATATACAAATGCCTTTTGCACTGGAAATCTTTTGAAGCTGAACGAACAAGTGTGTTTGATCGTCTTATTCAGATGATTGGTTCAGCCATAGAGGTAAGCTTCCTTGTCAATGACATCGAATGGGATGTACTGCAGAAATGTTACTCTAGAAAGTTTTCTGGTTCAATAAAGGCATGGTTGCTGGGGGGAGGTTATTTTCCCACATTATCCAAATTAGTGCTTCGCCTTTCTGTTCTACAACTTGTTTTCGTAATTTGCAGCTTGATCTACGAACATTTGACATATTCAGTCTCTTGTTCACATTCTTCTTTCATGTACCAGTGTTTTATTTGGGGGTGTTGGAGTGTAAATCACGTGTCGCTAAGATCTTTGGAAAATAATCCCGAACTAGGCAGCGTCATGAACAACAACAAAAATTTGAATTAACTGAGCAATAACTAATTGCAGAATCAAGACAACAATGATCACATGGCTTATTGGCTGTCAAATACCTCTACGCTGTTGTTCTTGCTTCAAAAAAGTATGAAACCTGCTGGCGCAGCTGGTGCGACCCCAGTTCGTAAACCACCACCACCGACCTCCCTATTCGGGAGGATGACAATGGTATTCAGATTCTTTCATGGTTTTCCTTTCAAGTGATATATAACATGGTAATTCTGTGAGTTAATTAGCAAAATATTAGAAAAATGTTATAAATAAAATTTGTTACAGGGGTTCAGGTCATCACCTTCTTCTGTCAGCCTTGCCGCAGCCGCAGCTGCACTTGAAACAGTGCGCCAAGTTGAAGCCAAATACCCAGCTCTGCTTTTCAAGCAGCAGCTTACCGCATATGTAGAGAAAATCTACGGCATTATTCGAGATAACTTGAAGAAGGAGTTGGGATCACTGCTTGCTTTATGTATTCAGGTACACTGAATTGTTTGTTGTTTGTGCTTTGCAAAAATAAGGGTGATAGGTTCTGATCCTGACAACTATAATGAAATTTCAGGCACCAAGAACCTCCAAAGGAAGTGTGCTAAGATCCGGGCGGTCTTTTGGCAAAGATTCTCCGACAAATCACTGGCAGGGCATCATTGATTGCCTCAACTCCCTTCTGAGTACACTGAAAGAAAATTTTGTATGTACTTACTTATGCTGCATTTTCTGCACCTGTTTGTTTGCTTCGAAATTATAACAAGTTTGTTGTCTTTCCAGGTTCCCCCTGTTCTTGTTCAGAAGATATTTACTCAAATATTTTCATACATTAACGTGCAACTCTTTAACAGGTGATTAGGGGGTTTTTAACTTTGAAACCTTTTTATACTTCCTTTACCATGGAAGATTACTAATTTTACCCAAATGTACAACTTTCAGTCTTCTCCTACGCCGTGAGTGTTGTACGTTCAGCAATGGCGAGTATGTCAAAGCTGGATTGGCCGAGCTTGAGTTGTGGTGCTGCCAAGCAAAAGAAGAGGTAATTCTTGTCATCATCATATCAAGAATGCACAAGTTTTTTGTTCCAATTACGGACTGTTTCTTCCTCTTATCTTCTTATATTGACGAAACTTTCTTGGAGCCCAGCATGCAGGCTCAGCTTGGGATGAACTCAAACACATAAGACAGGCTGTTGGCTTCTTGGTACTTTCTGCATCTGCATTCATCTCTATGGCAGTATTTAGCAATTTTCGATCAGTTTACCTTATTTGTTTCATTTTTCCCTGCAGGTTATACATCAGAAGTACAGAATATCTTATGATGAGATCACCAACGATTTGTGTCCTGTAAGTTGGTTACCCTTGACTTCCCCAGTCCCCCCACCCTCCGCCACAAAAAAAAAAAAAAAAAAAAAAAAAAAAAGAAAAAGAGAGAGAAAGAAAGTGTTCGTTGTATAATAGTAGGTTGAGCAGAACATCGAGTTCATTTTCTGACATGGAAATTTGTTGGAATCCTCAGATTCTGAGCGTCCAGCAACTGTACAGAATTTGCACTTTATACTGGGACGACAATTATAATACAAGAAGTGTGTCAGCTGAGGTAAGTAGATCATGTCCAGAATGGTCTCTCTTTTTTTTTTTCCCTCAGGGAGAGTTTATTGTTATTCTCTAAAACAACAAATGTCATCTTAATTTTCAAACTTCAATAAACAGGTCATATCGAGCATGAGGGTGCTGATGACAGAGGACTCCAACAATCCTGTCAGCAACTCATTTCTGTTGGACGACAGTTCAAGGTAATCAGCTATCTATTTTGCTATGTGAAAGTTCTGAAACTTTTTTGACTCAAACGTCTCACTTTTTTCATTCAGCCACTGCATTATTGGAACAGTTTCGTTACATATTCCCTTACTGTTACATATATATCCCTCAAAGTTGTGAAATTTTACTAAGGATTGTGGTTCGGCACAATATAGGGGCAGTTGAATTATGGTTTAAAGATTAAATTTTGTGAGAACTTTGCTGATGTAATTTCCATCTAGAATCCTAACGTGGATCGGATTATTGCTATTCTAAATCCTATTGCATCTTTTATTCCACTTACATATATAGACACCACAAACACCACATGTACGAAATATTTCGTTAAATGAAATAAATGATGTAATTTTTGTACATCCACCGTGTATACTATTAAATGAAATAAAAGTTGCAGTAAGATTTGGAATAAAAATCCAATTCGATGAGCCTTGGGTGTATTCTGCCGGAGAAAGCTTTACTTCATGAAGAGTTGTGTTTATTTGTCTCTAGATGGCGAATGCTCCCTGCAGTCCCCCTTCTCATTTCTCTCATGTTGCTTAACGTAAACATAAAGTCATCTAACATGTCTGTATGTGCCATGTAGCATCCCATTCTCAGTCGACGAACTCTCTACTTCACTCCAAGTGAAGGATTTCTTGGACGTCAAGCCCGCAGCAGACCTTGTCGAGAACCCTGCCTTCCAATTTTTACACGACTAAGGCCGGGAACCTCCGTTTTTGGTTTGGGTACAGTAACGCGCCATGATCAACACTGATCCTTCGTCCATTGTAAATCCGTTAATTTTTTCAATTTTTTTTTTCTTTTTTGCAGTATAGGTTTGCTGTATAATTTATTCTTTATATCATATGGTATTTATAAAGGTTTTAGGGGCTGGGGAAGTGATTCCATGGGCAAATTCCTTTGTTTCTATGTTGTTTTTGTCCCTGCCGGAATGGTAACAAAATTCTTTCTGTGGAGTTAGGGGGACAGGTACATTTTTTCTTGTACTTATCCGACATTTCCATGTAAAATATAGTAATGTTAGTAAGAAATTTATGGTTGGGGAGTATATATTAATATTTATTTATGGATTTATTTCCTTGTTGAGAAGGAAGTAGGTTTTTTTATTGGATCTATATATATATATATCACTTTGTATTGTGTCCATGAGAATATTTGGAAATCCCCTTCAAACAAAAACACAAGATAAATGGAAATTGAGTTGTATTTGTGAGCATCAGATGGATGACAATTTATAGCTAAGAAAGCTCATTAAACTATTTTTTAGTTCAAGAAATTCGTTCCTAAAGTAGACATTATTCTTTCACTCCTATGTTATGATTTTATCTTATTTATTGGTATTAAGTTTTGAAATTAGATGCTTTTTAATTATATTCTTTTAGTAAAATAACTTGTATAAACAAATAAATAAAAATGTTTTTCTCAATATTTCCTCGACTTATAAGCTCAAACATTTTTCCCGTGTAAACAATGCTTAAAAAACATTTAAAATAGAAAAAGAAAAGGTTAATTATATTTAGATTCTTCTCAAAATGTGAAATTATATTTTTATATCAAAGAACTTTTGAAATTATATTTGCACATTCTACGAGAATTTTTATGGAAATTGTTGACCTCCGCAAAAAAAGAAATACTTCAATTTCTAATTTTAAACTTCATTCAGCGTTCTTATAAATATTGATATTATGGCTAGTTTTTCAATCATAAGGGGCTATATATTTTTTTAATCAAATAACAATAATTAGTGAACAATATCATATTACAATTACATTTGAATTATATATATTACATTTATTCTCTTAAAAGTACAAAAATAAATTAGGGTATAGGTATCAATAAATTATACGGAATGCTAATTGAGGAGTAGAATCGAAAGTTTATGTAACTTTTTTATCCGAACCTTAACGAAAGGGGTGTAGTTGCAAACGAAGAATTCCTGGAGGGGCCGCAAGTATAATTTTAAAAGTTTTTTGAGTTTCACATTTCCTGATGGAGTTTAAGTGTAATTAAATAAAAAAAATCCAAATAATTATCTTTTCTTAACTTGATATTTCTTAAAAAAAAAAAAAAAAACCCTTAATTTCCCCCAAAATATCATGGAGACCTTCCTTGAAACCCTAAAAAAATGGTGTAATTTTCTGATTGTGGACAGTTTTGACTTAGGCCTGCAATTAATGAAGAATGACCATTATCTGAAGTTGAGAGCAGTTTTTGGGGCAACTAATGAAAGTGCAAGAAATGGACCAGTTCTTGAGGGAAATCACATGAACCCCTTCTAATTCTTTCTGCATCTGCACCCCTTCCCCATTTCCTCACTATGCCTATGGGACCATTTTGCATTTGTGTTAAAAAAAAGGACCACTGAGGCCACTGGACCAGTCACAACTACTCCAATTTTTGCCTATTTTGATCTATTTTTCAACCCTACTCGTCGCCGTCGCTTAGACCGTGCAGCGAGTCATATACGTGTCGACTTTTTCAAAATTTGACATTTTTTCTTGATTAAACACTTTTCATTTTTTATGATCTTGATCTTCAAGGGTGTAAGAGAAAGGGTATAAAAACAATTGAAAGAATCATATTATCGACATAGAACCAACGTAAATTTTTTATTCTGCATTTTTATCAAGAATTCACCTTATGTTGACACGATAACATAGTTGAGATAAACTGTGAATATCAACCACATTTTCGTTTTTCATGTCTACTCTTTTTACATTCTAAACTGTTACGAAAGTAAGAAAAATGACACACAAACAACTAAGAAAAATGGTCGACATAAAATGTAAAACTTAATAAAAACAAGCATCTGTTTTCTTGCACGTTTGTCAAGAATTCATCTTGTTTCGACTCAATAACATTATCACCAGTTATTTTTTCATGGCTACATTTTTATGCTTTTAGGCCATCAATAACGTAAAAAAAAAAAAAAAAGACATAGTTCATAATTATAAATAATTATAAACATAAATAATATATTAAATTTAAAATATAGATTCTGAACTGAGAAATTATGTAGGGTTCGAGTTTGATATTTATGAGCAGCCCCCAAGTGGGTAAGGGTATTGAATTACACTGGACTGAGTCATATGTTATAAGCTGTAATTGGTCCAGTGCGCCATATCATTCACACTTGGCCTCTTCTACTTGCTAATTGGATATTGTACCAATACATCATCCATACACCTGCGCTTGTTGGGCCCACCACTCTTTAAATGCCGCGTGTTAAAAAATAATAATTTACTTTTTTTTTTATATATTTATTGATTTATAAAAATATATATCTCTTTTTCAAACTAATTTAATACGTATTTTATAGGGAATTTGGGCTTTTATTTAATTAAAAAAATATTTTTTAGGCTGCCAGGTTATTTTGAACTTGTCGGCACAACTTAATACAACAAATAATACTTTCAATCATATTATAAATGTCAATTTCACCTGTAACGTGCCTAATTGAATATGCATCTATTCAATAATAGTATAATATAGTATTTATTTATCTATTTGTTTTTTGTGGCCCATCAAGATTGGGGAATGAAGATGATTGAGACACATTGAAGAAAGTCCAAGTTAGTCAATTTCATGTGCAATTTAATTTTGGTATGATAGGATTGGGTGTGTGTCAATGTTACTTACCTATGTTGGGCACCAAAAATGAAGTTTGTACTACTTAGAAAAAAATAATAATAGTAAAATAAACAAATTCATTTATATGTGGTCTTGATCTTGTTAATTCTATATGGTATGGACCATGGCATATTTTCAAGAAGGGTATCTTATCCATGGGGTTGGAATTGATGATATGGATAGAGATGAGCATACTAGTATCGCTATGAAAACAAGACCTTGAGAAGGTTCGAAAATAGTAGAAAAGAAATATGATGGAATTTCGAGCCATGGTTTAATTTTATGTTGCAATGTGTGTGATAAATTTCAAATTTTTCGTTCAATTTTGAGATTTTTGATTGAAAATGTAGAGACGAGCATATTAATCGAGTCTTGTTCAAGTGTAAAATATGAATTGCAGATGATAATTGTAACATTTTGTGTTTGAGTTTTTCAGTGAACGTCTGGTTATGTTACGTGATTAGAAATATTCTTATGTAATTATTATCACAATTGAGAAATAACTAAAATTATTGCAATTGCTCAAGATACTCTTTTCACAACTAACTTCTTGTGTTTATTTTTTATTCTAGAGTTCATCCTCCTATTGATCAAGAATTAATAAATTTGTTTCGATCAGAACTAGAACTGATCCAGGTTGCTACCTGTGACCTCAAGCGAGCATCTCAATGAGCACCTCATAAGCTTCCCAGACTTGTGTATTCCTGAGAAGAAGAAAGTACGTCAGGCTAGCCGAGAGTGTTCCCGGCAAAACCCTCCGATACTTAAGTCAATATAGATCGAGATGGCAATATGATGATCTGATATAGTAAATGTGGTCGGATATAACCTGAATAACTTACCATAAATGTTGTAGGGTATGTGTATTTATAAGACCAAGTGTATGTACTTGCCTGGTCCGCGTGGATTCATCTCAAAGTTTGAGTTGTCCCCTCTTCAAGGATCTAGATCTCGAACACCTAGTATCGGATATGGTCCAGGTCGCTAATCCGGGTCGGATTGCATGACCCGACCCGACGGGAGTACGCGGATTCTGAGGCTATTTGGTGATTTTGGTCATTTTTCAAGACTCTTTGTTTCTTTTCTTGATATTTGGGTTGCATTCCTATCAAGAACTAATAAGGGTTTTTCTCTATTTTACAGAGTGAATCAATTACATACATTATCACCTGACGAAATAAATCAATATCATCATTAATTATCAACAACTAATAATAATTTATAAATAAAAATAATTATCATTAAAATACAATAGGATTGGTGGGGGAGAGGTGCCATGCCACTACTTGCACCCCAATTTTAATGCAACGATGTTAGACCACCTTAATTTTCCTCATACCCAAAAAATTAAATAACATCTAAAATAGGCAATTTCGTGGTTGCCAAATAACGCTTTTTCCTTCATAGATTCTGTTGCCTTTTGGTTTATTATCTGGAAAGAAAGAAAACAAATAAAATCGCTGTATGAACAGCTTGTCAGAGAAAGCGCCGTTTTATGGGTCAAACAACACTTTTAGAAACCCCAAACTGGGGGTGGCGAATCCGTGTAGGCAGAGTCGCGTTTCTGCCCCGAAAAACGCCAAAAGCCACCTAAGTTCCTAACCACAAACCAAAATATATACTATAAATATCAACAACATATGCTATTTCAGGCTTACGCGTTAAATTTAAATAATATAATTCAATTTTTTTCCCAAATTTATCAACTCCAAATTCATCTGCATCCCAAATACGAGACAAATGCGACTCTACCTAGACTAGCGACTATTGCGTTTTCTTTAAAAAAAAAAAAAGTTTAATTGAAAGTCATGAATTTTATTAATCAAAAGTAAATTGATTACATGCAAAAGTAAATTGATTACATGCAGTTCTATCGGCTATCAACATCGAATAGAGACAATTACAAACAATCAAATCAATAACATCACATAAACTAACACTTAGCTATTACAACAGCAAATATACCTACTATTCAGTAGAAATAATATCAACTCACGCTGAGGTTCGAACCCATGACCTCTAGGATCATCGGGGCCTCAGTTTCACCAACTAAGCTTCCTCGGCGCGTTTTCTTTAAGTTGAAGAGCTATTTTTTATTTTTTAAAAATTTTGAAACATGAAATTGTTCACATCACAAGTGGCATTTTTTTTTTAAATCGATTATAATCATAGATTTCAAATATTTATATTTAATAGCTAACGACAACTATAACAATTATATATTAATAATCAATATTAGATAATTATATCTATCAACAACTACTATTAAAGTAGAATAACATTTCACACGTTAGTGGGGTTCAAAACCAATGACCATATAGTCATGAGGCATCATTTTCGCCAAACTCCTTGGCAGTTACATTCCACTCATATATGATGCTATTTTTTGTAATTTTTTTTAAATTGTACACGAATCACATGCTACTCTCAAACTAAAATATGAGAAATTAAGGGATAGGAGTAGGTGAAATTAAAAGATTCTAATAAGATTTCAATCATTAAATGAAGATGAATTAATGAATATGTGTATATATAGTATAAGGTAGGAAAAAAATAATGAATTGGGTGTATATATATAGATGTGATGATTGGGCAGGGTGGGCAATTAGTCCAAGTTGCATCTTTGGGTCAAAATCAGGTAAGAAAAATGAAATAATTTGGTAAAGAGGAGATGAGAGAAATCATGGCATTATTCCCTCAACCCATCAACTAATAAAATAAATATCCATCAAATGCAGGTAGGAGCTTATATACTGAATTAGACCATATATTAATTTATTTATTTAGTCCCAACTTATAATTTATTTCTTTCACATGTAAGTTCGGTATATACACTACTTAATTATATATAATTATGTTAATTAATATACATATATATAGGATAAATTATAACCACATCCCCTGAGATTTGACATAATTACAAATACCCCTTTATTATTTAGAAAATTACAAATACCCCATGAGGTTTGTGATTTTTAACCAAAGGCCTAAAATTGATTATTTTGCCCTTGAACATTTTATCAAAATTGTAGAAAATCAACCGAGGCAAATTACATTATTGCTCATCTGTGTAAAATACTTAAGAAACCCCTCCCTGTGCGTTGTAGTCCAAAAAAATTTTAAGTATTAAATAAAAAATATGTCAGTGCATAAGGGTATTTTGGTCAGTTCATCCATAAAAATGGATGAAAATGGGTTATTTGTTAGACGGTTACAAACCTCAGGGGGGTATTTGTAATTTTTCAAACAATGAGGGAGTATTTGTAATTATGTCAAACTTTAGGGGAGGTAGCTGTAATTTAACCTATATATATATATATATATATATAGAGAGAGAGAGAGAGAGAGAGAGAGAGAGGTGTTTGATTTAATAAATAGTTTGACTATATAATTAATTAATTTAGATGGATTAAGGGCTAAAAATTGGTATTAAAGGTGAAAACGGCGAAGGGCATGTGGTCTCATGTGTTTCCACAATTCTTGTAGCTGAAAATTAAATAAATTCAATGGTCAAATGTAATTCATTGCAAGATCAAACCCTAGTCATGTTCATATATTTATAATATACATATATATTAATCAAGAAATATATGTACATAATAGCATGTCCTGGGCTAATTTAATTAAGTATTTGCTCACAGTTTGTACTACTAATTATCTACTTATTATATGCTTAATTAATTAATTATATATATAATGGAATTAATTAAATAGTTCATTTAGTGATGCAGGATGAATAATGTGTACACCTGGGCACACTCAGCATACATGAATTGGTAATGTAAGCTGGGAATTAATTAATTAATTGTAAACGCCCCATTTGACTAAATAATATTTTAGCTAAGTGGGTTGTAGGTCATGATCATCAACAAATATAATTAAACGTGATTAGTTATGTAATTATGTAGTCATTAACATTTATCGCAAACTTATGTAATAATAGCAAAATACTTTTTCATTCCCGTAAGATTATGGTATTATTTGATTTGGTACCACAACTTAGGTAGGTGATTGTTTTAGTCCCATAAAATACGTTTTTTAATTTTTTTTTATCCTTAAAAACGTGACATTTTGGGACCAGAAAAACTGAAAAACGTGTTTTATGGGACAACAACCACCTATCTAAATTATGGTATCAAAACAAATAATACCCTAATCTTACGAGACCAAAAAAACATTTTAAAGAAGAGGAGAAAGACGACAAGGGCTATTTTTTTGCTATGCATACACACAAAAATTAAGAATTAGAAATTATAAAGTGACAAATACAATTATACAAATAATCGCTCCATTTCTAAAAGACAAAAAAATGGGAAGTTCATATTTTGTCTTTATTGTTTAAATAATATTTCAAAATCCTTTAATTTAATTTGATCGTCGAAGGAGTTTAGCTGAGAACCTGACCTCGACTCTCTCAACAATTTATTGGTGTTGCAGGTTCGATCCCTTCTGCATTCTGCATTATCTAAAAGAATTGACATTTTTAGCCCTTTAACTTCAAGACTTGACTAAGTTTAATTTTATAATTTATTTTCCAATTAATTAACTTTAGTTGCATTATAATCAATTAGTGTTCCGATTACATACTTTAGAATTTTCTAGAAAAAATAATGATCAAGCACTGGGCGTTAGTTGATGATATTATATTTTCAAATATCATGTTGACTATGTTAGTTAAACAATATAAAAAAGATAAAATAATTTAAAAATTCTTGACTTTTAACAAAGAAGAAGAAGAAGAAATTGATGGGAGAGAAGGTCAGATCTCACACATGCACTTTAATTACGAGAGTGTGTGTAAATTATGTGAAACTAAATTTAAATTTAAGGACGGTCCAATTCAATTAATCTTGTGTTAACCAAACAAACCCCATGTGCAACGTAATTCACTCTCCTAGTCTTAAACAAATTAGGCTATGTTTAGATGGATAGATTTGAATTAATTTGATCGAAGAATTTGAAGAAAATATTTCAAAATGATCGTGTATTGTAACTGATGGTGGGTAACTTAGAAAGAAAGTAATTTACGCACGTTGACACCAAATCAATTCAGGAAGCTCGAAAAGATCATGAAATGTAAAAAGTGTTATTCTCATATATATATATATATATATATATATATATATAAAAGGTAAGTTTATAATGAATTCTCCCCCTATTTATAGTAAATTTTCGGGAGTGAAATTACAATGTTGCCCTTTGATCATACGACCTAAAATTGATCTGCTGAGGGTATTCTCGTCATTTTACTAGCCCACTTCCTTCTTAACTTCCCTTCTCTCAACTTCCCTCAACTTCTCTTTTAACCTCTTTCAACCTCTATTTTGGGGTCATTGCACAATTACCCATAAATTGGAGGGTCTTTTTGTAAATAAGATTTTTCTCCACATCAGTAACAATGCCATTAAAAATAACTCAAAATAAGAATTGAAATTTTTATTTTCTTTTTGTTTATGTAATATTGGTTTATTAGCTTATTTAAGAGCATTTTGTATTTTATAATTAGACTTTGAGTTGCTTCATAAAGTTCTACAGAGTTAGATGAAACTATTGGTACTGTAAGAGCCCTTGCACCAACAACTGAATCGATAATCCGGAAGCATCAATGAGGACACAGGCCAAAGCTCTGCTTTGGTTCATCCTCAGTATGGAGCCGCTTCCCCTAAGTCTGAAAGTTATTGGAATGTCCGGCTCTTACAAGTATTTGAATTGTAACTAAAGTAAAACAAGAGACCACCTGTCCAGTTGGCAGACATGAACGATGAAAGAACGGATTTGTATGTCATTATATATGAATTTGAAATTCTTAATTTCAAGAATACTAAATTTTTGGGGGAATTTAAAATAAATAATTCAAGCGATATTTTTTGTTTCTGAAACATGTGTAGTTTCTTTTGTCAAAGAGGTCTTACTCGATTAGTAAGGTTGATGTCTCACAATCAAAAAATTATGAGTTTGAGTTCCACGAGTGTGGTGTATGTCTACTTCTATAGTAGTTTGAACTTTCAAGTTTCTTAATTTGTCTCGTTTATTAGTATAAATTATTAATGTATTGAAATAGACTTTCAATTTTCCGTGATGGATGATGTAATGAATCACATTGTGTGTGTGGGGGGGGGGGGGGTTAGGGTATGGGTGGGGGCAGGCATGCATATGCATGTCTTAGCATCTCGAAGGGGATGAAAATCATGGGGAAAAATGAAAAGGGAGTCATTGGTGGACGTAAAATGCATGCATCTCTTACCCATTGTGACTTTGCATGTTTCACTTTTTTGTTCTTCATTGCAAGTCTTTAATTAATTAATTAAATCATATATATATATAGAGATAATTAAATTAAATCATATATATATATATATATATATAGAGAGAGAGAGAGAGTTAGAATGACTTACTTATATGTGATTGGATGTTACAAATTAAAGTTGAGGCCTTAAAATAAAACTAAAATATAAGATCATATATAATAATTAAGGTGTTTGGTAGAGTTTATTTAAAAATAAAATTATGAACTCTTTTGGGGGATTATGAGATGTTATATATCTCATGTTAAAAATAAATCTTTTAAACATTGAATAAAATTAAAAATGGTGAAATATAAAATGTTAGTAATTACAATTTTATATTTAATATCACTACATACAAAAAAGAGAATGTTAGCGAAAAAAAGATTCAAGTGAGAATTTAATTAATACTAATTATATATATTTAGAGACAAAAGAATTTATTTTTTCACAATAGTAAATTTTTTAATTTTATAAGTATTCAATAATTTTATAAAATGGTATAAAGAACTTATGATGATCTCGCTTAGACATTTCTCGAGTAGTCGTGAACATCTTCTCTTGATCGGTTCAGATTTTTACTGTAATCGTATATTTCAATTTGCTTAAAAAAAGCATAGAATATTGATCGTATGATGAGGTCGTATGGTACGGATACATCGCAAGCAAGATACAATCGAAAGAACCTGTGACGATCAAATCAGTTGAGGGAGTTACGGTCTTATGATCGAATATAAAATGGTAATTAAATAAGTTTCTAAATAATTTCAATCCTAAATATAACGATCACCGTTTTTTACCGCTTCATATTTTTATTGTAATAATTTTATATTTTCACTTCGAAAAAGCATAGGATATAAACCAATATAAGTAAGGAACTAATTAAGTATAAAATTTCATATTAACTTAGACCAAAAAGGAGGGCAAATATGGGAAAATGTGCTATTTTTGTTTAATAAAACCATAGAGGGGCTATATGCTCTTTGAGAAACACAAGGGGTAAAATACCATTTACCGTAGACCCTAAGAAATTCCAAATGTATTAATTAATTAATTAATTAGTTAATAATTAAGAGTAATTAAGTGCCACTTGGAATATTAAAATAGAGTTATAATTGAAGTATTAATTAAGACATATGTGTGAGTGTGAGGTAGCTGAAAACGGTGGATGGGGGCGGCACCTTGATTAAAGAGATAATTAACATATGAAATTGAGATTAAAATAGTAATTAAGGAATGCCACATGCAAGAACCCGGTTTTGACAGGTGCAATGCTTCTAGTTCTAACATGGGATGGGATGATGACTACTTGAATTGAATCCAACCGGTTTTATACCGACCCGACATTGGCGTTGGAGTTCGTGGTAATAAATGGAACTTCGTCATCCACATTCCCAACCATGTTAATTGTGATTAAATTAGGGTTTGGTTAATTCCCCAACATCATTAATTAATTAAGCTCATCTCTATTATTGGGACTAATTAAATTAGTTTGAATATTTGTAAATGTATTAGTCCATGTTCCTTTGCCATGTGGGCGTAACTAGAATTTGGGATCCTCAATTCTCATCAAGAATGTGTATGTATATATATAGTGTGGTGTGTACTTTTTCTTATTTTAATTGAATGTATTTAAGTAATGTATTTTCCGCTTTGATGGGATTTTACGAATTTATTCTTAAAAAGACGTCTTATTAAGAACACAGAAAGTTTAGGGTTTATGTATAATTTACGATCATGAATTTCTCAGACGAGGGATTTGGAAAAGCATATATACTGGGCTCGTTTCTAGAAACAACGTCGATTTATGCAGCATGCGAAGCGTTATCTGCTTTATAAGTTGAAACTTTACAGATTTATCCTTTAGAAAGTCGGTTGCTTGCAAGAGAGCTTCAGGACTTATATGTCGCTTAGATCCCTAATTTTCGTGAAACTTTTGCATATCTAGAAAATCTTGAATAGTATTTGAATTTAAGTGTTGTAATTTAAAAAGAGGTGAGAAAGGGCCACATGGAATTTGATTAAAATTTCAAGAATTAATTATTGAACCTTTTTTATGAATAATTGTAGGTGAATAAAATCTTGAGGGAGTTGAGTTGTTTTACAGCATTTATATTTTTTAAAAAAAAGTGGTCCAGAAAAGAACAAAAAGAAATACAAATTGATGATATGGAGGAATATTAGGGGTTTGCTCCACTAAATAAAATCTTGGGAAACTTATGGAAGTTCCAAATTAAATAAATTAATTAGAAATGAGTGAAATAATATTCTCTCATAATTGGGGAAATTTTTATATGATATTGAAAGATTTAGTGATGAGTCAGTCTAGATAACGAAATGGAACCTTTAAATACTACGGATCTACCAAAATCTTCCTATATTTCGAATGTAACAGGTTAGATTTCCAAAGATTTCTTCACTAATTATTTAATTTTTTTTGTTCTTCCTCAGTCCCATGTGCCTTAATTATCGCAATTAAACTCATTACTATCTAATCACAAGCGTTGGTTACTACATATGTGATGTTGTCAGTGTCATGCATCACATATCGATTGCAACGAGAAATTTGAGTGGGTTACTAAAGACAGACTCGTGAGACTCATTACGTTAGAGCAGATAATACCTGACACAACATCACATAGCCGCATCAATATACATGTATATTCGAATTATAACTCAATAGCCGAGAAGACCTAACTTAGTTGGCGAAACTGAGGCCCTCATGATCCTAGAGGTCATGGGTTCAAACCCCTGCGTGGGTTGATGTTATTTCTACTGTATAGTAAGTTTGATTTGCTGTTGTAATAGCAGGTGTTAGTTTATGTGATGTTGTTGATATGATTGTTGTATTTGTCTCTGTACGATATTGATACCGACAGGGCTGATTGAGGCTGATTGTAATAATTTTATTTCAATTAATAAAGTTCATCGCTTCCAACTCAAAAAACGAAACAAAGAATTATAACTCAATCTTCCAAATGATTTTAGTTTTTCCCCTTGAAGTCTTTATATTAAAGTAATTGTTCAAAATTATTAATTCTAGACCACTATTTTTTAGGCAAAAATTGTGAACCTACATCAAATTGTTCTTTTTTAACTTTAATTTAAAATATCATGTCGAGTCCCAAAATAAAAATGAAATTCAGAGATCAATAGTATATATATTACACAATTTTTGCAATTAAAAGTATCAATATAACCCTGCTTATATATGCCTAAAGATAGATTAATTACACAAATAAAAAAGGTGATAAATGTATACATATGGAATAAATAATTATTAATTAATCTAAAATATATATATATATGTGTGTATCATGAGAGAGAGAGAGAGAGAGCTAAAAAGTTTGAAAATAAATATATATTTAAAGGTGTTTGCAATCTCAAAGGTCCCTCTTGCAATCATAAATTGAACCTAACCCCATAATAATTTAATTAATACTATGTATATATATTCTGTAAAATTATTACAATGATTTTAATTGTTTTCTGAGGAAATATTCCCTGTAGTTGACCAGTGGAGAATGCAGAGTCCACGTCAGAAGACCATGATTTTTGGTGCAAATTATTGGCCAAAAAATCTTTAAAAGTGATTTATTATACTCATTGGGGTACGTGGCCAAGTGTGATTGGAAGCTGAAGCTACAAAAAGGAATTGAAAATGAGGGTGTGAGAGTATTAGTGTAACTGTGTCCAAACATTCCAACAACGTCATTTCTAGGAAGTTTCTTCCTCAGTACTGAAACATAATTCCTTCATTAATTTCTTGGTCATTAATTACATTAGAAGATCTTAAAAATTAATATAAGTTTCAAGAATTTTGAATTTTATTGTTCTTTAAAACTATGTGAAATATAAATTAATCGCATTATATATTCAAGTCTCAACACAGACACCTCAAAATAAATGTCAAGAAGTTTCACAAACCCTGCGTATAATTTTTTTTTTTACAAGCGACAAAATTTATAATTTATAATATTTTACTGATGCAGCAGTATAAATAATTAATAAGTGACCTTCTAGAGAAAATTATAATTTTGGTTCCAAAATATACAGCGGTTTGTAATATTACTTTCTGGAATAATAAATATTAGTCTCACACTTTCGGCACTAACTTTGCAACATTTGGGACAAGCTTTGGGACTAATTTTGCAACATTTTGCTAAAATGTGGGATTAATTTTGCAACATTTTCTAAAGTGTGAGACTAGTATTGCTATGATGTGACTAACTTTACAATATTTTTCTAAAGCATGGAACTAATATTACAAAACAACCTACATATTGGGACCAAAATTGTATTTTTCTCGACATTCTATTATAATTCACGAATTCTTTTCTAATAAAAAACCAATCTTGCACGATCATAAACGCAGGAGAAAATTTTCGATTAACATAAATCTTGACATTTTTCATTTAATTTATTTTCTTATTTTCTACATATATATAAATTATTCAACCCCCCCCCCCCCCCCCCCCCCACCCCACCCCCCAAAAAAACCCAACCTAATACCCCAAATGAATCCTGCAGGTGCATGCTCAGCTCATCTCTCCCACGTCGAATTTTCCTATCCAACGGTCATAGTGCATGAAACCTTCTACTAAGCTCCAAATAGTCAAAAAAGCCATAATCTCATTAATTCGTATAATCTCTTAATATATATACCTTAATTGGATGAATAAGAAGCACCGCCACAGCTGCAATCTCACCAACTTTCTTCTGCACTAGCTAACAGCTTAAAGATTAATCCTCCAAAAGCTATAAGCTCTAAGCTTCCACGAACAACACTCTTTTATACGTACATAGCTTAATATATTTATACATACGTACACTCTTTTTATTTTATTTTTTTTAAAAAACAGCAAATTTCTTCCCAAGAAACTTTATCAATCACGCGTAGTTGCAGCTCATTACACACTTCTCAAGCCCTTTTCATAGTTAATTTAATCACACACACCACACAAAAAAAAAGGAAAAAAAGAAAAAAAAAAAAAAAAAAGAAAGTACACACACATACATGTGTGTGTGTATTATATATATTATAATAGAAGGGGGCGGCCACAGAAAGTATGGGTTGAAAACCCTAGAGCATGGTATTTATAATTTGGGAGAAAAAGGGAAGATATGAAGGGAATATATGTTGGAGAAAATAAAAAACAAAAAAAAAATCCAAATTTCTTATCCAAAAGTATAAGAGCTCTACAACCTGGCTGTGGAGCACACACCCACACCCAAAACCAAAAGGGATGCTACAAAAACTAAGCCTAAAGAAATACAACTCACAACCCTATCAAATCATGCATGGGGATATCATCTCCATATCTCTCTCTCTCTCTCTCTCTCTCTATATATATATATATATATACTATAATTTCAAGAAAATGTATAATCTCTATTTTCACAATAAGGGTAATATATAGTTAAATATAATGATCATGATATTTGATGCGTACCGGGGGTTCAGTAGCATCACAAGAATCGAAGAATTTTCAGTGAAATTCTGAGAATATTATTACTGATTTATTATATTATAATTAAGATACTGAATCGCCACTGTTGAATTAATATATTTTGCGATGAATTTTGAAAATAGAAAAGTGGGGTCTCTACTATTCATGTAATGAAAGAAATTCGTAAATGATACGTGAGTGTTCTTCTTATTTAATTTTTTTTTATTAGCAAAAGATAAATCTTGCGTGATATATAGAATTATCGAAAAAAGTCTCACAATCTTCTAGTGAAATTACGAGTATGAACTAATAAATTTATTTGGTGATATGGTCCGCAGTCTTTTTTCTCTAACAATTTGAACTTTTACATATTAAATTAAAATTAAATAATAATAATAATACAATTGGCACTTATTTTATTAATATTCTTGTACCCAAAATAATTCGTTCACATTCCTCATGGATTCTTATATGTGGAGGCATGACATGATTTAAAAATTGTAATATTCTTTTTTTTTTAAGGAAATAAAAACAAATAGACCATTACAAAATGGCAAGCTAGCTCATAGCTCACAATCTTTTCTCATTAAAAGAAGAGACTCCATGAAAACCAAGGTTTCATTCACATGGATTCATCACTCCAAGTGGGTGGGTGCGCACCATCCTTTAATCATTTTAATTTATTTTCTCAAAACCCTAGCTAAATATATACCTATGTGTACTTAATTAATTATCAATAATTAATTAATTATATAAATCAACCTATGATTAACACACAACTAAGAGCCTAAACCCCTAGCAAAGTACACCCTAATCATCATTACAGCATGATAATAGAACCTTGATGAGGGTGTACTTTCTTACCAAGATGACATGTGTCAAATTAGCTATAAATTATTACACATAATTGTTAATCTTTTACATATTTAATGTTGGGATAAAGTGTAATTAGAGCTTTCTAGGTTTACATTTCGGCGCAAGTGTAAATTTATCAAGCCAAGATATTTATTACATGAGTTGAATTCTAATGCGAATTCTTGTCAACGAGCAAATGTTCGAATTTTTGGAGTCGCACTTATTTAGAGAGATTTTATTTTTAACTTCCATCTTATTATCAGAACTAGTCTCATCTTTAATGTGAAATGAAAACACATGTGGTAAAAACTAAGAATTTTTCTTAATGATAATCCTCAAACGCTCAAATCAGCCCCAAGTCGATAGGGTTGTTTATAAAATTTTAATCACTAATATCGTAAAATATAGTTCAATTACGATTTTACCCGTTATTCCCCGTGGATGGATCTAGCACGGTCATCTCTCTTCGAAACATTTAGAGTACATTTCAATTGATGCATTTCAAATTCATGGTAACTAATCCTTTGAATTTGTTTGGATTAATTCTAAATTCAAAAAATTTTAAACCCTTCAACTCTAAATTTGAGCTATATTTTATTAAATAGCGATGGGTTTCAAATTATTTTAATATGTGAATCATTTGAAACTCTTTCTTCAAATTCTTACTTCAAATACAAATTCATCCGTCCAAACATAACCTTCGGGATTTTATTATTTGACAATTTCTAAATTGTCCTTCCCTATTGATCGCGATTTAATCCTTTAAAATAATAAAATGATTAATTTTAACCACATCATATATATTTAAGCATAAAAAAAATTTAAAAATTGACCGTATTATTAATTTTAGAAATAAAATCTTCTTATTTTAATTTTATTCAAGGTAGTAATAAAAATAAAAATGAAATTAATAATTGGGGTGGGGTCCGCAGGGGCACCACGTAATGTGAACCATGGGTTGGCAGGGATGGGCTTTGTGGGCCGCACTCACAATCCGGATGTGGGGGTCCAGCAAGGAGTGGGTGACGTTACTCGCCAAGCTCAATTTGGTGCTTCCACTCCACGTGGTCACCCGGTCAGTCATCCTACTCAGCTTTTTGCTACTGCCAGGTTAGCATCAAATTAAATTATGCCCTATGAGATTTTTCTCCAGTTTCCTATTGGATGTTGATGGGCCCATCAGAATCACATGAAGATGACATTTCACCTTCACTCTATTTTTTTTTTTTTTATGATTCCTACAAAATTCATATATCTGATTATATATATATATATACATCACGTGTATAAATTAATCTGATTCATGACATCAAGTCCTAGAAAAAGAAATTCAAAAATTAATTCAGAATGACCGATCTCAAATTCATCAAGTTCCTAACTGTGTTATTAATTATTAACTTGAAATTATGGCAATCTGCACATTATCGAGAAATTCTAACCCAAACTTGGTTTGGTCAAATCTAAATCAATTATATAACAAGTGTAATACACTTATTATGTTATTGGTGTACAGTTCAGGGAAAGTGACCAATCACATAGTAAGTGTATCACACTTGTTATATGATTAGTTTGGTTCGATCAAATTTAATTCGAGCCGGAATTTTTTCAGAAAGTAAGACGATAATGCTTAATCATCGTTCTAATCCCTTTTGCAATAATGGCTCTCGAATCAACTTGCAGTTTTGGTATCTTTGTTAAGCTATTATTCAAAAAGTGAACGAAATAAAAATATTCAGCGCGCTTCCTGAGTATAAGAATCATATTTCTGGTAAGTTTCCTATTTCAACTATTAAATAAAATCATAATTCCAAACACCCATAAAATGAAAAAGTAATCTTAAAAAATTAAATTAAAAAAAAGGGGTTAAGCCCACTATGATTCTTTAATAAATTTGATAATTAATTGAGAAAAAATGAAATTAAAATAATAGAGGAAGACTTTGGGTTATGATTTGGGGATGGGACCCATTGAAAAGTCATTAACTCCCACCTTCCATCACATGCGCCTTTGATGAGTCATGGGCAGTTCCTCTATTTAAGCCCCTTCCAACCCATCTTCTCCCTCATTCCAAACAAACTTCAACAATTCTCTTACACACCTTCTTTCTTGCACTGAAATTTGCAAATTTCTATAAACAGATCAAGAATCACAGCTTTCTGAACCTACATTTTCGACAGAAAAACCAGCAAGAATGTTTAGTTTTGCAGATACTGATATGTTTTCCCGCAGATGTGTTTGGGTGAATGGGCCTGTGATCGTCGGAGCTGGGCCGTCGGGACTGGCGGTGGCAGCCGGACTGAGGGAGCAGGGGGTGCCATTTGTGGTGCTTGAGAGAGCGGATTGCATTGCTTCACTGTGGCAAAAGCGGACTTATGATCGCTTGAAGCTTCATCTGCCTAAGCAGTTTTGCCAGCTGCCGAAATTCCCGTTCCCTGATCACTACCCTGAGTATCCTACTAAGAGGCAATTCATCGAGTACCTGGAGTCATACGCCAGGCACTTCGACATCAACCCACAGTTCAACGAGTGCGTGCAGTCGGCTAAGTACGACGAAGCGTGCCGTTTGTGGCGGGTGAAGACTGTTTCACCTGACGGTTCGGAGGTTGAGTACATCTGCCAGTGGCTTGTGGTGGCGACCGGCGAAAATGCGGAGCGTGTGGTGCCAGAAATTGATGGGTTGAAGGAGTTTGGTGGGGAAGTGATCCATGCTTGTGATTACAAGTCTGGTGAGAATTACAAGGGAAAGAAAGTTCTTGTTGTGGGGTGTGGGAATTCAGGCATGGAAGTCTCTCTTGATCTTTGCAACCATGATGCCAAGCCTGCTATGGTTGTTCGAAGCTCGGTAAGTGTTTGATGAAATTACAGAATTTTATTCAAACAGGTTATGATAGCCAAAGTTTTAGGTGCTAATGGGATTTCCTTTGCTATTTCAGGTTCATGTATTGCCAAGAGAGATATTTGGGAAGTCAACATTTGAGTTGGCGATGTTTATGCTCAAATGGCTACCATTGTGGCTTGTAGACAAGATTATGCTGGTGTTGGCATGGATGATTCTTGGAAACATGCAGAAATACGGGCTGAAGAGGCCGTCTACCGGCCCATTGGAGCTGAAGAACACTCAAGGAAAAACCCCTGTTCTAGACATTGGTGCACTTGAAAAGATCAGATCCAGGGAAATTCAAGTAGTGCCCGGAATCAAGAGGTTTTCTTGTGGTATGGTGGAGCTTGTTAACGGCCAAACTCTTGAAATCGACTCAGTCGTTTTGGCAACTGGATACCGCAGCAATGTACCTTACTGGCTGCAGGTGAGACGATCGTTCCAATTCTTATAAAAACGTCGATCACTTAGTTAAAAGGAACAGAAGCTGTTCCCTCATGTTCATTCTTGAATACAAGACTGATGTTTTCTTGATTCGTTATTTACAGGAAACTGAGTTCTTCTCCAAGAATGGTTTCCCCAACGCTCCGTTCCCAAACGGATGGAAAGGAAAGGCTGGTCTCTACGCCGTTGGATTCACAAGGAGAGGGCTGTCTGGTGCATCTGCTGATGCCATGAAAATATCACAAGATATTGCCAAAGTTTGGAAGGATGATTTGAAGCAGAAAAAGCAGAAAGTCCCCACACACAGAAGATGCATTTCCACCTTCTGATCAAAAAAGGGGGGCTCAAACTCAAAGTTCTTGCACAGCTTCTATTTTTTCCTTCTAAATATTGTCAAAACCTTAATACACAGTGTATACATAACAATGTAAAAAAAATACAAAGAAAAGCAGATAGCATAGAGACCAGCCCTCTCCAAAAAAGCCCAAATTTTGCAAATGTTGGGCATTTTCCATACTGAGGATGATGAGGCTTTTTTTCCTCTCCAATTTTACTACTGACTGTTGTAGAAAGAGATTTACAATTGTGACTGATCAATTTGCAATGGAAACAAGTCCCTTTTTATCCATTCCCTGATCTTGTAATCTTCCACTGCATCAGAAAGCTATATGACTCATCCCTTTCCTTTCGACAACGACCCTTGTTGAACGTCACCGGCTGTTCCCTGATAAGATCGACTCAACGAACAAGAGGAATGTCGACACAGTCGAGTTGTTTTCAACTGGAAAAATCCCTTCAAATCATCCTTTATGAACTATATGTTTAGGGAAATATTACTATTCCTCCATTATTATCTTTCACCATCCAAGAACCATCACTTTTCCAAAAAGGAAAGATGGTCCAGCATTTTATCACCAACTTGATCATCTACCATCATCTGAATGGGCTGTGCAATTATGTCCTTCTTCTTTCACATCATTTTCACTCTAACCTCTGTTCAGATCAAGATAACGCGTTCCCTAATGACAGCGAAATCCATTTACGTTCCTTAATACTCTTCTGTTTACAAACGAACAGACAAATACCCACATATCTGACGAGATTCTAATTCATGATCTCATGCATACAGTATCATAAGACCTCAACCTTAACAGCCGGACTAAAAACTTCAATGGCAAACTTGTTTACTTTTGTGATTTTTATATTTCTCTTCAATGTGATTGTAACAACAGATTTCATCTGTTCTGTGGATAAATCTTGATTCATTCTGCTGCACACTACTGTTTTTGTTATTTACTTAATATTATTATTTAGTGTTTGACTATCTGAAATGAATTTAATATGAAGCATTCTCTGCAGAGTAGCACATGGATAAGATTCATAATTTTCAAGGCATGATAGGAATTTACAGTCAATTCTTCTCTGTAAAGCATAATTGATGAGTAAAAATTACAGTTAGCCTAATATTCCCTTAAAGCGCTATTAATCTTGAGATACAGTTCAAAAGCACTCAAGAGGTAACAGTATTTGAAATTTGAAACTGAAATGCCCCAGATGCAACTAGCTGGATTTTCTATGCATTAAAAAGAAAAGAAATCCCATTTTTTCGAATTTCAAATTTCAATACGTGGGTTCTTTCTTTATTTACAGAATTATTAAAAAAATAATAATAAGATACAGAGAACAAAGAGGAAAAATATTTCAAACTATGGCGTCGCCCGGACTCGAACCGGAGACCTTCAGTGTGTTAGACTGACGTGATAACCAACTACACCACGACACCTTTGCGCTATTTCTGCTGTTTATGGGTACTTAATTCTAAAGGAGCTTCTCAACATCACTCTCTTACAACTTTCCTCTTAAAAGAAAGAGGCCTTATTGCAAGAAAGAAATTAACAACGTTGTTATCATAGAAGGTTAATTTGTCATGAGAACAAAACTGAAACGTAATTACCAAATTTTCCATCTAAGTGGTCCATGAAAAATGATTGGCATTCCATCTCCATTAAGAATTCTAGTAACTCAAATTTTACTTACTAGATTCTTTCTTACTTCTTAAGATCTAACATGTCATTTCAGTTGAATATGTTTACACGAATTATCATCCATTTTAATTGGAAGACTTAGAATATTATATGTTTAAATTCCTCGTCTCTATTTAATATGGGATGATAGTACACGTTCACCATCACTTTCAAACTTCAGACAACAACATGACTGACTAGCAAGAACTCAAATATGTTGAGTTCCAACTCATGAATCATTTGCACATATCTTTTGTCCATGAAAAACGATTGCATTCCATCACCATTAAGAGTTCTTTTTTGAAATGATCACCATTAAGAGTTCTAATCACTCAAATTTTATGTACTCATTAGATTCTTCTTGGCCTTTTACGATCTGACATTGACTTTTTCATCTTGATCGAATATCCTTACACGAATTATCATCCTTTTTAATTGAAAGACTCTGAATCTTACACATCATTCAAATTCCTCGTCTCATCCAATATGGGATGATAGTACACGCTCACCATCACTTTCAGACTGCAGACAACAACGGTTTCGACTGACAAGCAAGAATTCAAACATGTCGAGTTCCAATCCATGAATCATTTGCACATATCTTGTCCATGAAAAACGATTGCATTCCATCACCATTAAGAGTTTTAATTACTCAAATTTTACGTACTCAATAGATTCTTCCTGGCCTCTTATAATCTGACATTGACTTTTTCATCTCGATTCAATATTCTTACACGAATTACCATCCCTTTTAATTGAAAGACTCTAAATCTTACACGTCGCTCAAATTCCTCATCTCCATCCAATATGGGATGATAGTACACGCTCACCATCACTTTCAGGTTTCAGACAACAACGGTGTCGACTGACTAGCACGAATTCAAACATGTTGAGTTCCAATTCATGAATCATTTGCACATATCTTGTCCATGAAAAATGATTGCATTCCATCACCATTAAGAGTTCTAATTACTCAAATTTTATGTACTCAGTAGATTCTTCCTGGCCTCTTAAGATTCTTTTTCGTCTCGATCGAATATCCTTACACGAATTACCGTTCCTTTTAATTGAAAGACTCTGAATCATACACGTCGTTCAAATTCCCTTTCTCCATCCAACATGGGATGATAGTACACACTCACCATCACTTTCAGACTTCAGACAGCAACAACAATGTCGACTGACTAGTAAGAACTCAAACATGTTAATACTTACAAAATCCTATCCACTGAACTCAAACAAGTGCACAGCCACAGACATGATCATTTACTCCTCAAGTCACAACAACCTAAGGGAAAAACAAACAACCCACATGGTTTTCCCATGCCATGAATCAAGAATGACCCAAAACCCTCTCTGACTTCCATGGCCCCCCCAGCCATCAAATGCTTTTTACTCCAAGACTTCACAATTTCCTCTGTCCCTTTCTCTACTTTGGCTCTAGTGTGATCTTCGGACATCCCCAGCCCATGTCTGCAGATCACCACATGGACTTGCACTTCTTAGGTTTGTTCCTCCTGAGAATTCTTGGGTCCAGTCTGCAGTTTCTGTCTGTCTCTGTCACGCAGTAATTGCAACGTGGAGTTCCATGTTGGATGACCCTTTTCTAGAACTGTGTGCTAGTTTTAGGTTGTAGTATCCAATCCAAATTATATGTTATGTTGTGTGTCTTAACCTTCTTTTTTCTTTCCCCTTCCAAGAAAACCACTAGGAAAACTCACACATTTCTTGACATTTTAACATCTAATACCTTTATATTTGTGTCGGGACATGAAGTGTGATCCAACGTTATATTTTGACTTTGTTATGTAACTGATGGATGAACGTTTATTGAAATGTGCAGTATATTTAGGCCTATTTGTCCACGAATCCAACCCCATACTGAGTTGGTGCAGATTGTCAAGGTAGCTCCCCACGTCCATAGGGGTGAAATTGTAATTTCACAACATGTTTTTGTCATCGTAGTATAAATAATTAATGACTGCCTTTTATTGTAATTCAAATCATCCTAATTTAAACCAATTCTTGAACGACCGTGAACTTGGGAGAAATTTTTAGCCCATATGAATCTTTGCATCTTGCTTTCACTTTCTTTACGCATTTTCTGCACACGTTCACAATCAAAACCGTTTCCTAATAATCTTTCAGGCACATTCACAATTATGTCAAAATGATTTCTTAACGATTGTCTATTATCATTGAGAAACTTAACAGCCGTACACATGATAAACAACATTTCCCAAATTTACGTGCCTTATGTTTGATCTTTTTGGTTGTTTCTGCACATATTTTGCGGCCTATCTCGCAATACAATAAAAAAGAGTTGAACCCGTTATGATCATCCAACTAAAAGAACATCTAACCGTCACAAAATATTTCTTTCAGCCAAACTCGTTACATAATTGCACTTTGACCAAATTACATCTATCATTTGAAGAGACAAACACATTGTCCGAATTTACTGTGTCTTGTGTTTCATCTTTTGGCCATTTCTGCACATATTTCACAATTTCACAATATAACTGAAAAGAGTTGAGCCCATTATGATCATCCAACCAAAAGAATATCTAACCGTCACAAAATATTTCTTTCATAATTGCACTTTTGACCTAATTACATGAATCATGTGAAGCAATAACTAATACTTGATCAATGTAGTGAGTAGAGTTGTTGGAAAAACACAGAAGTTGGGCTTGTCAGATATGAGACATTGATGTCTTGTACACATACATCTAATCTAATCATATGAAAGCAACACTAATAGATTGAGATAACATATCCCAATCCAAATTCTTGGTTTCCATGAACTAGACAACCTATGCAACACATGAGCTGGAGATGCCTCACAGGTATTCATTCTAATTATCTCATCTATATATACATACATACATGTTGAAAGAATTCAAATTAAGCTGCATTTTGAATTTTAATCCAATTATAACACTGTCATTACATTATTGGCAGGTGGTTTTGTGCAAGAATAAGGCATTTGTAATGATCTGATGATGCCATTAGAGGAATCAAAAATTGAAGGTGGGGAAGATGCATGAATTGACTTGAGAGTTGAGACTGATCAGATCTCAACCCCAGATGGAGGAAGCAGCACCTTAAATGCCATTTTTCAATGTGTTTCGGACATGTTTGCCCCTTTATAATTCATTGTCTGTTTTTGTTCAGAACTAGCCAAAATTCTAGATATTAACATAAGGACATTATAGATTGTCTCTTTAGTTGTTTTGAAAATGGTCAAAAAAAATGAGAGGGGCAGTCAGTATATTATGTAGCTTGCAACTTAATCGATGTTTCGTTGTGCCGTTCTGATTTTGTATGAGTGGTTGACTGAGGAGGCCTTACACAGCCAGTTCTATTGGCGATGTACTGTCCATTTTGACTTCAGTCATGTATGGAGGAGTCGTACGTTTTGTCCTATTAAAGCATCTCGTTAGATATAGAATGCTTTGGAACTTGTAAATCGCCCAAGTTCCACGTTTACAATCAATGTGGAACGTTTGTTTATATTAATATCAATCCTATTTAAGCGTGATGAACTCAATTCTCTACTACTCAGATGATTAGCCTTTCACTATAGCCCCATGACATACAAAACAGACAAAAACTATTTCTCATATTTAAATTGATTCAACACGTGGAGTCTTTTGGACTTGAACGACGTGTAACAATGAGTTTTGGGAGAACTGTAATTGTAGCAAAAAGAGAGAAATATGCACTATGTTTGTTTTTAATTTTTTAGTATTTTGTTTTGTTTTGTGGAGTCAGAGAGAAAAAAATAGAGATAAATAAGTATGTGTTGTAAATAATATGTATGTTTAGATTTGTTTTTGGAGATAACTTAAAATAGTGTAACATAAGTGTCGTATGTTTGGTTTAATATTTTAGAAGATAAAATTCATTGTTTATTGTCCAATCATGTCTCTTTTATATATATTTTTTTTTATGTTGGTAGATTGAATTATATATATTATTGTATTTATTTTTTTTAAATAATTTTTGAGTGAATGACTTGCATTTGAGAACGGGTCAAATCAGCTAAAAACACCAAGATTATGTGTATTAAAACAAGCCCAAACATTGGGCATGTTTCTGCCTATCTATACTATTATATAAAAGAAATCCCCTTTTTTACTCATAAATGATGATTAATAACACCGTCGCACCACTTTTGTGTAATATCAAAAATAACCCTCAACTGATAGATAACTACTTTATTCAATTTTCCAAATTTTATATTAATTAATAAATTATTTTTTTCTTTCTTTCCTTCTTTGTTTTTTAATGTGATGTGTTAGTTTATTTTTTTAATCTTATTTATAATATACTTTAAAGCATAAAAAATTATTTACTATATACACATAGAAACAGCATGCCACGACGGCTAACCTCTAATAAAAACAACCATAGTGATGAGTTTTGTTCCCTTTGGTAGGACGGGCCGGGAGAGTCTATTCCTGGACACCCAACCCAAATATTACTGGGCCTGACTAGGAAAAGTAATGGGCCTCTCTACTGCGAGCTTTTATGTATGGGCTCTACTTGTGAACGCCTAAGATAGCTTTTTGGGCCTAATCTACAAATTATGGGCCGATCAGTTTGGGCCATCTGGTACTAGTTCATAAATTCATTTCGGATGAGACTTATAAATGGTAACAATTTAAACACGCAGGTCTAATCTTGCTTTAACTAAATTCTTTTTGTCCTTTTCAGTTAATCAAATAATTTGAGGAATTTCATTCTACTGGATTTTTAGGATTATCAACCTAAATTTGAATTATTTTACAAGTAAAAAATATTGAATTTAAATTTAATTCATTTAAATGTTTAACTACTTTAATGATAGTTATAGACAGTGATGTCTCCTTAAATATTTTTTCTCAAACCTAAAAATAAAGAAGTGAGCCTCGCCAAGCAACCCAACAAGGTAAGCCCTACTGGCCCATCAGCAAGATATTAAGCAAATAACATGTTTTATCCTTGCTAACCTAACAAGCCTCAGAAACAAGCTCAATCCAACAAGGTGAGTCAGCATACATTAGGGATGACACGTCACACAAAATGTTGACACATACGACGCATCATATTAAAAGATATCCAACTAACTCTAAGTAATTCGACTGAAATCAACTCTTCAAGCAGTTGGACAATTGATTCTCGGTTGGATTGGGCAAGACTTCGTCAAGAGATCATATCTTCGTCTAGATAAGTCCAAATCACGAATCAATTTTCACGTTGATTAACTAACACATGAAGCTTTCTAACAGTGAATAATTCACCATAACCACTTTCTGCATCTTACTCCACGAACACCTATAAATTGACTCTTAGTTGAACCTTTAGGTAACATATTCTCTCATTCACTCTCGATTTTTCTACTTTTAGCTCACTTTTGCAACCCACATGAATTACATCCTTCCATCATCATATTCAACCATTAATTCATATTATTTCAAGTTTTGCCCGTCATTTATTTTGTACCTAAATATCAAAAATGCCAACCCTTATTTTGTAAGCTAATCCTGAAATTTTCTTGAAGATTCATCGATTATAGTGTTGCTAGATCTCCGTACGTATAAGATAGAACTATCACATTTATTATTCAGTTATGTTAATAGTTTTTTACATTTTTATTTGTAAAATTAATTTAAATTATCAAAGTTTGGTCAATTAGTAATATTTAATTTTGTTATTTACTTAAATAAATTGTATAAAAAAATTAAATTATACATGTGCCTCAAATATATTGGGATAACTAATTTTTTTTAAATTAATTGTTTCATTTAAACTCCCACCTTTATTTTTTTTTCCTTATTTTTTCTTGATAAGTACTCCCACCAAATTTAGCATACTTCCTTAATTCATACACGCCAAAGTAACAACAAACCCACACGGCAAGTTAATAATTGAACTGGCCGGAAAGAAAACCCCCGAGAGCGAGAAGGCAAGCGGAAAAAAGAGCTTCGAAATTTAGCACTAGTTCTTGGTATTGGCGTCAATGGCGGCCACGTCTCGCTTAACAGTTAGGGGCTTTGACTCCATTGCTCTTCCCCGGGTTCCCCCTCGTTCTCCTTCTCTTCTTCGCACCCAAATTCCCTCTGTTTCGCGCGCGCCTAATCCTTTTTCAGTTTATTACACGAGAAGGAGGAATGTGGGTCTGGTCAAGATTCGGGCCATGTCCTCGGATTCATCCGGGTCCGGGTTGGAAGAGGATGTGAAGAAGACCATTGGTGAAAACCCGGTTGTGGTTTACTCCAAAACATGGTGTTCGTGAGTGTTCTATTTGAAAGTTTGTTTGCTCTGTTTTGTTGAATGATTTGTTGGGTGTTTGGTGATTGGGTTGTGATGTGCGTTTCTTGAATTTCTGTTGTTTTAGGTACTCCTCGGAGGTGAAATTTTTGTTCAACAGACTTGGTGTGAACCCGTATGTTGTTGAATTGGACCAATTAGGTATGTTTAATCCGTGTTTTTCGTTCTTGGTCATAGGGTTTGGTTGTACAAGCTGAACAAGTTTGATATTGGGAGAATAATATGTTAACTTTGGTGGTCGGAAATTTTATGATTGTAGAACATTCATCAAGAAAAAACAACTGTGGTAATAGTGGTTTCCCTTTTGATATTCTTATTGCTTGTCAAAGAAAGAATGTTTGTGATGTTTCTTGAGAATAGTTGAAAACTTGAGTTATCAATGAACAATTGTTGCTGTCGGGATTCTAAGATCTTTCCTATTGAGAAAGGGGATGCAAGATTCAGTTAGCCAGTAGTATTATCCAAGATGTTTGATATGTCGTTCGATTCTCTGACCTCTTTGCATGGAAGGAAGATTACAAGTTGGTTGTAATCCGTAGTTAAAAGATAATTCGTCCTTATCAATTTAGCGGACACCGATTGTTTTAGATGATTGTTTTGTTTATTCAAAGTGGAACGTTTAATCATCACGGATTTGCTCCTGCACTCGGTGTGGGCAGTATTAGAGTTAAAAACAACGAGATGCTCGAAAGAGACTGATGTTTAGGAAAAGAAGGGCCAACTTAATTTAGTATCGTTTACTTGAAACTTCTCTCATTTTCAGGTTCTCAAGGATCAGAACTGCAGAAGACCTTGGAGTCGCTCACTGGACAACGTACCGTTCCCAATGTTTTTATAGGTAAGAAAAAGGCTTTGTAATTCTATTTCATTTATGCAGTAACAATACAACTTCATATGTTCGTGTTGGATTTGCAACATGAAGCTGTTTGTGCGTTTATGCTTAGTACTGGCTGGTAGATATGTTCACAGAAAAAGCACTACGAACCGCAGGCTGGACCGACATCTAATTGCAGTTGTTTAAGAATGTAATAGTTGTTATGTGTACATTGACAACCAAAAATTCAATTCTCATACGATTTTCGTATCGTGTCAAACTAACGACCCTTGTTTGGTGGAGGAATACTAAGTTGCTGGTTCCTAATTCGGTTCTTATTTATAGTTGCACTATTTACATTACATATCACTCATTGCTTAGCATATTAAGTAAAGTCGGGCTTCAGCTGATATTGACTTTTCACAACAGGCGGCAAGCATATTGGTGGTTGTTCAGGTACTTTTTTCAAGAACATTATCCTCCTCATCAAGAGTTCTATTGTGGCAAAACATTCTCGCCCGTCTTGGTTGAAAAACGAACGTTACCCTCCTCATGCTTCCCTTTTTTTTCTTACAGATACTGTGAAGCTACATCAACAAGGGGAGCTTGAATCGTTGCTATCAGAGGCTGGAGCCTTAAAGTCAGAGAGCTAGACCATTTGAGTGCTAATATCTGTTGAAATTGCGCCATTTCTACACAGCTTGTTTCAGACTAATACGAGATATGCGACTTTTCTCCTCGTTTATATACGTTTACATATATCCATGTATATCTTGCTGAGTTAATGAAAAATACGGTATCGTTTTCTGTTTCTACATCGACTCGTATTCGCTTGTATGATGAGCGTATGTGCATCGTCTCGACGAACACACTGATTATGTGGTGTTATAATGCAGAATTCTCCCATGTACTTTGTGTTGATTTATGAGAATTCTTACTACTTGTGCTGCACTGTTTCTGGGTTTGATTAGTTTTAATATTATTTTGACCAATAGATAAATAGTCAATTAATTCGATGAATTTTCACCAACATAGATTTATTTGTTCAACGGAAACAAATATTATGGGCGTTGGATGTAATTTTCGAACTACATAAAATCTACTAATAACTAGTTAGTACCCCGTGCCAAGGCACGGAAGAATCGTATTTTTAATAAAATAAAGAAATAAATTTATAAATAATTTAAAATTTGAAATATAAAAATAAATAAACAATAAAGAATTTAAAGTTAAAATAATTAATAAGTATAAAAATACAAACGTATATTGGATATAAAAATGAAGTTAAACTTTTTACTAACTAATTACCTTAAATGATAAATGAATTTTTTTTTATAAAGGTAAACAATGAACATGTGCTTTAAAATGAAATGAATAAGGAATATATGCTTCAAAATAAAAATAAATAAGGTAAATAATTACCTTAACAAAAAATACGTTATTTCATTAACTGGTAAAAAAATTCAAAAAGGCCACCATAGAGCATAAATGTGCTTTAATAATAAATAAATAAATACTACAAATAATTTTAATTTTAAAACAAAATTAATATTTAATAAATAATTTAAAATTAAAATGATTAAGAGAAGAGGACAAATAGGAGGAATTCGTAATTTTTGAAATGTCATAACAAATCCTTGATTAACAATTTTTTAATTAATGCATTTCTTTAGTGTAATAACTAACAAAACAAATTAATAATGTTAGATATTCAGAAAAAAATAATTAAAATTAGAGAAATTGTGTCTTATTGATGCAGAATAAATATTGAACTTGTCAATGATTGAATTATAAATCATTGACATTACCATTGATATGAATATGTACATATTTGTTTCACCGATGATTGCAAAAAATAACTCTGTCAAATTTTGAAATTCTTACTTAAAATATAAGTAAAGGATAAAATATGAAGGTGGAAAGAGAAATTTATATGTTAGTGTAGCGTTAGATTTCACAGCCTTGCGATTTACTTTTGTACTGCTTCTGCAGACACATTATTTATAGGGTAAATTACACTGACACCCCCTGAGGTTAGGTCCAATTACACAAACACTCCATGTCTTTTGCATAATTATAACTACACCCCCCGAGGGGTGTTAGTGTAATATTTTTCAAGGGATATTAGTGTAAGCTTTGCCTTTGAATAGGAAGTGTAGTTGTAATACACTTATAACCTCAGGGGGTGTAGCTATGATTTTGCAAAAAATAGGGGGTGTTTGTGTATTTTGGTCTAATCTCAAGGGGTGTCACCGTAATTTACCCTTATTTATAATATTACAAACTTTTTATTTTGAGTAATTTTGAATTTCGAAAGACAATAGTAGATAAGTTTTATAAAAGTGAGTTATCTTTATCATTAATGAAAATTTTAAAAATATTTCAATTTTCTAATAGATAATCATGAAGTGATTCTCCCTATGAATATTAGAATTTTTCGGATAAACACGAATAATTATAAAAGAAGATATTATTATATTGTTAATAGATGTAATATTTTTTTATATATACTAATTTATAGTTTTTTCATATTATTATTATCTATACACATAATATTTAGATATTGTAGTTTATTATGTATCAAATATTCAGTAGTCATATCACCTATAGAATCTTATACAAAATATCATAAATCAAATATTATGGCTATATTATAAGAAACTATAATTATATAACGAATAATCAATTCAGATAATATTTCATATTATTGGATATAATGAACAATAAATGATATTTATATTAATGATATTTTGAATCAAATGAACTTTTATTTGTTGGATGAATGTATATATATTTGAATAAACATGTTTTTATATACTTTAAAAAATATATAAACAAATAATATTGATTAGATTTGTTTGGATAAGAATAAATATATTATTTTCTTTTTATCTAAAAATTTGTAAATTTTCATTTGGCATGATGGAGCTCGTTGAGGTTATCCACATCTGCGTATACATGGCACTTAGGTGGATAGTTTCAATGATTCTATTTTATTATATAGAGATATTGATAAAATATAACTAATAAACATATCGGATAAGTGTATAATAATTTGTCTTCGTCCAAAAGTTTTATAATCTTTTTAAATAAATGAATAAGTAACATTCTTCAAATTTATTTTTATATCAATTAGTTTTTTTTTTGTTTTTTATTATTATCACATTACATTTTAATTTTTAGGTCATTAGTCATTGTCACATTATAAAATTAAATTTATTTATATTTTTTTATTTTATTAACTTGTTAAAACAGTTTTGTGTCTTTTCGAATTTTATTTTACCTTGTAAGTAATAAATATATTTTATTTTTATTTAAATTAGATAAATATTAGATTATTTGATTTTATAAAAATTTACAAATTTGTTCAGGTAAATTGGTTAGGGATACAATCTAAAATTCAAAATTCTTTTTACATCTTTCAATATTTTTTTTTATTTGTGATTATTATCATATTAAATTTTAATTTTTTTACATATAAATATTTACTTTATTTGTAATTTTTTTTTATTAGTTTTTATAAACCATAGTTCTCCGGTGTCTCTTTGAATTTTATTTTGCCATGTAAGAAAATATTTTATTTTTATTTAGTGTTGATAAATAATTTGAATGAATCCAAAAGATAAATTAGTCAGGGATACAATTAATCTGAAATTCATTTTAATATTAAAAAATAGTCTTATATTTTTAATATTCACTAATTATTTTATTTCTAAATTTTGAATTATTTGTCAATTACTCATTTTATTTTAAATTTTGAATTATTTGTAATTTTACTTACTTAGTTATTTTGGAATTTAAAAAATTATCATTTATCTTATATTTAAATTTAGATAAGTGTACCATTATTTGTTTATCCAAGAGACTCACTCATTATTTTTAGGTAAATAGTTAGTAAAATAATCCAAATTCATTTTTGTGTTCAATATACTTTCGTATTTTTATACGTATTAACTTAATTTTTAATATATTAATTATTTACTTATTTGTATATTTAAAAGAATATTATATATAGTTCTATTTATTTATTCTTTAGAAAATACAATTCTTTTGTGGATAAACAATTGAATGTTATCTATAAGATAAATACATATATATTGGATAAACATATTTTTATTTACTTAATAAAGTTAAATAAACATATAATATTGATTAGATTTTTTTGGATAAATACTAATATTTTTTTTCTTTTTTATCTAAAAAGTTGTTAAATTCCATTTGACAGAATAGAGCTAATTGAGGCTATCCACACGTGCGCATACGTGGCGCTTGGGTGGATAGTTTCAATGATTCTGTTTTATTATATATAGATTACATTGAATGTCAATGGAGGATGGTGTACTTATCCCTAAGTTTTTTTCGCATTGGATCAATACCCATTTTTTAATTTTGTAAGTATTATTTTGTAATTTTAAAAATAATATAGCTATAATTTTTCAAACATAAGAAAATAATATTGTTAATAAATAGTTAACTATTCACTAATTTATAAGTGCATGTTTTAGTTTTTAAAATATTTAGAATTTCGAACATATTTACCACTTTCATGAAATTGTAAAAAATATTGCATAAAAATGTTATATTATTCTTTAATCTAAAGTATATTATTTTTGTACGTGAGTATATATAATAGTACATAATAAATAAATTTTAAAATATTAATCAGTCTAGGTTCAAATTCAAAACGTAAATTGGAAATTCGTTCTGAGATACGATAGCGTTTTTAGGATTTCCAAATCCTAAAAACGGATCAAATTTTTGTTGCAATTTTCATTTCTAGCGGTTTTATTTCAAAATTTAAATAAAGCAATTAATCCATTATATTATATTTGGATCGATAAATTTTAATTAATAGATTACAAAATGTAAATAATAATTTATTTTAAATCTAACTGATAATTTTAAATTTAAAAAAATCAAATCATTTTTTTTTAATATGTAGTAAAATAATTTTTTTTAATTTATTTTCTTCAAATTGAGAACCATGAGTCCAAATCAAAAACAAAAAAAATGAGTGAGATAGAGCGTGGCTGCACAGAGATCATCCAGAAAACCCGAAGACCCGAATTTCCAACCCGTGAAGAACAACAGCCTCAAAACATAGGCTGCTAAAACTTTGGCTAGCTGTAACCACCACCACCCTCTGCTGTTGCTCGGCGGTTGCCTTGCCATGGCCGCGGTGGCGCGGCTGCTCTCCACTGTTATAATCGACTGCTCCAGTTGCAACCTCGCCGTCAAACGCCTCGGTTTTTCCCGCCAAATCAATGGCCTTAGGTACAACTTCGCGGTCACTGCTGTCGACTCCGTACGACGCTGGAAGAGTCGAGAGTCAACCACCATTACGTGCTTCGCTTCCAATGGACCCTCTCCGTCGGAGATCAGGTCCCTTATTTTTCCAACTCTCATATCAAACTACTGATATTTTTGACAGAAGATCGGCATTATTTACTAATTGTTGCAGTTGCAGTTATTTTGATTCTTCAATTTGCGTGTTATCTGATTATTCAGCTACCTGTGTGCGGTTTTCAGCACAGACACAGAACACAATTAAGCTGTGTAGTTGGAATAGTGTTTCCGTTTTGTTCCGTTTAAACGTACTGCAAACGATATTCTTCATTTGAAAGAAGTTTTTCCGCCATATTAGTTGTTCTTATGAGATTAATGCCGCATTATTATTTTTTGTAATTTTCGTTGATTGGTTAAGTACGTAAGTTACATTTGGTTTGATTGTTCTGAACTGACTACAATTTGGGACAAATTTCATCTGAGCGGTGGCGTGGCACTTGGTTTATTATTATATAAATGAATGGTGTGAACAATTTTTTGCATCTGGTACCTTTTATAAGGTAAAGTTGGATAGATTCATATAATGGCTTGGCAAAAATGTGATTTTGTATCATATGCTTTAGTGTTTATGTTTCTTATCTTAATGAAATATTGAAGCTTTAAAATGCCTAGTTGAAGTTTTTCATGCACAATTCTATCTTCTTCCCTTCCGCATAACTGTAACTCAACCAATTTATGTCATTTTATTTTGTTGATGTCCATTTCTAGTCATAGTATAGGATAAACAGAACGTAGGATCATACGACTGAAACCACATATGTTAATACTATTTATCATCATATGGGAGATTCATTCCAACATCTGTTGTATAAAAGTGCTCATTATTAACTTCCAATAATAGCTGCATACCCTTCCTTTTTCTTTTCTTTTTTTTCACTTTATGAAGTATCGTAGTTGTTAACATTTGAAAAACGGCTACTATTAAGATGTCTCAGTTTTGTGTTTTTGCTTCAGATCATTCTGAGAAGTTAAACAAGAATATTAGCTGACCTCTTTTTTTCCTGTCCAAATGCTTCTGGGCTGGGGTTCTCTTTAACAAGGAAGCCTCCTTCTAATCATCATTATATTTGTTATTCAGTTCTACAGCCAAAATACGAAGTGAAGTTCTCTCTCCCTTTCGCTCCCTCCGAATGTTCTTTTATCTTGCTTTTGTTGCAAGTGGTTCCCTTGGAGGATTGATAGCCTTCACTCGACTAATTGGAGCCCTGGCAAATTCATCAAGAGCAGCTGAAGTTCCTGAAATCCTCCAGGGTCTAGGCATAGATTTAGCAGCAGTCTCTGTTTTCGCATTTCTTTATTACCGGGAGAATAATGCTAAAAATGCTCAGGTGGCTAGACTCTCAAGGGAAGAAACTCTCTCAAATCTTAAGCTTCGTGTAGATCAGAAGAGAATTCTTCCTCTTAGTGCTTTTAGGGGAATTGCTCGCCTTGTCATCCTGGCTGGTCCTGCAGCTTTCATTGAGGAGTCCTTCAAACGCAGTCAACCTTTCTCTGAGGGTCTTCTAGAAAGAGGGGTGCTTGTTGTACCATTTGCTACGGATGGAAGTTCTCCTACCTTTGAGTTCGAAGAAACAGAAGAGGCAGAGGAGATTAATGCAAAAAGGAAAAGGCTATGGCAGCTGGCTCCTGTTTATGCCGCTGAGTGGACCAAGTAAGTTAACCTGTAATTATGTGAATGACAAAGAGGAAATTCAATACATTTTTCCCTATCCAGTTCTTGATTTTCCTGTTGTTATCATCACATATTAATGAGAAAAGGGAAACAAAAAAGATTATGAGATTTCCTCTTTTGTTGTATTAACTGAAAACAGGTGGTTGGATGAACAAAAGAAACTGGCTAACATCTCTCCTGAATCTCCAGTGTGAGTATTCTTAATTTTGCTCAAATTCATATTGTTCTTAGTTGGGTCATCTTATTTTTAAATCATGCATCCTTGTCACTTAATTTACTTATTCAATATTAATTTCAATCTCTTTACAACTTTCTACTTTATCATGGTCCCATGAGGCACTTTGGAATAACTGAAATTGGGATATCAATTGAACACTTGATCAATCCGTGATTAGCCATCTAGCTCTCACTGTGTAAGAAAGATTTACAAAGTTATTATAAGAATGTCTGGTTAAGAAATTTTATGTCTCCATTTTCATGTGAAGGTATTTGTCTCTCCGCCTGGATGGTCGAGTTCGGGGCAGTGGCGTTGGTTATCCTCCTTGGAACGCCTTTGTTGTGCAATTACCACCAGTAAAGGGGATATGGTCTGGTCTTCTTGACGGCATGGATGGAAGAGTGTTATAAGCAGTGGAACTCTCCTCTCCTGATATACTAAAGTCGAATTTCTGTGAATTAAGTCTGTCGCTGGCTATGCATTAAAGAGCTTTCCAACTACATCCACTCATATCAAATCATAGAGCAAAACTCCTCCTCCCCAGTCTCCTCCCCGAACCCAATATGTAATGTAATTTACCCAGATGTCAGTTACGAATCCCTCCATTAATCAGCAATACGGTTTTCTCTCATTGCTCCTGTTTTCTCTTTAAAGTAACTAGTAACTAGTTGCCATGTGTGTTGTTTCTTAACAGGCAGAGATTGCCTGCCTGCTGTTGGTAAAACATGCAAACATGGTGAGTGGTCTTGCCCCCTTTAACCTGTCAAAGATGTGGCCCAAATACTATGCATATAATCTGGTTTCGAAATACCAAAAATCCCTCTGCGACATTATAATTGAAAACCAAAATTTTGGCTATCGATATCTGCATATGCATTAAAGAAATTATCTTTTGCTTAATTCTCATGTTACATATTTTCTCTATGCTTCCAGTGCATACACTAAGTACTTGCTGGAACGACGTTACAAGTTTGGAACTTTGAGTGGTTGGCAAAATTTTCGTATCTGCTGGAAATCAGCTCAGCCCCAAGGTAGAGTATATGCTGAAACTCTAACTTCTCATTTAATTTTTGTTTTCGGAATTTCTACCATCCATCTTCAGCTTAATGTCAATTTGTGTAAAATTTCGAAACTTACATCCTTTTATTCATCTTATTATGAGTTGGAAGTTCTGGAAAAGCCATTAAATAGTAAGGCAGCAGTAGAAAACATATAAAAGCATAGCCCATTGATTGGAAAATGTATGATACAGATATTCCATACTATACACAAGGTGTATAGCTAAAAAAGGGATCAAACATTCAAACACAGAGCATAGAGGCTCATGCCACCACTTCTACTTCATCCAAAGCGTAGTTGTTTGTAGATACATTAGCATAATTCACTTTGTTGAACCGCACCACCACCGGGTACCGAGTCTTGGGGTCCTGCCCACTCACAACATATATAACTCAGTTTAAATACATAGATCAATAAAATTATGTGAAAAAATCTGCACAATAGCATATATATGTGTGTGTGCGCGTGTGTGTGCGCGTGTGTGTGTATGTGTGTGTGTCTGAGTCTCACCTGATCAACAGCAACAACTGAACCTACTCCCTTGTACCAGTATGATTCCTTCCTCAGAATTCTTACCTGATCCACATGTCAACCACATCAAGTCATTAGAAACCAATCTTAGTTAGCAAGCTGTTGCCTTTAGCTAATAGCACCATAGATGAATTTAACATTGGAATTCTTTTATAGAGTGAATGTTCTTTTGTATATCCTTCAAGAACAAGACCTTGAAGATTGTTACTTACCTTTGAGCCTCTTGGGGGTCCAATCGGTGGTGGCTTGGCTGCTTTAGGGGCTTCAGCAGCCGGTGCATCGGTGGTGGCGGCCGCTGGTGCCGGTGGCGCCGCCTCCTCCGCTGCCCGGACCACCAGCCTTGGATTTCTGTTGTTCTTGGGAGAGAAGGATAGCATGCTACTCTTAGTGGTGCTTGTACTGGAGGTGACATTTGGTGCCACCACAAATCCACATGCAGCAGATGCCATGCTGCTTGTTGCCATTCTCTCTCTCTCTAAATTTCACTCACAAATTCCTGTGATTATACAGAGCTTATTTGATGTAGAAAAGAGATAAAATTAAACAAAGTGAGAAGATTTTGAGAGGCTTTGAGTTGAGGGGATATCTTTTTCCTGGACTGGGATGACACTGAGAAAGCCATGGTGTTGGATTAGCCATTGGGAAACTGCCACTTGGCTACCATATCCCCTTCTTTTGGATAATGTCATCTCTACACATCTCTACTCTTTTTTCTTTTTGTTTCTTTTGTATTTTCTTGGCCTTTTTTTATTTTGCACAACCCTTCATCATTTATAACTTTTTCTCAATTTGTTCTTCACCTGACTTTGGTTATCAAGTATAAGGATGAAATGGCTTGTCAAATTTAGAGGAAATTAGAGAAGAAAAAAAGCAAAATTGTTGCAGATTGCTACCCAATTACAACAAGTTCTTTATGTTGTTTGACATAATACAAATATTAACTCGTTATTTGAAAATTATTAATACTTCTTGATTCAACGATCGTTCACCAACTAGTTTAGTTAGTTAGTTTCAATTTTTTCTTTTAGTGAATTGATCAAAATGCTTTTATGGATTATGAATTCTAATTTTTTTATGGATTAAGTGAACAATTTTTTTATAATTTTTTTAGAAAAAATAACAGTAATGGTAAAGTTGATAATTTTAGACATCTACTCAAGGATTACATAATTTTTAAACACCAGGGGTATTGATAACTTTTTAAATAACGAAAAAATATTCATAATTATATTAAATTTTAAAATAGTTAATTGTAATTTACCCTTTACTAAACTATTCAATTATAAATCAAATACTGTTTCCTATATCGTTTAGCTTTTCGTTGGAAAATTTGTGAAAAGTCATTCTTGTAATGTCGACAGAAAACCCGTCACATTTTTATTATTCATAGAATTTCACGACATGACCCTCGCCGACCCCCGGCAGCTTGGCTCGTGGCTCAAGGGTTTGGTGCAAGTATATATCTTTCTAGAGGAATTTTGATTAAATTGTATTGTTCTTTTTTTTGTTTATACATAGATCTTCAGCTCGTCAACGTCATTACACAAATTATTTTAATTTTTAGGTAAATTACAATCATCTCTCTTGAAGTTTGACATAATTATAAATATTTTATCGTTGTTTGAGAAATTACAAATACCCTCCGAGGTTTGTAATTTTTAACCAAATGTCTGAAATTGATCATTTTGCCCTTGAAATAGTTTTTTAAATTGTAGAAAAATTAATTGAGACAAATTGCATTATTGCTTATTTGTGTAAAAAAACTTAAGAAACCTCTCCTTGTCCATTGCAGTCTAATTTTTTTTTTAAAAAAATAAATAAAAAAATTCAATTTGCATAAGGGTATTTTTGTCAGTTCACCCATAAAATTGGACAGAAATGGGTTGTTTGTTAGACAGTTACAAACCTCAATGGGGTATTTGTAATTTTTCAAACAACGAGGGTATCTATAATTATGTCAAACCTCAGGGAAGGTAGCTGTAATTTCCCCTTAATTTTTTGTTGTTAATGGCGGTCTCTCAAATTATACATAATATAAAGATCATTTGTATAAATAGATCATAAATTATGAGTATAAATATAAATACCTCTATATTAGTGGACAATTTTGTTTAACAATAAACATCAATAAAAATTAACGTTGTATTTAAAAAAAAAATCCAGATCTTGCCTCAACTTTTTTATTAATACACAATTATCGCATATCATTTCCACCAACATTACCAATAATCTTAATTCATCATTCTTAAAAGACAAGCTTACACAATTTCATCACACGGTCACTAAAAAAAGTTCACACCCAAAAAAATAAACAAATCAAACTAGAGTAGATTTACATTAATTCATTCATATTTATTATGTTCTTGTACTTTCCCCTACCGATTAAGAAATTAGCTAATATATACCAAACATAAGCTATAAGTTCCATAAATGAACTCCCTTATTCAATAAATATCTTGGCAAATTAGTTGGGGGTAGGGTCTAATGCTCCCTGGTAAGATCCCTCCTGTTACATCGTCAAACGTCACAATATCAACCGTTGAAATTGATCCATCCATCATCCATAAATATAGATTGTTATTGTAGGGGTATTTATAACCCTTATCAATTTATTGATGAAAAAAAGTTGAGAGAAATGTTTGAGTTGTAATTTTGATTTTGAACTATTGAAGTTAAGTTGATTTAGATTGGAAGTAATAATAGCTTCATATCAACTTTTGCAATTTACCGATTAAAAGTTAAATTGTTTTTCGAGCGCTCCAATTCCAACATTTTTCTTCAATTTTCAGTTTTGTTTTCAAATATTTACAACTTTCGTTATTGCTTAACTTACAACAATTACAAGTTTCTCTACGACTCAAATGGTGTTCGCAATAACTGTTGAAAAAAGTTGTTAGAAAGTTGTAAATTAAACAAAAGTAAAAATTGAGAATGTTTGAAAATAAAAATTGATATTGTAAACAAAAGGTTAAAGTTGGAGTGTTTGGAAAAGTTAAAGTTAATATTGGAGTTTATGATTTTTACCAATAAGTAGTTCAAAAGGCATAAGCAATAAAATAAAAACTCTTAATAGCTGGAAATTCATGATTCATTTCAGTGGAAATGTCCCAAACAGAACAAAGAGAATTATCTAGGACATCCTCAATATGCCAGAATGCAATCATCGAGCCAAACACCTAGGACTTCCATTCTGCAAACCCAAATGCAGAACCCTGGCCTTTCATGATCTCTTGGAAAAATGTCGAACAAACTCTCCCTTTGGAAGGCCAAAAACCTCTCGAGGGCGGGCAAGATGGTCCTCATCGAGAATGTGGCTCAATCGTTTCCTATCTACCACATGTCCACTTACTTGATTCCGAAGAGTATTTACAAGAAAATAGACTCATTGTCCGACGTTTTTGGTGGCAATCTAAAAAGATTGAATCAGGGAGTAACTTTTTGGCTCTTAAATCTTAGAAATCGATTTGCCAACCGAAGGATAAGGGTGGACTTGGTTTCAGGAATTTCTATGATTTTAATGAATCACTCATGTCTAAAATTGCTTGGAATATCCTCGGTAAATCTGAAAGTTGTAGAGCTAATGCTTTCTCCAATTACTTGAACCATGGTGTTGGTTTGAACTCAAATTTGCAGGCCTAAGGAGCCTCATAGATTGGGCAAGACGTGATTAAATGCGTTAAGGTTCTCCAATTGGGTACATGCTACACAATCTCAGGACAGTGAGGCACCCAAATTTGGGAGGACCCATGGATCCCCTCCATCCCTTCCTTTCGACCGACCAAACCACCACAACCTGACCCAAGATGGCTGACTCTAATCGGGGCCTGATCAGCACTGAAGACAACTAACGGAGAACCGAGATCATCACGAAAATGTTCCCCAAATTCATTGTTAAGGAAATCTGCAAAACTCAAATTCCAGATCCATTGGAACCCTCTTTTTCCGTTTTGGGCCCCTCCAAGTCAGGGAAATTCACGGCCAAAGCGGCTTTCGAGCCATACAACAATCCAAAGGCACCACAAGCCCAGAAGATGATCATTGGCAAAAGAATTTGGAAGCTTGACTTGCACAACAGATTGAAGCTTGTTATTTGGAGGACACTCTTAGATTCTTTCCCTACCTGAGGTAAATTAGCCCAACGTTTCCAGCTTCATGAATCTCAATGTCGTTTTTGTGATTTTCAAGTGGAGACAATACAACATCTTTTTCTCTGCTGCCCCTTCACAGAGAAAGCATGGTTACTCTCTATGTGGCAAGTGAGATTATACCCCTCTGTCCCACTGTCACTTAGAGAGTGGTTCATGGAAATGACGGAACCATGTTCCAACTTCTTCCCGCACCCTAGTATCCAACAAGAATTCGCCATTGCTTGGGCGATCACAATGGATTCTATTTGGTGAGCTAAAAATGAACGGATTCCATGGAAATGTGTTGCGGTCACCAGAGGAGATTGTTGCTTCTGTCCTCAAAAGCACAAAGAAACATGTTGCTACCCGAAGATCAAGGAAAGTCAAACCTCAATCAAATGGGGCATGGTTTCCCCAACCATAATGTAGGAAAGCAGATCGGCCCAGGAACACGGTGGAGGTAAAAACGTGCGGAATAAAAGAATTTAATTTGTGTTCAAGGGGTGTACCCTTGAACGTTCCCGGGCTATCGGTGTATAAACGCAGAATATAACATATAAAAATAAACAAGCATTCGTGGCTATGAATAAAGAAGAAACCGAGAGCATAAATGTAAATCGGAATACCTTTCTCGCTTTTGTATTTCGATCGGCTACACGCGTTGATTCCTCCGACGTTCATCCACGCGAGGTCCCAACGTAGAGACCCTCTAAAGTCGTCCACACCACATCGGGAGAGATCTTGTTTTTCTTGCTAGAGAAAAATGGATCAAGATGATGAAATCAAAGAAGGGATTACACTATCAAATTAGTGTTCCTTCTTGATCTTACTTTGTTCTTCAATTGATCCTAGATCAATAAAGCAACAAAGAAGATTTGGAAAGTAGAGAGAGAGAGAGTGTTCATTTTTTTCCTAGGAAAAAAATGAATAATGAAATTCATCATCCATAGGTGTTAGTATATACTCATACATATATATAATCAATGTGATTATTAGAATGTGTCTAGGTTCATCCAAGGATGTCTAGATACATCTCAATCAATCACCATCAATTCTTCAATCAAGCCTACCATCTTTTAAGGTATGATCAAATCATACCAAAAGGGAAGAGCTTGATTGGAGTTGATTTGTCTCTTACCAAATGGGACAAGTCAACTAACACCTAGCATCCAACATGGCTGATTTTTGCTCCCTCCAAGGTGGCAATTTTCAGCCATGCTTATTGAGGGAAGAAGTCCAACTTCTTCCTATTCCATAAATGGAATTAACACACCTCTCGGGTCAAAATTTAAAGGACCGGGTTCTACCGTAATCCAATTACGACGAACCCAAAATTAAATCCGATTTAATTGAATGTCCACTTAAATAATTCCCGTTGATCTTTTAATCCAATTAAAAGATCCACCATCTCAACTTTCCATATTAATCGATACATCCTATTTACCAATTAAACGAGGGTCCGATACAATATCGGGTCGTCCATCCAATTGACAATCCCTTAAGTAATCCAATTACTTATCATCCTCTGAAATTGACTCCAAGTCAATTCCTTCACCTCCTCGGTGATTTGTGTGTGACCTTTTAGGTTCACCCTCAGCTAGACTTGGGCTCGTGTCCAACAGGAGCCCGTCACTATGGGTGGCCATCTAGCAACGATCCATGGCACTAGAGATTAGGTGAATGTTGGCATGAACATTAAGGCACCGATTCCGTACAGGTACGGTCCTACTATCAACCGTCTCCCGGCCTTAGTCTAGGGTATGGAATTGGGCGTCGGTTCCCATCCTTGACTAGGCAACTATGCTTCATACCCAAGACGTGTTTACTCTATCGATCGACGTAGGAAATCCTTTCCTACTCAATCAATTGCTATAGCCATAGACTTTCAGAGTTTAAACCATCTTAGAGTGCATAGGAGACATCACCGTCATGTACTGACAGGGGACAGATCCTATCTTGGAATCCACCGTCCTCGCTACATACTCCAACTGCACTGGACAAAGCTTATAATGACCATCTTACATAATGATCACCTCTCGTCAGATCCAAGATACAGTCTTCATATGCACGTGACTGCCATGATTCCTCAAGTACGAGGACTAATCCCGTACTATCGGAACCGGGAATTCCAGTCATACCGACCAAGCCTCCAAGGCTTCCATATGACGATTCCCGCAAGTCACTTCAGTCAGTTGACCACCTTGTCAACTAACTCACTAAAATTGCATTAGACGACCTTCGTCTATCACCGATGAAACTCAGCACTCATCCAGTGAACACAATACTTAGTGCAAGTCTCAATAGGACACTCGATGCCCAGTCTCGAGGTCCTCGACTTGAAATGTTTCAGACCAACCCTCAGAAGTTGGTTTCATAGCCGCCATCCAATGCGCAGCCCAACTACATAGGTTATCGAATTGGTCTGTGGGCATTTGTTGTGATGTTGAAACGCCGTTCAACGTTAGTAGTAAGCACAACAAACACAGTGTCAGTGATGAATACTTACTCTATTCATCAGGATAATATTGTATTAATAAAGATTGACGAATAGTTCCCAAAATCGCCAATCCAATTGACTTTCTGATCACCTATTCTAACATATAAGGCTAGATCAAAGCAAACACCGACATTGGTCTCAAGGACGACAAATGCGTTGTGGCGCTTACTACACGAGATCACCTTGGCTTCATTCACTGTGTTAAAGCTGCGCACTTCTCTGTGCTCAATGCCTCCCTTGGCGAGCTACGTGCAATCCGACTGGATGTGGAAGAACTTCACAAAAACAACACATAAATGGCCATTTTTGAATCTGATTCATTGGAAGCTATTAAATGGTTCACAAGCCATGAGATGGATGCCGACTTTACCGCTCGAATTGACATCAAAGAGATCAAGAAAATTTGGAGCTGCCGGCCTAAATGGGAATTCCGAAAAATCCCAAGACTGTGTAATGGGCTTGCACACGGTATTGTTAAATGAGCGCACACAACAAATTGGGATGGCTCAATCCCTCCTCCCCAAATCCTAATTAATGTATTTCGTGACAAGGGCCCAACTTTCCTTGAACTTTTGGTTGGTGATTAATGAAATAAATTTCAAGATTAAAAAAAAAAAAAAAAAAAAAAACTCTTTTTGATTTAATTTCAACAATAATTGGTAAATACTTTTTTTTTCGAGAGAGAGGTGATAAATATTTTTTTAAATCGTTACAAACATCCCTTTATTCCCATCCTATCACTAAAATAGAAGTTATTGCATAGTATGGTTTTAAAGTTTAAAGTTTAAAGTTTAAACCCTAAATGAGGTGAACTGATGATCTCTACCGTTAAGGGCGCGTGGAGACAAGGACGAAGCTTGAAGCAAAGAAAGTAAACCCCAAAACCTGATTATACGGCTAATCATAGGAAGACTTCTCTAATCTAATTATCTAATTGTTTATTAATTACAATGGTTAAGAATGTCGTTTTCAATAATCCTCATGCGCCTACCTTCTTAAACTATACTAATATATAAAATAAAATTGCATGGGAAATCCCCCCACCTAATGTGTTATTTTTTTGGCACATTTCTCCAGTTGTCAGCTCATTGTGTCTGTCAAAGGACAAATGTCGATTATAATATACAATGTATTAACCATATTTTAGTCTATTAATTAAGGTTGATATTCATATATATATCGTTAAGGTCATGTATTCGAATTCTGCAAAATGTGTGAGTGTTCGGTCTCACGTAATATGAATTTATTGTGGTATCAATGATGTCTAATCCTAATGATTAAAACTGAAATTTCATGAATAAATTTCAGTTTGTGGATTTAAGTTCGTCAAACGTGTTGGTATTTTGTCTCACTTAATATGAGTTTATCGTAATGAGTATTCCTCCCTAATGAGTATATATACTGTGATATCAATTTATTGTAATATGAATTTATGAGCAAAAAGCGACGTATTTGTCAGTTTATTGTTATTGATATAATATGCAATCATTGTAGTTATAAAACAAATTATAATATACATTTTTGCAATTTGCATTGTTTGTGGGGCTTTAATAAGCAGCATCTGTTAATTATGTAGCTAATCAGTTGAGTGATTAAGTTAGTAAAAAACAGGGGAAAAGAGTTGCATGATAAATAGGGATAAATGCAATTTTGGTCCCTAAATTTTACCACTAAAGTAGTTTTGGTCCTCAAACTTTTTTAGGTTGCACTATTAGTCTTCAAATAATCATTTTTTAAGCATTTTCGATCCTTCCGCTAAATTTGTTGTTAACCTTAACGGAAAATTCATTTTTTATTGTAAAAAAATATTATTTTACTCCCATTTTGTGTTATTTTCCAACTTTCAATCTAATACACTTATTTTTTTCATTTTTCTTCAAACTTAAAGAGAGAAAAAATTAAAAAAAAAAATTGAATCTAAGAAATAAATTTGTGAAGATTATATAGCAAATTTGTTGCTTACATTCAATATTTTTGATTTTTTATCTCTTTAAGTTTGAAGAAAAATGGAAAAAACAAGTGCATTAGATTAAAAGTTGAAAAATAGCACAAAATGGTAGTAAAATAACATTTTTTTTTTTACAATAAAAATGAATATTCCGTTAAGTTTAACGACAAAGTTAACGGAAGGATCGAAAATGCTTGAAAAAATGATTATTTGAGGACTAATAGTGCAACATAAAAAAAAGTTTGAGGACTAAAATTGTTGTAGTAGTAAAATTTAGGGACCAAAATTATATTTATCCCTGGTAAATATAATAGTGTGGAAAATAAGAGAAATAAACTCGTTCTTGAAATTTAATTTATCGTGTTCTATTATGCTACATTTGGAACCATGTATTTCGGTTAGGACAAAGGGTTTCAAACAACTTCATCTCAGAAATATCTGAAATCCATATAATTCAAATAAAAATTTAAAAATTTAAGATTCTATGTAATATTAAATTATCCCAACAAAATCGATGGACTTTGTACTGTGAATTTGAAATCCTCTATTTGCAACAAGGTTAAAATTAGCAATCCAAACACAACACAAAGGAATTTGAAATCTATTCATTTAATATCCTTAACCAAATTCAGATCCATCGCTCTAGACGATGTAGCCTTTATATGTTTTATTTATGTAAGTAATTGGATAGTACATCATACGAGGATTACTTCAAGACCAAGATAATTTTTAAGAGAAAAAATATTAATTTTTAATCTAAGTTCAATTTTAATTATTAAAAATAGCATATGATAATATGTTTAAAATCGTATGGAGCTGGAAAATAAATATAATTATTAAAATATAACGCGTGTATATATTCCAAGTTGATAGCACAAAGAGACGCTGAAGTCCAACTACCAAAAAATATTAAGATCACAACTAGAAACATGTCATCCAATTATAATTTATAAGATAATGACAGGGATTCTCATTTAATTAGAAAATATTAATAACTATATGGGGTCAAATGGAATTAACCCAAAGAACAAGGACTACTAGGTGCAAATATCCTAACATTACCCGACTTATTTTTTGTCTTTTTATTTAAGACTAAATTGCATTTTTAGTCCTGTATGTTAAGGGGGAGCTAGGCTGTAAACGATTTGAGTCGAGTCGAGTCGAACGCATCATTATTCAAACTTATTTGAATTATTATCGAGCTTAAAAAATATACTTGAAATTGATTTGATTATTGAGCTAATCGAACTTTATTAGATACAAAGACGAGTCGAGTTTGTGTAATTTAATATTTTTTAAATATATTTTATTATTTACAATAATGGAATCGAGCTCAAAGGTATAATTTTTTTATTCAAGTTTGATTCGTTGAGTTTTTATCGATCGATTTCAATCGATTATTCAATAATTTGATTATTTTTTTAATCATAGGGGTAGCATTTTGAGGATACTGGGGATGACAGTTTAAGGACCCTGGCCACGGAACGATCAAATTTGGCCAGAGTCAGCTGACGGGTCAATTTTAGAGTTTTTAAATTAGGAATTCGATCGATTGATGAGTCAACCAAATTAAACATTAATCCTGTCGGGTGTCACTTAGGATGCTGAAGTGGCAAAATAAATATAGAGAAAAATTATAATTTTAGTCCTGTATGTTGGTAAAAATCGTGGATTGTTAATTTAATGATAATATTATTTAATTTTTTATTTAAATTTTATTTTTGATTTATAAATATTATATATATATATATATGTATGCGTATTTGCACCTCATAGCATTTACGTAACCGAAAGTGATAAACAAATCAGAGTAAAGAAAAGCGGGTCGAGTCCGACAGAGAGTCGGTGGAGGAGGAAAATCAAGCAAAGCTCCACTGCGAGCCAAAAGAAGGTATCTCTTCGTATATCTTAACTGCTGAAATTCCGGCGAATCTCCGGCTACATTCTCACCGGAATGTTGGATTCCGGTGGATACTTCGCTTTCACTGTTTGCAGTGTTTTGCTTGGGCAATCAGTCGCTGTTTCTGTTTAAAATACACGTTTTTGCGCGTGGAGGGAATAGAAGAATTTGAGCTGCTTGCATTCTTGGAGTTTATTCCTTTGTTGTGGTGACAATTCTCGGAGCTTCTGTGGTGGTTTTTTCCTTTTTGCGGTTCCGCTTTTTCGTACTGTCCTCCGATCTCGCTTTTCGAAGGTAAGAAATTATACGGGAATCTGATTTGTTTTTTTTTCTTTTGTGGTTTTTATGGCAGCTTTTCTGTGAAATGATTTCTGAATAAAGTTATGGCTCTTTTTCATAAAACAAAGTTCAATTTATTATTGTAATTACTTCTGTAGTGTGCTTGTTGTGCTGACATAATTGAAGTATAACATTCCGTTTTGCTAAAAATTGAATCTTTTTACTGCTCATTTGGTGGAAATATTCAGATTTTTAGTTTTTGTGCATTCATGCCTGTTCACAAGTATATAATTAGGGTTCAAATGTGCATTGTAGTGGCGATTAACTTGGAAATGTAAAGAGATAATGGTTCTAATACTTGTTTCTGTCAACTGTACCGAAATGTGTCTGTTTGGTGCTTTGATTCTGTAATTTTGATCGAGTTTTTTGAGAAACTTGGAGTTCATTCTGGGATGTGTAGAGAGTAGTCGCTTTTTGATGTGAGATTTCATGGGAATATGCTGTAAATTTCCACTTACAGGGCGGTGGGCGCAGGGAAGTATTGTCTTAGTTATTCTTTCTGCACCCGTCTTTTTCACATTAATCTAGGCAATTTGTTCAGTAGTAAATTTGGCTCTTTATAACTATAGTCTTCGTCTTGCATTCTCCTCCTACCCCTCTGTTTCTTTCCCCATTTCCGTCTCTGGAGCTTCAAGTTCTTTTGGTACGGAAATCTTTTGCTTCTTTCACTTGTTTATTTATCTTTGTGCGATTCTTTTCTCTTTTCTTTCTTCTTTTTGGTGGAGGTTGGGGATGGGATGTGGAAGGTTGTTGAAAATTTGTAAAAAAGTAGCATAAAGTTATTGTTTTTCAACTTCAGTGCTGCAAATTTCCATCTTTATGGAGGCCACATCTCCGTAATTTCTTTACCTTCCTCTGTGGCTTTTATGTTGTGTTATTGTCATCCATTGTTGCGGATTTCATGTTTGTCAGTATGTGCCCCTCTGTAATTAATGTCATGGACTTATCAGGTATTGAGATGAATGATATTCATCAGAATGACAAAAATCGCAATTTCAAGAAAACATATCCAGGATGCTTGGGAAGAATGGTGAACCTTTTTGAGTCAAACGTAGGGGTGTCTACAAACAGGCTGCTCGCGGATAAACCACATAGAGACGGTGCTCATTTTTCTATTCCACTTGCAGTATATTTCGCCATTTTCCTTTGACAAATTAGATTAGCAATGTAGGCAATGCACTGGGTAGGAATGCCATTAGATCTTTTTCATAACACTAAACAATGAGTTTGCTGTGGAGCAAGCTTTTGAAGGTTATAAATGAGAGTTTTTTGTCATCTTTTCTTCTGATAAAGAGTATGTTCTCTATGGTTCCTATCTAAAAGGCATCTGGGCTAAAATTAATCGTTATTATATATGACATCAAATAAACAGTATGTTCTGAAGGCCCTACATGATTTTTGGCTTGTGAAGGTGTTTTCTCATGTGATAAGTCCCCTACTTTTTCCTGTAAATTTTTCTCGTCATTCATGGCTGGGGTGTTGAATGGTTTCTTTTCCTGTTATTACTGATATGTTGATCATAATGTCAAGGTTGTCAAGTGACATGTATGCTGATCCACAGGTTCCCTACTCTCAAGGAGCAGATCAGATGTATCAAGGATGAGCCCATCTGCTGACCAAATAGAAGAAAAAGTGGTAACATGTTCAAACTACTCGTATCATTGAGTTAGAGCAATGCATGGAAGCTCATCCAAAGCTTATCCCCATATTTTTGCTCATTCGCACCTTTATTAATTATGTTTGTATATTCTGCGGCTTGCAGACTGCACCTGAATTCAAAAGCAGTTTTTCAAACAGAAAATCAAACGGAACGCCCATGAAAATGCTTATTGCCCAAGAAATGTCCAAAGAAGTGGACTCCCGGCGCGATCCACCTAATTTAGTTGCCAAATTAATGGGGCTTGATGCCCTCCCACATCAGGAGCCTGAGTCAACGACACAAAGAAGCCATTCTAGAGGTCGTCCTCGTAGTCATTCAGATATCCCTATGAGGTGCTGGGAGCAACAGAATGGATTCTCTCACTACGTAGAACCAAATGAATACGTAGATGTTTATGCAATATGGCAGCAATCGCAGACATCACCACATGAGGAAAGATATGAGGAGACTATAAATGACACTAAGATGGCTCTTGTTCGTCAGAAGTTCGTGGAAGCAAAACGCCTGTCTATGGATGAGAAACTTCGTAAATCTAAGCAATTCCAAGATGCATTAGAAGTTCTGAATTCCAATAAAGACTTATTCCTCAAGTGTCTGCAAGAACCTAATTCAATGTTTTCTCAGCAACTTTACAGTGAGCAGTCTGTATCCCCTCCTCCAGGGACAAAACGAATTACTGTTCTTAGACCTTCAAAGATTGCAGGCATTAATATTGCTGGAGCTGGGAACAAAGATGGAAATCAAATGAAAAGAGGTGCCTTTCTAAAGCTGAATGGGTCGGAAAAAATTCATCCAGGAAGTTCCCCTCCTGCAAGTCACCAGTCTTATGAAACCCCCAGTCAACCAACTCGAATAGTAGTTCTGAAACCAAGCCCTGGGACTGGGAAACTACATGATATTAATGCTGTCAGTTCTCCACAGTCTGAACCACCAAAGAGATTACAAGGTGGAGATTCTTTTGGCGATGCGGAAGAAGATGAGAATCAAGAATCAAGAGAGGTTGCAAGGGCAATCACACAGCAAATGCGTGAAAAACTTGGCAGGCACCTGAGAGATGAAGCCTTGACTTCTTCTGTATTCTCCAATGGTTATGCAGGTGATGAAAGTTCATTCAATAAGTCAGAAATTGAGTATGCAGATGGTAATCTCAGTGATTCAGAAATCATGTCTCCTGTATCTAGGCACTCTTGGGATTATGTTAATAGGCTTTGTAGTCCTTACTCGCCCTCCTCATTTAGTCGGGCATCTTACTCTCCTGAGTCGTCAGTTTGTAGAGAAGCAAAGAAACGTCTCTCTGAAAGATGGGCCATGATGGCATCAAATAGGAGTTATCAAGAACAAAGGCATGTTCGTAGAAGCTCCAGCACATTGGGTGAAATGCTTGCTCTTTCCGAGGCAAAGAAGGAAGCATCTCCTGGGGAAGGAGGCAATTCTAACGAAGAACCCAAGGATTCATATTCTCTCTTAGTTAGTGAACAGAAAAGAGATGAGAATGTGGATACTTCACCAAGGAATATCATGAGGTCAAAATCTGTTCCTGTATCATCTACTGAGTTTGGAACTAGGCTCAACATAGGCGTTTCAGTTTCAGATAATGGGAAACCAGAAGCTCCCAAGGAGGACGCAAAGGCGAGAACTGTTAAATCATCGTTCAAAGGGAAAGTTTCAAGTTTGTTTTTCTCAAGGAACAAAAAACCTGTTACAGATAAATCTCTTGTATCTGTAGATGAATTTCACTCGGTTCCTGAGGAAATTTGCGGTGATAGAACTGCAAATATTAGTGACAAAGTGTCAGCCCAAGCATCAGCTGGTCTGCAGGGGCCATCAAGAAAAGCATCTTCCTCAAATCTAACGGGGGGGCAGGGTATGATAACTCCTGAGGTAATTTCATTAGAGTTTGCTGAATGTTTCGATTTTTCTCCCCCCTTGAATCTAGTCAACCCAGGAGCCTTTCATGTCGCTTTTTTCCCTGTTTCTTATCTAATTAGAAGGTACTTAATTAAGCATTACCTACTAACATGGTAATCATCAATATATTCTTCTGCTTCTCGAAAAATTAGTTAATCCTTCAGAGTTACTCTTGGAGATCTTATATACAATAGTCAAATAAATGTTATTTCAGTAAGTTACGTGTTCTATGTGCAATGACCAGAATGGATATGGATACTATAAAGTGGTGATGATCAACCGAATTATTAGGGTTAAGGTATATGCTCAGAAAATGTTTTCTTCGGAAGTTAGCAAATGTCAATACAAGGATATGTTTAATGAGGAAGGAAGAAAGAATTCAAATTAATGCTTAGTTTCATCAACTTTGCCCCTAGCTTCGGTTTAGTTTCTGCATATAAGAAGTTGATGGTTCTTATTAATAGAAGCTGCTGGGTTTTGTAAATGTTTTTAGATACTTGTGTTTGCAGGATGTCAAATGTCCACCTTGAAATTTAATTGCCCAATTCATATTCTTAACTGGGAAGCTGGAGACTTATATTATACTTTTTGACTTACGCAGACCGAATTGACCGTGGCAAAGCCTTTTGCACCTGGAAACCCAGGTGACCAGGAGCAGCCAAGTCCAATATCAGTCTTAGATGAACATTTTGAAGAGGATGAATGTACGGCAAAAGTGTTTCCACATTACGCCAAGTCTGACCAACATGGTACAACTCTTGCTGCCTGAATCTCTTTCTTGCATATATGTTTTAATATTTTTCTTAATTGGGTTGTTAAGTAATTTTGTCCGACCAACAATTCAGGAGTTAAGTCACCACTTGATTCTACTACTGGATCAAACTTGATTGACAAATCACCACCTATAGGATCCATTGCCCGCACCCTGTCATGGGATGAGTCATGCATAGACACAGCTTCATCACATCCCGCAAAGGAATGCTTAACCACCGAAGAAACAGATGAAGACGAACAAGAACTGTATACCTTTGTTAAGACATTATTATCAGTCGCTGGTCTCCAAGGTGAGGTGCAATCTGATTCATTTTTGGCAAGATGGCACTCACCCGAAAGCCCATTGGACCCATCATTAAGAGACAAGTACATTGATTTAAAAGACAAGGAGACATTGCATGAGGCGAAGCGGAGGCAAAGGAGATCAATGCGAAAGCTTGTGTTTGATTGTGTAAACACAGCTTTAATGGATATTGCAGGATATGGATCAGACTTGGGCCAACGAGCTATTCCATGTATCGGGGCCAATAATCACAGATCGGACAGTGCATCATCGACAATGGTGGACAAGGTGTGGGGCCGAATGAATGTATGGTTTTCTGGCAAGGCCAAATGTATAATATCAGACGACAGCGGGGACGAGAACAACCTGGTGGTGGAGAGGCTGGTGAGAAACGAGGTGGCCGGAAAGGGGTGGATGGATCATTTGAGATTGGAAATCGATAACTTGGGACTGGAAATCGAAGGAGAGTTGCTGGAAGAGCTTCTCCAAGAATTGACAGGTAGAGTGTGACGATGCTTTTTTATTCTTTGAAGTTGTATCCTTCCTTCATTAACTCAAGTTTGTTATTGTTGTATCATGATTCCATTTCCATCCCTAATTATTCAGGAATGCAAATTGTTGGAAATATGCATCCACATTCCACATGCATGCCTGACCCATATTATTATAAATATAAACAAATAAAGATAGATAAGTAAATAAAATCTGGGGGTTGTGATCTCGATTTATTATGGAATGGTCCTAGTCATAGGACTAGTACTGTGAGATTCCTGAAATTGGACTGACGAGTTTTACTTTTATGGTGCAGTAGTACGCTCTGTCGAGTAGATCCAAAGTCAGAGAGCAGACTTGTTTTAATCTTATTGTCATGCAGGGGCAGGGGCAGGGCACATCTTTTCTTTTGGGTTTTGGATTCAGACTAGTACTACACAAAGTTGGTCTTTGATTTCAAAGGGTTAATTACACTTTTCCTCCTCCCCATGTCTCAGTTACCTCTCTCTCTCTGTACCTTTTTTGTAAGGAAAAAAGTCGCTCTCTTTGGAAGCACCGAATGCTAGTGACATGTTGGCCTCTGTAATTCTTTGTAGCTAAATTTGTTGTCTATAAAAGAAATGATGTTGGTTGGAGTTGGAACTCAGCCCTGCAAAGTTTGACAAATCAATGGCACGAATATCATTCTTCCCTTTGGAATTACTGGTTCAGCTATAACGACAAAAGATGAGTCATTTTTTGAGTTAGTACCAAAGTAGTATCAAAAGAAGGTGAGGGCTAAAAATATAGTAAGAAATGCACAAATTAATATTATTAGAAAGAACAGATATCCGATGTATTAGAAAAAGACATGGGAGTATAGATCCATGTGAGACCAGGTCGTTGATAGAGTGAGCATTTGCTAAGAACCCTTTGATTTTATATGGAAGATCTATGTTGAAAATCATTTGTTACATATTTCTTAGGGTAAATTATATCTACCTTTCTTGAGATTTGACATAATTACAAATATATGTTTGCTGTTTGAAAAATTATAAATATACTTCTGAAGTTTGTAATTTTTAACCAAAGGTCTGAAATTGATCATTTTGCCCTTGATTTTTTGTTAAATTATAGAGAAATCAGTAGATGCAAATTGCATTATTAATTTCTCTATGTAAAAAACGTAAGAATTTTTCTCTACGCATTGTAGTTCAAAAAATTTTAAAAATATTACAAATTAAATAAAATGCATAAGGGTATTTTGATCAGTTCACCCATAAAAATGTGTTATTTATTAAATGCTTACAAATATTGAAGAGTATTTGTAATTTTTCAAACAACAAGAGTATTTATAATTATGTCAAACTTTCAAAGAGATAGTTGTAATTTGTCCTATTTGTTATATTTCTTTCGTGTATATATGAAATTGTAACCTTGAGAGATAGGGGCAAAAGAGGGCAAGCAAGAAAAAGATAAGCCTCGATTGACCTTTACCTATTATGGTATAGGCGACAGTCAATGAGACATATATTAACCAAAAAGGACGTAAACAAAGAAGATAAATAAATGTTTATTCTTTAGGTGGCAGTGGCAGTAAAAAGCAAGCAGCCAAAAGAATTACTTCAGTGTCTCAGTGGTATTATTATTACATCACAAAAGCAGAGACTGTAAAATCTCGTGAACCAAAAGTAGAATCCGCAGTGACTTTTGACAAGTTGATGAAGGGAGTGAGATCTTGAGGAAACAGCTAAATGACAATGATAGTAAGTGAAGATCACATGGGGATCACATTATTGCAATGTGGGATTGTTTCTCTACCCTCATATGCATACCGTGTAAGCAATTAATTGTTGACCCACACGAATCCCATTGGTGTCCACTGCCCAGTCAAGATTTAAGATTTTTTGTTCTCCAATTATTGTGTAATAATTGGTTGGAAAAAAGTCATGGATGATTCATTAGTTTTGTGTTGAATGTGTATAAGAATAACAAAATCATCTAAATTTATGATTTATGAAATACCCATCAATTCAGTCCTCACGAAGAAAGTGAGTTTGTTCTTAACAATGAATCAATGCAACTTGACGCATTCTAAGCACATTGAAAGAAACTTATGATCCTAATCTTTTTTTCAGATTGAATCGTGTGTGCCCTTTTCTTTCTTTACAATGATGTTCTCTTTTTTAAATGAATCATGTGGTCTACAAATCGAAAAATTCTAGTTCGGACCAGGTTTAGTCAAACTAAATCAATCAGATAGCAAGTGTAATTAATCATTTTTTCTGAACTGTACACCAATCACATGGTAAGTATATTGCATTTGCCATATGATTGGATTAGGTTTCCTCCGAACCAGGTCTGGCTAAAATTTCCCCTACAAGTCATGGATTATGCAGTCCTTGCGTGGAGAATAATGGCAATCCGAAGTTTATCAGCTGAGAACATGCACAACTTTGATTGAAAGCCAAAAGATGAAAGAGAGTGGATTCTGAAAGCTCTTTGTCTTGCACTGATGTGGGTTTGTGTTTGTTTGCCGCAAAATGAGATGACTAGTGCAATACCAGTAGCAAGAAAGAAATAACAATTGCACAAAACCATATAGCACACTCATCAAAGAGGCAATTCCCTCTTTTTGTACAACAGTTGCACCACTCATTCACACCATTTTTCTACCAATATACACCAAGAAATCATGGCTTGGACGACCTATTTACATCAAACGTAGCAGTGTAGGAAAAGATTAAATGGCACATAAACTACTGGTTAGGGCAAGACACACCAGGTATGGTATACGCTGATCCTCCATTGTCCAAGATAATTCTCATCCTCATTGACTTCACTGCTTGACATCAGTGGATGGGTGTTGGTCCAGTAAACTGTGTTTTGCATCGCCACTATTTAGTCCATACTGCAAGACGAAATGTAAGACAGTAGCTCAATAAGAATAAGAGTAACGCATGTCAAGTGACAATAGGAATCGAAGAGGAAATGTAAACACTGGACGAACAATATAGGGCCATTTAATGATAAAAGAAAATGCTAGAAGGAAAGGCCCAAAACCAACATCCCCAAAAAAGAGGAGTTCATCTCCATGTACAAACTAGATACAAACAAGACTACAATGTCATAGGATTTCATAGCCCAACAACTAAAACAGCTTGCGCATCAAAGATCAAAGTGAGTGGCAAAAATCAAAACGTTCGCCTACACATCAAAGCCTCAAAGCGAGTGGCAAAAGTTTGCGCACCCCCACCCCAGGGTCAATACTCATCTCATCCTCGATTCTTCCATTTTCATTTAAGTGGTTTTACCAACCCATTAAGCTCAGCTAACGAGTTCAAACAATCTCACATAATTAGTAGTCCCAAAGCTACTTAATGTGCATACAGTAAAGCTCATTAATTGATGGTACCATCATGACAAACTGACAACTTGATATTTGAACCAAGTGAATGAACAAAATTCAGTGACAAACTATCACATTGCAATTTAAATCATGCACTTCCTGGAGGCATAAGCATTTTATTAATATCAGATCTCCACCTTTTCTCTCATCCTTGAACTCCAGATATCAGAACCACCTCTAGTAGAGCCAGATGCTTGGCTTGAATATGGAGCAAGCAGTGGTTCCCTGGTACTACTCCTAAAACCGTACTCACCCTCAAGATCGTCATCTTCTCGCGGCCCAGAAACCAAGGATCTCAGTATTATTGCAAAAAGTAGGGATAAGACCTGAAAAGAACAGAAAGCGCATGATGGTGAAAGCAAACCAGATTTGACTCTAATATCAGACATGCCATGGAATGCCATATGAAACAGTTATAGTTATTAATATTTCAATCCTTATTTTCTTATTTAGTTTTCCCCTTCCCTGGAAGAGGGAGTTTTAGAACTGACGCTGGATGATGGAAGGACTTTCACCACAAGACTAGCTCTGAAAGACAAAGATCCAAGTTCTCATAGTGTAATGGAAATGAGTGCTAAAGCAGCAAAGGCAACTATACATCTAGGTCTAGAAGGAACAAGTTTAAAATAAATTGCAAAATATATCCAAAGCAAAGGCTTAAAAAACCTTAGTATAGTCCACAGCAGCTGGTGGTTCAAGATGAGCCATAAAACCATATGAAAATTCACAGCTATTACCCAAAAAAAAAGGGATGACAAGACTTAATACTCAGAAATCACAGGGCTAATGTAGGAGAGATTTTCAAAGCTATTCTACAAAACAAAGGATTATTAAACAGAAACCAGAAACTATTGGGTGGGTAATGTGCACTAACCTTCTGCCAGGTCTATAACTAAGTGAAAGTAGGTCTTTAGTAAACTATAATGCATCAAACCCCCTCTGGATCATAACAGTTTCAAGTAAGTTCCAAAACTAACTCTCTCATTAACCAACATACACTGTGAAATTTCACCGATGGAAGTCTCAAATACCAAATACACTACTAGGCTGGTTGTATCCATTCATAAAGACCAACTCCAGGGAAGCAACTAGCTTCTAGAATACCTTGGTTTTTAGTTCGTTAAAATATGTTAGTTTCTTCATAGTGATTGGAGAAAACCCTTGTAGCCTAAATCCCAAGTAAACTTCACATGGATAAAATTCTTCAGTATTAATGTCCAAATATAAGGGGAGAAAAGTAGGAACTTCAATGCCAATATGGAGGAGTAAAACCTGCCTGTAATACAATAACAGTTATGCCGACCCACTTAAAGACATCAACATTGTCTTGAATGAAGGTCCGCAGATTGTCAAGCTCTCCAGTGGGATCAAACGGGATATCCTGCAAAAATTGATGTTATAGGTAAAGGAAGAAGGAAAAATCTGCAAACATCAGCACGAAAATAGCAACCACGGCTCTACCTTCTCCCAGTGATGATCAAGAGCGATGAAAGCCACCAACCCCGCTTCCAATAGAATAAATATCGTCATCAGGACAGCGTACTAGTATTATGTGATCAAGGGCACATTGTATTACAATATTGGATGATAACATGCACTTCACCAAGATTTCATAAAAAATTGAAACCAGGGAAACAAGATTTACAAAACATACATATAACTTTTACTCAGGTGGAAGGCAATCTCTTGTTAGGAAACAACAAATTGAAGACTCCCTATTGATATAGAAAAGATATCTGTTGACAAAATTACCATCGCTCTTTCCTAGGACCTTCAGGTCTCAAAACACAGACTGAGGCGAAAAGCTTTAAACACCATCAACTTTCATATTCCTAAATGCAATATTGTCAATAGAGTTTTTAGCTCTGTTTCATCTTTTATTCTGAAACAAAATAATATAGCAATTGAAGGCCTACTTCTCCTCTCTCTAATATCTCCATGAGACCATGACCAACAAATCCTTCATATTTCCCTGTCGTTCAACATTTTAGTAGTATATGACCGATTAGTAATATATCAGATTTTGTGGATGTAATGACATTGGAAGTCTTTCTCTCCTTCAAGTGCCCTCATCGTTCATTATCCAAATAAAGTAGAATCCAAAGTCCAAGTTGTTCTAATACCTCACAAGGACCTACTAATATCCAGAGTTGAGCATCAGAATATTTACACATGTATTAAGCTCAATCATCATAGTCAAAGTTACACATACTCGCAAATATCACTATTACGAACAAAACGAAAAGATTCTGTAGTTGTTCAAAAGGAAGAAAGAGATGGAGAAAAGGATACAAAACAAAGGCAACAGCCGTTGACCGCCTCTGCACCAACGTGACCAATGCACGTAATGCAACATACCAAAATTCCAATTCCCATAAATGCATATATGAACCTGTCCACAAATATAAACATATAAATAAACATAAAAACACTTAAACCCTAATTCCTCCCACAGAAAATGAAGGAAAAAGGCAGAGCAACAAATATAAGAGGAATCACCAGAACCAAAGAATTATGAAAAATATGAAATGATAAGTACCATGGAGCTGGGAGAGACAGGGAATTGAAGCGGAAAGCATCATCGTGGGATGAAATGACGGCGGATGCAAAATTGAGAGGGGTAATGACGTCGGTGGGAAGCTGAGCCCCAGATTCATGCGGCGGAGGAAGCTGGTGGTGGTGGTGGTGCCACTGATTAAGCATGTAAGCAGAGTACACAATTATAGCTACACCAACAAACGCCTGCAGAAAATTCAGGAATTTTAGGACGAACGCCAGAAATGTATGGCAACATGGGGTTCGCATTTGTGGATTTTTTTTCTTTTCTTGTTTCCTGCTTCTTTGTGATTTTCAGGCAGGATTGAAGTGAAGTGATAATATTCAGAAACCTAATTCAACTGTAGAAGAACAGAGATTTGCTTTTGAGTTTGGATGAGTGCGTTCCAATTCATCAATAATAATTCATGACTTTCTTCTCGTTGGCGTTTTGCTTTTCTTCTTGTGGAAACGGATTTCTAATTTTGGGTCGACATTTGGCCCATTTATATGGGCCAGATTAACGGGTACAACCCGTATATATGGATCGATCCAAGCTAACGGGACAATTGTTTCAAACTTCAATTCTTCGGGTATACTTCATTGAAAAAAGTGTTGAACCAATAGCGACTTTCATGCATTAATCATACTGACGACTATAGTTAATTAATGATAATCAGTTTTAGGAGCTTGTACTTAAAATACTCACATGAGAGGCTTTTTTTCAGGATTTTTAGGCATCATTGCCGCAGGGTCATTTGCACGAAAAAATCTTGTCTGAATCAGGTTTAACCGAACCAAACTAATCATAGAATAAGTGTGACACACTTGCTATGTGATTGGTCACTTTCCATATATTGTACATCAATCACACGACAAGTGTATTACACTGGTCATATGATTGGTTCAGATTTGGCCAAATCAGGTTTGGACTAGGATTTCCCCATTTGCACCTGTTACCCATACCAATGCCAAATAATTATAGCGCTCAAGAAACAAACCCAAGCACATTCTCCCATATGCAGTTCAGGCATCAACTTTGCTCTCCATATTAACCATGAAATGAAAAAGGGAAAATCTTCATCCTTAACAGCTAGATCCTTTGAAACATGACAAAAACAGTAGATGAAAAGTATACGACGGATGGTGCTATACTCATCACAAGCATTAATATCTCAAGGGAACTGCAAAAGCATAGTAGCCTTGTCTTTCAGAAATTAATGTATAAAGTTTTGTGCATATGAGCCGAAGGTGATTATCCCTATCTGCCACTCTTTTTAGCACGTTTTCCTTGGCCTTTCTTTGGTGGTCCCTTTCCACGACGCTTCAACATTTCAAGTTTGTTTAATCGCCTGCCATAATCGACCAAGTTTAAGTCAGACAGCACTCCAAAATATAGTGAAAATGGGCAATATATTACCATGACATGTCAAAACATAAGTGAATGATATGTTATGTTGATAAGAAAGTCTCCTTTGATCAGGAGGACTAAACCACACCTTGATCTAGTTTCTCTTTGAACCCTTCCATGTTCCTAGTTGCAACGAAAATCTTTCCACAAGAACACTTTCCTTGAGAAGTGATTCCTTTTTCTTGATGTTTGCTATAATGAATATATATTCCTATCTGAATTTGTTCCATTTCTCAATGAAACACAGGCCTAGAAGTTCTACAAAGTGGTCGAGGACATGGTTAAACAGCAAAAAGCCAAGAAATTGATGGCAGCTGGTGACTGCTGAAATCCTAAAAGATGAATCCCATCCCATTTTGGCCACTTTAACCAAAACAAACTTTCTTAATATGATCATCCATACCATTCCTCTAAAATCATGCTAGAAGTGACTTTGGAAGGTATTAAGTATCCGTCCAGCAGTCTTTCTATACACATTCCTAAATTGCTTAATATGCATTTTGGAAATGCTGCTGATTTCTCTTTGTTGTCAACTGCCATCCTATGATAAAGTTTCACCTTAGGAGACTGCACATCTGCATGCACACCGTGCTTCATTATTGGGCATCTCCTTCCTTCTAGATTAGCATAAGCTAAATTCAAGTGCTTCTCTTATGATCAAAACCCAACACTCATAGGAACACATGCATAAACATAAAGTAACACTAAGAAATTAAACAATGTATGTAATATACTCTTACTCTTGCTCTCGACGGGCCATGACAAGGGGATCATCTTTGTTGATATCATAAGGGTACCACGCAGCAACTTTGTCACCGATGAGCTTTTTCCGTAGTATTTTGTGAGGGGATCTTTGCCCAGCCGGGTTGAGCACATGACCGAAAATCCTAGCTCTCGCCTCAGTAACTCCTCTCTTGGCTGCTTCAGCCAACACATTCTTCAAGCTCCCTAAGCTGCTGCTGACGCTCATCCTTTTCTTACAATTTCTTACCTGACTCCAATAGAAAAGCCCAGATTAGAACATTGAGATACAAAAAGAATATTCAAACAATTCATTTATTCCAAGAAAATTACTTATGTCTTTCATGGGCAATTTGTCAAACATCTGGGGTGCAATAAAAACCCAAATGAACTAACATCTACAAAGCTGCTTAATAGAAACTAAAATCGAATTTGAACCTGAATACGTGCCTTGCGATGAAGAAATTCTTGATGTTATGTACATTAATCGCTTCAGAAAAAACTGTTAACAAATGACAAACGTATCAAAAATAATAAAATAGGAGGGCAAAGCCTGGAAGAAGAACAGCTAGTGAGAAAAGAGAACGCAGGAGTGCGACTTGCGAGTGTAGTTTAGGGTTGCCTAAATCGCATTAGCTCTCGCTCAAAATACATAAAAGTCGCACCCAAGTTTGTCTCCCAAGTTCAAATTAAAATTTTCACTATTATCAATTCTAAACAGCTCGACTTATCGTTAAACTGTCTTATTAAAAATATATATATGTTATATTATCAAATATTAATATTGCTAATTTAAACGTATACCAAAAATTGAGCCGATATAAAATTTGTCGATAATTACATCTACAACCCCAATTAATATATATACACAAACCACCTCTATTTTTTGAAAAAATACATATACATTCACCAGAAAGTAAACATCATTTACACAAATCACTCATATCTTTTGAAAATTTACACTTATACCCTAGAAACGTCGACGACATTACACAAATTACCTTTTACTTTTCTACTGCCATAAATTGAAAATTAAATTAGCATCACATAAAAAATTAATATCTAAAGTTTATTTTTACAATTTAAATATCTATGTAAATGTAAACATTAATAAATTACAATAATTATATATTATTAACTAATTTGAATTAAAAAATTAATTTAAAATATTTGAATAATTATACATATAAGAAATCATATATATTAATCACTGCAATTTAAATTTTTCAATATAAATTATAAAAAATAAAAAAATTGATATACTTTTATGGTATTTTGATATTGAAAAAAAATATGTATGTTTTAGAAGGAATAAAATTCCAAACGATCTCACAAAAAAAAAAATAAAATAAATAAAGGATGGTGATTTATAATATCAAGAGAGGTACTTTAGTCAAATGAGTTCATAAAGGAATTTTTTTTTTTTTTTATAAAAAAGTAGGGTTTTTTAGCTTATTTTTAAAATACATGGGTGTTTTATCAATTTTTTAAAAATTTAGGGGGCTAAAGTAGAATTTGGCCATTTTTGGGTATGGTCAACGGCCATTGACTGACGGCACGTGCTCCAACATGTGTCATTTTCGTTAAATTTAACCGTTAGGGACCATTAATGTCAGAATTTTAAGGTTTTTGGACCGAAAGTGTTGACCCCGTAAAGCGATGGACCAAAAGTGATAACGACCCTATCTAGTAGACCCAAAAGTGAGATTTTGCCCAAATACAATATTGCGTGTTTTCTGAACCTAGGTGGAGATAACCTCATAAAACAACACGCATTGGACCAACTAAGAGGTTTTCGCTAGAATCATTCAGTACTTAAATCAATTCAAATATGAATTCGAATAATTAGGTCACAAATATTAATCTCTGAAAAATATCGTATTTTGATTATGATTTATCTGTAATGAATGAATGAGTTAGATAGTGCGGAAAATTGTGTATTACAAAGTCGAGGCAAGAGTTAGACTCTTTATCTTTAAGACAATTATTGCCCCGCTCTGGTGCTCACGGAATTGGCAATTTGTCTCCCAAGATACAACGACTTTATATCTCAAAGTAGCAGCACTGCAAACTTTGAGAAACGGCGAACCAAATGATATCTTGAAACTCTCTTGCTAAACTCTAAAATGCTTTGTATGCTTAAGAATGCTATGAATAGTTGAATGCTTGAATAATACCATGAAATGAAAATGGGAGATCTATTTATAGGAGTTGGAAAGGTGTTTCGTATGGATATGTCCAATCAGAAAAGATGCCTTTGAAAAGTTATGACCTTTCAACCGAATGGATGCATCATTTCACCCAAAGGACATATCATTTAACTCAAATGGATGCATCCTTTAATCCAAAGGACATACCATTTCACACAAATGGACACGTCATTTCATCCAAAGGGTTTCACCCAATGGACATATCATTTCAACCAAAGGATACACCCATTAGGTTGATCAGACACGACCGGATGATGATTGGGGCCCATCAACCATCATCTACGTGTCACGAGCTGTCACAAGCTATCACGAGTCCGTTATGTGTCACACATCGTAACCAATCACTTGTCACGATTTATCCTTTAATTTATCATTCACCATTTTCCAACAATCCCCCACATGAATGAAAATTAATGCATATGAGCATGCAGACACTCAAGAGAGTTTCAACCGAGAAGTCATTGCATCAGGATAGGTAGTTGGTGGCTTTGAACCTTCCTTAGGAGAATACCATCGGATTTACTTGGCTAATCAGTGAACATGATGTCTTGAACTGTTCAGCCGTTGGTGTAAACCAAGACAATGGTACCCCCACAATGCCTTCTCTAATATCTTTGGTTCTCACGGTTGAGTCCGTTTTGGCCCTGGACTCCATCTTGGATTCATAAGTGTTTTACATTTGAAGCGGCCCGTCTTCACACTTATATAGGTGATCTCCTATAATGTTCTTGACTTAGAATAGGAATCATTAAAAGCTTATAGCTTAACCTCTACCCTTTACTGACAGCACTTTTGTCATATGAATGGAAGGAGTAAAACTCCAAGTGCTTTCCACAATCTTTATAACTTAGTTGTCCCATTGAACCAAGATCTTGGGATCTCCAGTCAACAAGGTTGGGTTACCGCTATAAAGATTTAATTGGCGGGTTTTAATCCCATTCCCCTCGACGAACAGTATACTTGATCTCGAGAAAGGCCTTTCGTTAATGGATCCGCTAAATTATCCTTTGACTTTATATAGTCAATAGATATGATTCCATTAGAGATCAACTGTCTTATGGTATTATGTCTTCGACGTATATGTCTAGACTTACCATTATACATACTGCTTTGTGCCCTTCCAATAGCCGACTGACTATCACAATGTATCACAATTGCAGTCACTGGTTTAGTCCAACAAGGAATGTCCTCCAAGAAATTACGAAGCCATTCCGCTTCTTCTCCAGCTTTATCTAAAGCGATAAACTCAGATTCCATTGTGGAACGAGCTATACACGTTTGTTTTGAGGACTTCCAAGATACTGCACCACCTCCAATGGTGAATACATAGCCACTTGTGGACTTAGTATCTTTAGTATCGGATATCCAATTGGCATCACTATATCCTTCCAACACCGCTGGATACCTCGTATAATGTAGCCCATAGTTGGAAGTGTATTTTAGGTATCGAAGGACCCTAATTAACCCCTTCCAATGAACTTTGTTAGGGTTACTCGTAAATCTACTCAGTTTGTTTACTGAGTGCGCAATATTAGGACGAGTGCAATTCATGATATACATCAAACTACCAATTATTCTTGAGTATTCAACTTGACATTCGGGTTCACCTTTGTTCTTGGCTAAGTGTAGACTTAGATCTACAGGAGTCTTAGCAGGTGGACTGTCGTAAGCCTTGAACTTTCTAAGCACAATCTCAATATAATGAGATTGTGATAAGACCAGTCCGTCAGACGTTTTAGAGATCTTAATCCCTAGTATCACGTCAGCTAAACCCATGTCTTTCATATCACAATATTTTGCCAATACTTTCTTGGTAGAGATTGCTTTCCTTTGTCAACATAGCATCTACATATAGATCGACTATGACAAAGGAGCTAGAAGTGCCTTTAACATAGACACATCTATCACACTCGTTGACCTTGAAGTCACTTGACAACATTGTTTGTCAAATTTTCCATGTCATTTGTTATGAGCTTGTTTAAGCCCATACAACAATTTGATGAGTCTACAGACCTTTTTTTCTTGGCCAGGAACGACAAACCCTTTAGGTTGTTCCATGTAGATCTCTTCATCTAACTCGTCATTCAAGTAACTTTTGAATTCCTTCCATATCAAAGGTAGCTTTTCAATCATCGCAGCTACTTGGAAGGATTCACTGAGCCTAATTCTTTCTGCATGCAGATCATGCAAGATCATTTGGAATTCTTGGACTTGGCTCATTACCATTTTGAATTTCAAGAAATTCCCGATTATGAATTTCTTCAAGCCGGCATCCTCCGTTTTGTATTTATTTTCCAAGCATTCCCAAAGGATTTTTGCAGTCTTGGTTGAGTTGTATATGTTGTACAAAGTATCGCTCAAGCCATTGAGGATGTAATTTCTGCATAGAAAATCCCCATGACCCCATGCATCAAAGGCAACCCTTTGTTGGGGATCATTCTCCTCCTCAGAAACAACGGGGGCTTCCTCACTTAAGAACCTCGCTAGGTTCAACGTAGTGAGATAGAACAACATCTTTTGATGCCATCTCTTAAAGTCATTACCTGATAATTTCTCCGGCCTTTCTCCTTGGGCAGCAATCGGTTGTGGCACATGTGGTTGGACAACCATAGTAGCCGGATTAGTAGCAGCAAATCCAGTTGCCATAGCTGGATTGGTAGTAGTAGACTCACTCGCCATAATACACAATGACAAATAATTGTCTTAAACTTGTAATGAATGAATGAGTTAGATAGTGCGGAAAATTGTGTATTACAAAGTCGAGGCAAGAGTTAGACTCTTTATCTTTAAGACAATTATTGCCCCGCTCTGGTGCTCACGGAATTGGCAATTTGTCTCCCAAGATACAACGACTTTATATCTCAAAGTAGCAGCACTGCAAACTTTGAGAAACGGCGAACCAAATGATATCTTGAAACTCTCTTGCTAAACTCTAAAATGCTTTGTATGCTTAAGAATGCTATGAATAGTTGAATGCTTGAATAATACCATGAAATGAAAATGGGAGATCTATTTATAGGAGTTGGAAAGGTGTTTCGTATGGATATGTCCAATCAGAAAAGATGCCTTTGAAAAGTTATGACCTTTCAACCGAATGGATGCATCATTTCACCCAAAGGACATATCATTTAACTCAAATGGATGCATCCTTTAATCCAAAGGACATACCATTTCACACAAATGGACACGTCATTTCATCCAAAGGGTTTCACCCAATGGACATATCATTTCAACCAAAGGATACACCCATTAGGTTGATCAGACACGACCGGATGATGATTGGGGCCCATCAACCATCATCTACGTGTCACGAGCTGTCACAAGCTATCACGAGTCCGTTATGTGTCACACATCGTAACCAATCACTTGTCACGATTTATCCTTTAATTTATCATTCACCATTTTCCAACATTATCTGAAATTTATTCGGCCATGTATTCATACTTGTATGAATATGCATCTCAAGTTCTCCACCATCCATGTGTTTTTAGACCTATAATTCTTATAACGAGCTTTCTAGTTAGATCCAGTCAGGTTTGATCCTAATCCATTTAAAAAAGCGTTGTTCTTAATTTTTACCCTAACTCTATAGTCTTGAGGTATCAATTTCGCTAACAAAGCAATACTTTATTGTCCATATACAAATAATACTTAATAATTGCGTTGTTGTTGATGTCCCTTTATAAGAATTTTCACTGTACTCAGTTAGAAATAATAAAAGCAACCTTCGACTTCACTACATTTTCTTGGGTTTACACAAATTAATATTCTACAATATATTAAACGACCTTATTCCTAAACTCAAACAGAAAAAAAAAAATGTAAATATTTCATAATATAAATGAATTACACATTGAGAAACATAAATAAAATTTAGGGATAAGTACACTTCCCTCCCTTGAGGTTTGGTGTAATTACATGTAAACTTCATGTGGTTTGAGAAATTACGTTTACTATCCTTGATGTTTGCTTCTGTCTAATTAGTGGGCCCCGTCGTTAGTCAAAATTCACCGAATTTGTTGATATTAGCAAAAAAAAAAAAATTGAATTAAAGGTGAGATTTGTCATCATTGACTTATTACTGACTTATTGTAGGTCAAATGAATCTTTTTATGACCAAACTACCTTTATATATTGCCATCCATTAATGCATGAGATGAGGTATATTTTCACCATTTAAAAGGTAATTTAGTTATAAAAGATTTGTTTGGCCAACATTAAGTCATTAATAAGTCAATCGATGGTAAATATCGATTTTCATTCAATTTTTTTGCTAATATCAATAAATTTAGTGAGTTTTAACTAAGGATGGACTTATTTGGTAGATAGAAGCAAACTTCAGGGATACTAAATATATTTTTTCAAATCATCAGAGGTTGACGTGTAATTACACCAAACCTCATAGGAGGGGAGTGTAATTATTCCTAAAATTTGAAATTTAAAATACACAATAATATATAAAATATATCATAAGATCTAATATTCATTTACAATCCCAAATTATTATTAATGGTTTGCTGCTACTGTTGTTTATTTTTAGTATTTAATCTCTGACGGAGCTATTAATCCTCCGACACGAACTGCAGCACTAATACGGGGACGGGACTTTTTATGAACTCAGGTAATAATTTTTATTTCTCCCAATGTGATTTTGACCTGCCAAGCTGTAAAGGTCCACCAATCTTGGTAAATCCCATTACTATTACTAATTAACCTGGTAATTTATAGATGACCCATGTGTTCATCCAAGGTAAAGTGAAATTAGTAGACATGCTGCATTACAGATAGATGTTAGAAAAGTGTTTAATATTATTATTAGGATAATTTAGCATTCGGTGTTTAATATATTGGGTGGTTAGATGATTGTCACATAATTTATTTTAAAAAATATGATATATATGACAATTATCTATACATTTGTTATATAAATTATAAAGTATAACATGAATTTGTAAGAAAATTTGATTCGGGTAAAGTAGTTGTCTCTCCGAATGTTTTAAGGTGAAGTGTGGATCATGATAAAAGAGAAAAGCGTTAGGTTGGATGAGAAATTCCCAGCTAAGATGCTACGATGTTTAAGTCAGCTCGAGATTGAGATAAATAAATTCGAACTGATAGTATTTAATATGTTATAAGGTAATAAATGTGCCATACCACAAATTGTGTGAAATTAATATATTTATAGGGCCAAATGATCCACTTGCCTGGTTCCCGTGACATTATCTCTAATCATGAGTTGTTGGATGATCTATGATCTAAATTTTGGGTCACTGGAGCGGGTGGCTCGATCCGACCCGAGATAGATAGGGGCGGATACTGAGGCTCTCAAGGTATTTTGGTATTATTAGAGGGTTATTTATGTTTTCCTTTTTTTTTTTTCAAATGGGTACAATACACCCCTATCAGACTATTTATTGAAAAAATAGTTGTTGATAATGCAACAATACGCGAGGTCTAATTGTTATTAAAACACTCTGGTTAAACTAAAGGGATAATTACATCTACACATCATAGTTTATGATTTTATGGTTTGTGTACATAAACTATTCATGCATTTTGAATAATAACACATACATCTACATAAAATATTGGCGTGTTTTACACAAATCACTTATATTCTTTTAAAAATTACTGGTACACCCATTGTTGAAGATGCAAATGTGCTTACGACTTACAAGCCAACTTTAAAATTGAGGAATTTCAGAGTGATTATCGAATGAGAAAGCCATGGTCAAAATTTTTGTACTAGCACCAAACATGTATGCTAGTTCGGGCGGCAGTGGGAGGAGGAGAGAAAGGAATAGGGAGAGCCTTGGGAGGTGGTGAGCAATACAACGGTGGTGGCAACGAATGCGAACTACGGGCTATGGTGTGTGAGACTTTGAAGATGAATGGCTTCTGTTTTCTATTTGTTTGGCTATAAAATTTATTTATAAAAAATACAAGTCGTTGTAGTACGTTGTCCCTGCGTGTATATGACAAATATATTTTACGCTTTAAAATATACTATTATAAATAAGAGCAAAATATAAATCAATGCATCAATTAAAAAAGAGAAACAACGAAGAAAAACTAATTTATCAATCATGTAAGGTAAATAAGTTAGTTATTATCTTATCGGTTGAAGGGTATTTTTGACTTCATAAAAAAAACGGTGCAACACATCATTAATCACAATTTGTGAGTACAAAGGGCCTTTTCTTTTTATAATAGTATAAATAAAATAAAAAATTTTTAACAAAAGGACTTTGAAAAATAATAAAAGAAAAAAAACTATTTTTTTTAATAATGATTTTTTGTCTTATTAATGGAGCAATTTGTATTTCATAATTTTATTCCAAATGAATGATTTATCTACAAAAATAAAACAAAATAATCATACAAATTACAATACTTAATTCAATAAAAAATAAAAAAAATATTATAAATATCTATCACTGCATATCTACTAACAAGATTATAACATTAATTTCTACAAATAAAGTTTTGTCCGTAATTAAAATTTTCAGATTTTTAGATGTTGTTTGAATGACCTTATAAATTTTCTAAAAAAGTTTATAAAATATTTTACAGCTAATTAGACGAAAAAATATTCATAATTTCCTTAAAAAATAGTTTATAAGATTAGAAATTACAACCATTACGATCTTACCAATTATTTTTTACATTGAAAACTTTATTTAATTTTAATTTATTAATTATTATTGTAATATTTTATAAATTTTACAATCTTATTTTATTTAAATAATTACTTTTTTTAAAAAGTAAGATCTAACGTCCAAGACGATCACAGTAAAATTAAATTTTTAACCGCCACAATCACACGCACAATTTTATCCCCCGCTCCTTCAGTCTGGTAAAATCCTCTCTCTCTCTCTCTCTCTCTCTCTCTCTCTCTCTCTCTTCACACTCACTTTTCTCACTGTCATCCCCCTAGTCGCAGATCCGATCCTTACAGCACCGTACCGAATTCTTCAGAATCCCCGAAATACGCCTTCCGGCGCCGGCGCCGGCGCCATGGAGGGGGCATTGGAGTTGGCCCGTGCGAAGGACACCAAGGAGAGAATGGCGGGGGTCGAGCGTCTGCACGAACTCCTTGAGGCTTCTAGAAAGAGTTTGTCGCCATCGGAGACGACTTCACTAGTCGACGTCTGCTTAGATCTCTTGAAGGACAATAATTTTCGTGTATCGCAGGGCGCGTTGCAGGCACTCGCCTCCGCCGCCGTGCTCTCTGGCGATCACTTTAAGCTGCACTTTAATGCCCTGGTCCCTGCGGTGGTTGAGAGATTGGGTGATGCCAAGCAGCCCGTCAGGGATGCTGCCAGGAGGCTACTGCTTACTCTCATGGAGGTAAGTGTATAATTTTTAGTGCACTAATGTACTCTGGATGCTTTACTCATTATATACCTAGAGTATTTCATTCCTCTGAAATTTCGGTTGGTTCTGGTGGTTTAAATTTTACTATTTTGGATTTACTCTACCTATCAAAGTAAACTATCGTGACGATTCTGAGCGGTTTTTGTAGTCGGGGAAGAACTCTTTACTAATACACTAATTGAAATTATTTTTGGTTTCATCCATTCACATTTAGTCAATCGTCCTAATCCTCCATTAACCCAATACTGAATGGGGTTCGCTTGGTTTATGCCCGCTAAGAGTTTACAATTTTATGATTCCAAATTACATATTGCATTCGCCTCTCACCTATAGCTGAATTTTATTGACATCATGTTTCTGTCTTATTTACTTCGTCAGGATGTCATAATATTTATGTATAGCTGAAATTAGGATTGGAAGTTGTTCTTTTTGAAAATTTATGAAGATAATAGGGTTTAGATGGCAAAGAAACGGCATCTGATAGGGAGGAGAATTTTATTTCAGTTGCTGCCTGTGTTTTCTCAGGCTATTGTTCAGCTATTGCTACTTCCATTCTCCTCTCCGAAGGAACTGAAATGTTCTTTTGAGGGGTATGGTCTATTTTACTTCTTGGTGTCTTTGATAAGCAAAATTGCCTTGTCAGTCCCATAGAATAGGGTATATACGAATTTTGTCCCATGCTTTATTGGATATCTGAAACGTCTAAAATTCAAAAACCTCTGCAGGGTTAGTGAAAAACATAGTTTCGTTAGGTTTGTACCAGATAAGGTCACGTGCATTGTGTGTGGCCGCCAATTTCAAAATATGAAGGGAGAAGATAGTGGCAAAATTGTAATTTCAGTCGCATAAAATTGGAACTTTTGCAACTCCAGTCTCATAATTCATAAATTTTAGAATGGTCAAAATTTTGAAAAATGGAGCATTTCTAAGTTCATAGTTAGTTTATGGTAGAACAATGCATGAGTTTTGCATGGAAAGATATGGTTAATTGCGGACAGAGATGGGCCAAATGAAGACAAACACTTTATAAACAAACTAGTATAGATAGAATCACCCAGATAGCTATTACAAACATTCATTTTTTCTCCCCAAACATGAGTAGATTTCAACAAGGGAGAAAAATAAAAAAATACTTTGGTACCCCGCAACAAATAGGGTATTCACACTTAATGTGAGACTCTAAACTTTAACAATACAAAGTTACAGAAATTCAAATCTAATTACTTAACATGCTTCTCTCTTTATTTTGCTCAATGTAAAAGAAAAAAAAGCACTGGTTTTACTTTTTCTTTATTTTTAGTTCATGCCAATTGAAATACCAGATTTTAATTTAGAGCCCCGGTCAACTACGGTATTTGACCCTAATCTTTTTGTGTTTTTCTTGTAGAGTAGGGCACCGCAACTCAGATGCATGCCAAATTCTTTGAATTGAATTGATAGAACAACCCTCTGTTGTCATCTTGTAGAGCTCAATCTGCTTATTCAACTTGATACTTCGAAAGCATTTCTCCTGAAAATGACATCTTACCCAAATAAATAAATAGCATGCAAAAGAATTTCTTATAAATATGAACTCGCCAATCAACTAAATTGCTGCAAACCAGAGGAGTCATGATTAAACACTAATTAACAAAGAGTTGCTCGACTAACGAGCAACAAACAACATGCTATTGCTAGTCTCTATACAATATTTAACACATATAAACTTTTGGTCAATAGAGATATGATATGTTTGTCAAACTAACTTGATTTTATTATGTTATTAATAATAGCAACAACCTCTATGACACCCTTGATGTTATCACATAATTGATTTCACAAGCACTAATCCGAAATATTATTTGACCTCAACTCTAATGAAAGAGATCTAGAGCAAAGTTGGATAGCTGGAAGGTATCTTGTGGAAGTGCTGAAGAAATTTGCAATTGAAATATAAAAATTGGGACCATTTATAAAAAATTTATAAGACTTGGACTGAAAATATTGCTAAAATCCTAAATATGTGGTTCTAAAACTGCGATTTAACTTCTGCGTTTCCTCCAAATTTGAAAGGTTCTTGTGCTATGTTGGTAGGTCTGATTTTGTCAGTTTTTTTAAACAGTAGCAACTGTAGGAAATTGCTCGTTCTCGATCTGTAACAGTGTCCATGTCAGAGTCTAAGTTCCACGCTTTTGCAACAGTCTAAACTCTTAAGTCCAAAGCTTGTTAACCACATTATAAAATCTTTTGAGAATGAGTTAGCGACTTCCTGATCATGTTCCATAGCAATTATTCTTTTGACTGTAGAGGTCCATCAGATTGTTCTGCATTCCCTTTGTGCAGCCTATAAAATTAGGGCCTTTCTCATGGAATTGGATGTACTGCTCAGAATTGTGAATCTTGACTTTGGTGCAGGTTTCTTCACCCACTATCATTGTTGAAAGAGCTGGATCTTATGCTTGGATGCACAAAAGCTGGAGAGTTCGTGAAGAGTTTGCTCGTACAGTGACATCGGCTATCGGTCTCTTTGCGTCTACAGAACTACCTCTTCAACGTGCCATTCTACCACCTGTATGTTGACATCGTTATTTGCTAGTTGCAGTTTCCATATCAGGATGAAGTTTGGTAGGGAACAAGATTGGTGGTCATGCATGTTTACCAAAGTAGAATTAGTGGCCTTATATGTTGTCATTTTGGATGTCAGATTTTGCAGATGTTGAATGATCCAAATCCTGGTGTAAGGGAAGCAGCTATTTTGTGTATTCAGGTCAGGAAATTTTTTCATTAATTGTTTCTTTTTTTTTTTTTGGTTACATAAATGGGAAAGCAGGGGCGGCACCCCATGGATTTCAAGCTTTTTCTTGTTTGGGTTTAATGGCTTAAGCGCTAGGTTAAACATTTTTACTGATTTCAAGCTTTTGTTTGAACTCAAGAAAGTGTTTAAGTTCGATCCAGCCCCGGTTAGAAGTTATGTGGCGGTTTTTGATGCTCTGCCTAGAGACCTTTAGATGGAATCCTCAATTTGTGATTCTAATCTGGTCTAAGGTTTTAGCTCATGAAGCTTTGGAACAGGCTGGCAACTTTAGTTGACTTTTCTCATTTACACTTTTGTATTTGCTGTAGCAGTTGTCATATTGAAATGTCTGGTTACAAGAGTCTCTAGTCCTTATGCCCGTGTCAGATAAGTTGGAGTTACTTTATTACTGATATGTCAGCATACGTTCTTTGGAATTCTCCGTATGTATTATTCCCCATCAGATAGTTCTTCTGCTACTGCCAAAATGCTTAAGAATTTCTGACGAATTGATTATCAACACAGTATTGGCATCCAAGAACTGCTTTACCTTCTCGTTGTTTTGAAGGAAAAATTTCCTTGTCTTTCTTTTCCTAGGAGATGTATGCTCAGGCAGGACCTCAGTTCCGTGAAGAGCTGAACCGACATCATCTGCCTACACCAATGGTAACCATGAAGCTACTAGTTATGTTGAATTTTTATGTAACATACTACTCATCAAGAAAAGACAGCTGCATGGATTCTGATACCGATTTAATATATTTTAAGCATATTAAAGAACAGAAGATGGTCTGAAAGGATTCTCCTTTACTCTTTGACATGATAATGACTGCAGCTAAAAGATATTAATGCCAGATTAGAAGGAATTGAGCCGAAGGTTCGCTCTTCAGAGGCTATTTCGAGCAATTACTCATCTAGCGAGACTAAGCCCACAAGCCTTAGTCTGAAAAGAAGCAGCCCCAAGGCCAGAAGCTTGACGCGTGACGTTTCTCTCTTTGGAGGTGAGTATAGATGCTGGACTGTGTTATATATAGTTTATTGTGTATATGCATTTGAAAATCCATTCAAGCTATTCTTATTTAGAACTTTATTATTTTGTTAGTTTATTGCTTCACATCTCTGACTCATTTGCATCTTACAGTGCTTAGTACATTAAATGAGTTACATGTATTCGACATGTCTGAAAATTATGTTTTACGAGCAAGTTGATTGTACAATGAATAGTTCTCTGTTCATGCAACACAAGAAGGTGAAATACTGTCATTTCAATGTACAGTTTGCAACAGGTTCAGAGATGACTAGCGTCACCATGTGCTAAACTTCTTGTCTCTTTTGACTCTGAGCAGCAGATGGTGATACCACAGAGAAACCTGTTGAGGCGATTAAAGTGTATTCAGAAAAGGAGCTTATCAGGGAGTTTGAGAAGATTGCTTCCACCCTTGTCCCTGATAAAGATTGGTCTGTCCGTATTGCAGCCATGCAGAGGGTTGAAGGGCTTGTTGTCGGAGGTTTGTTGAATGCTGATTGCACAATTTAAGGCCTCGTAGCCACTTCTTTCTAAATTATCATGTTAACTGCTACATCTTACATCTTATGGCTTTCCTGTCCTAACGACAGGACGCATTTGAATGCACCAACTAATAGCTTTTGTGCTTGTAAATTATTTATTTGTAAATAGAATTTATGCTCTATGTTGACTGAAAAGGTGCATAATTCCTTTGATGCTCATCATGCAATCTATTATGATTTTTTTGGGATCCGGAAATGAAAATATTTAATAGTTTAGTTACATCATTCAGGTGCAGCTGATTACCCTGGCTTCCATGGGCTTCTTAAGCAGCTGGTTGCTCCTTTGAGCACACAACTATCTGATCGGCGATCAAGCATTGTGAAGCAGGTAAGCCATACTTTGATTGCATATCTCTTGACTCACAAAGTGCAGTCACACTTATATTAAATAAGTGGGACAGACATGCTTTCCTATTCATAATATGTAATTTTTCTTATAACTTTATTCTCAGTGTTTGTGTTGGAGGTGCTAACTCCCCATCCTAATGAAGTCTGCTTAATTGTTTAATTGTTCTGTTTCATGCATGTTTCTATAGTTCACCATTCTATGCTTTTTGGAAATGTATCGTAATGAAAGGGCATGAGTGTAGGTGGTTTATCATATGATTCACAAGGGGAACAAATGTGTGGGTGTATGTTTTATTATCAGAAAGCTTCTTTTTGGGTGGCTGCCTTACTCTTCATATATTGAGCATACCTAAAAAATTTTGTCATTTTATTTTTCTAAAGATGTCAAGTTGGTGTTTTTTCTTATTTCACCTTTTAGGCATGCCATTTGTTAAGCTTCTTATCGAAAGATCTCTTGGGGGACTTTGAGGCATGTGCTGAGATGTTTATTCCGGTGAGAGCTGTTCTCTAGTATAGTTTTTTTGTTAGAGATAGCTATGTTTTTTGCTTCTTACTTTCTGCTCTGTAACTCAGGTCCTTTTCAAGCTTGTTGTGATAACAGTGCTAGTAATTGCAGAATCTGCAGATAACTGCATAAAAACAGTAAATGCCTTATTTTTTCTGCATTACCTTGTTTTACTTCATAGTATGTCTTTGTTTCATTATAAATTTGAATTGCAGATGTTGCGGAACTGCAAAGTTTCCCGTGCACTTCCTCGAATTGTTGACTGTGCAAAGAATGACCGCAGTGCTGTGCTCCGTGCCAGGTATAGTTCTGTATCCCCTAAGTTTTGGGTCTAATTATCCTTGTGCTTTTACAGTAATGCTTTTATTTCCTAAATTAGGTGTTGCGAGTATGCTCTTCTAATCCTTGAATATTGGGCTGATGCACCTGAAATACATCGCTCAGCTGACCTTTACGAAGACCTTATTAGATGTTGCGTTGCTGATGCGATGAGTGAGGTATAGCTCTTGTGTCCATAAAATCTCTCTCTCTCTCTCCTTTTATATATATATATATATATAATTATAGGGATTGTGCATGACTAGCATATTTTGTAGCAAAATTACATTTCGGCCAAATTTTAACCTCATACTCTTAATATAATTTTACTGTTTTCCCCCCTTGGGATGTCCTTGACACATAAAACTCAACAGGTACGATCCACTGCAAGGATGTGTTATAGAATGTTTGCGAAAACATGGCCTGATCGCTCTCGCCGTTTGTTTTTGTCCTTTGATCCTGTCGTTCAAAGGGTACATACTTTCTTTTGCGAACTTTCATTCTGCACCCTTCAAATACTGTCAGAATTATGAACTAAATAGTACTTATCTAGGTAATAAATGATGAGGATGGAGGAGGAGTGCACAGAAGACATGCTTCTCCTTCCATTCGTGAGAGGAGTTCAAACATGTCATTTGCCTCTCAGACATCTGCACCTTCAAATATACCTGGTTATGGGACTTCTGCTATAGTTCCAATGGATAGAAGTGCCAGTTTACCTTCAGGGACATCTCTTGCCTCTGGACTACTAATCTCACAAGCGAAGTCTGTGGGTAAAGGCACAGAACATAGTCTGGAAAATGTGCTACACTCAAGCAAACAGAAGGTCACTGCTATAGAAAGTTTGCTGAAGGGTTTGGATATATCTGCGAAAACCCGATCGTCCAGTTTGGACCTAGGTATTTGTGTTGCATTTACTTCTCTTCTACTTTGGTTTAACTCATAACTATACTCTGCAATCCAAAGCCAATTTTCTATGGTTTGGCAGACTTGTTAATCTGTTGGCAAACTTTGTCAGCAAAATTTCTATGCTAATTATGTGGTAATCTTTGTGTGGGTAGCTATTCATTTTCTTGCCCCTAGTGCAGGAGTTGATGCACCATCATCTCGTGATCCACCATTTCCCCTTGCTGTTCCAGCTTCTAGCAGTCTTGCAAACTCTTTAGTAGATACAATACCTGGTATATCTAAATATAATATTCGCAACGGAGGTTTGATGATGTCTGATATCATCACCCAAATTCAGGCTTCTAAAGATTCGTGTAAATTATCTCGTCATAGCAGTGCAGTTAGTGACCCTCTATCAGTCCATTCTTCTTACTCAGCCAAGAGGGCTTCTGAAAAAGTACAAGAAAGAGGGTCTATTGAAGAAAATGATGGTTTCAGGGAATCGAGGCGGTATATGAATTCCCATGTTGATAGGCAATATTTAGACATGCCCTATAGAGATTCACAGAACCACATACCGAATTTTCAGCGTCCTCTTCTGAGAAAGAATGCAGCAGGACGAATGTCTGTGGGAACGAGAAGGAGCTTTGATGAGAGTCAGCTCTCTTTGCCGGAGGAATCGAGTTATTCAGATAGTCCAGCTTCTCTTAACGATGCTCTGACTGAAGGGCTCAATGCTAGTTCCAATTGGAGTGCCCGGATTGCTGCATTTAATTATATTCATTCTCTGCTACAGCAAGGCCCAAGAGGTACCCAAGAAATCATGCAGAGTTTTGAGAAGGTCATGAAGCTATTTTTCCAGCATCTGGATGACCCCCATCATAAAGTTGCCCAGGCGGCTCTTTCAACTCTTGCAGATCTTATTCCAGCTTGCAGAAAGCCATTTGAAGGTTACATGGAAAGGATTTTACCCCATGTTTTCTCTCGTTTGATAGATCCAAAGGAAGTAGTAAGGCAGTCTTGCTCAACTACCTTGGCTATTGTTGGCAAAACATATGGTACTGATTCCCTTCTACCGGCTTTGCTGCGCTCATTGGATGAACAGCGTTCCCCAAAGGCAAAATTGGCGGTTATTGAGTTTGCTATAGGTTCATTTAACAAGCACGCAACAAATTCTGAGGGTTCTGCCTACTCTGGCATCCTTAAGTTATGGCTCGCAAAACTGACGCCATTGGTCCACGATAAAAATACAAAACTGAAAGAAGCAGCCATAGCATGCATGATAGCTGTATATACTCATTTTGACTCTGTATCAGTATTAAATTTTATCCTTAGCTTATCGGTTGAAGAACAGAGTTCCTTGAGACGAGCCCTCAAGCAGTATACTCCTCGCATTGAAGTAGACTTGATGAACTTTATGCAAAGCAAGAAAGAGAGACGTGGCAAGTCCTCATACGATCTGTCTGATGTGGTTGGGACATCCTTTGACGAGGGGCATATGGGAGCATCAAAGAAGAGCCATTTGTTTGGAAGGTATTCTTCTGCTTCCATCGATAGTGATGGTGGTAGAAAGTGGAATTCTCTTCAAGATGCATCCCATATTACAGGCTCTATTGGTAATTTAACATCTGATGATGCCCAGGAGAACTTGCATCATCATGCGCTTGAGACTAATACAAACCCTGATATTCCTACTTCAAATTACCAAGCTTTGAAATATGCCTCTAATACCACTGCTGACAGTATTCAACCTTGGTCAGTAGATAGCCTTGCAAATATAAAGATCTCTTCAGCTCCACGTTTGGACTTCATAACTCTGACTGGTACCAACCATCTGCTAAAGTCTGTGGACTTTGAAGTTGATAATGGAACTTCGTCCAAGGTGACACTAAATCATCCTAAACTCCCTGATCTGGAAGTGAACTTTGCTGGAGAACCAGCACTGGCACCTAGCATTCCCCAGATTCTTCATTTGGTGAGTTTTTAACCTCCTTTCATTCCTCAAATGATTCTATCAATTATAATTATGCTGCTTGCTCCCCTCATTTTGTATACGGATATCTTCATTGCTGTTCTTATATACGCGTGCCAATTTTTAATCTGGAGGTTTCCCATCTCTGTCCTTTTCTTATTTTCTTTTGTTTTTGTCCATATTCTTGGTAGATTTGTAAAGGGAATGATGAGAGTCTTACAGCAAACAAGCATGATGCACTTCGGCAGTTGCTTGAAGTTTCTTTATCTAATGATCAGTCTGTTTGGAGCAAGGTATGTTGATTGTCCAATTGTAGTATCTCCCTTTACAGCCTTTTATTTCTATTCTCCCAGTCTGTATCGTTCTTTTTAGGCTGCTGCACCTCCAAGTTTTGTTATACTTGGTTCCTTTTCTTTTCCCTCATTTTTGAGGGGCTGGAAGGTATGACTGACACAAGCACGAAGGTCACGAAACTTATTTCCTGACTCCTCTAACCTGTTCATAGTTATCTCGCTTCCTTCATGTCAGCATGTTTGGTAGTTGTCAAATTCCTTTGACTAAATCCTCTTTGATGTCATTTAAATGATCATATTTTCTATTCATTTTAATCCCTTTCAGTTTCTATTCTGCTGCCCTTTCCTTTTCCTTGGATTGTTTTTTCCTTTTTCTTCTTCCTTTTTTTTTGGGGGGGTGGGTGTCGGGCCTCAGCTGGGTTGTTTCTAGATACTGAACAGTATCTCTTCCCCTTTGGTTGTGTATTTATATGTTTTGGCATGGTGGAGTCCTTCATTGGAGGCAGTATTACTTTTCTGGTGATGCTGAAAAATTGTATTTATTTTCCATTTTGGTAGTTACTGTAGCTAGTTAGTTGCATTCCTTTGCTAATATTTGCATGTTTCAGTATTTCAATCAGATATTAACGGCTATACTTGAAGTGCTGGATGATTCTGATTCAACGAGTCGTGAGCTGGCTCTTGCAGTGATTGTTGAAATGTTGAAGAATCAGGTCTGGTCTCATATGTCTAAACTTTAGATTATGTAAACCAAAGATACCTCATCCTCATGAGCTTTTGTTACTTCTTGCAGAAGGATTCGATGGAGGACTCTGTTGAGATTGTGATTGAAAAGCTGCTTCATGTGACAAAGGACAGTGTTCCAAAAGTAACAGTCTTTTCTTGAACTATCTCAGTTTCTCCTCACTGTTTCCTCTGTGTCTTATTGTATCAGCTTTCTGCAGGTGTCTAATGAATCAGAGCATTGCTTGACTATAGTTTTGTCTCAATATGACTCATTTAGATGTTTAAGTGTAAGTACTACTGATGGGCTTTTTATCTAGATACCAGTTGTATTGGACTTTCTCTATTTATTTGTTAATATTAACAAAGGTTTTGATTTCTGATCTTGCCTTGGTATTTTCGTCCATCACTATTGCAGGTTATTGTTCCATTTCTTGTTACTGAAGATGAGAAAACTCTTCTCACAAGCATTAATTGTTTGACAAAGGTAAACTCTTTCAGACTTGTATCTGCTTGTAAGAGCAATGGCCAACTTCCAATTTCCTTCTGAAACGAATAGCAAAGAGCAGTCTTAGAGTTTTGGATTCCTTTTCTTTTTCCATTAGGAAATCTTTCATTTCTTATTTGATTTGGTGATTCTGGATATAACTTGGTAACATAAGGCTGAATTGCCAATCTTTTTAATGGATCTTAACTACTCTATGAGGCCGTGCTGGATAGAAAGTCTCAACTATAGCCTTACGATGCAATTCATAAATGTCTGTCTATCTGCTATGTCATCATCATATCTTCAGAATGACTTGCGCTGCTTGAGCTGATCATTTAGTAGCCATGGTGTAAAAGACTTTTTTTTTTAAAAATTTATCTTGTGTATAAGATAACAGTCTGTCTTAATTTTGTTCTTGTATATAAAAGACTGACAATCTTATACTTCCTGAATGGTAAATTTGGGTTATAGCAATGGATCAGTCTCTCAAGATCTGTTATTATTTTTTCCATGAAAATCTATAGAATCGTGTCCCCATCGTTAACTATTTCCAAATATTGGCTTTTGAGGATTTGTGAGATTCATATGGAACCTAAGCTGTTTGTCAACTCCGGCCTGTTGACGATTGTCATGTTACTTGGTTTCTATATGCAGCTTGTGGGCCGACTGTCCCAAGATGAACTGATGGCTCAACTGCCCTCATTTTTGCCAGCTCTCTTTGATGCATTTGGGAATCAGAGTGCTGATGTTCGCAAGGTGAGCATCATCATTCTTTGTTTACTTATTAAAAATAATAATAATAATAATATTTACCATGTAGTTTGCCATCTATTTGAGTTTTGTTTTTGAAATTAAGTAATTTATTTTCGGCATAATCTCAATACTAAATTGTCAAACTGGAGCTTTAACTATTTTATAAACTTGCATCTAGACTGAAATTGCTACTGATTTGCAAGCATAAAAAAACAAATTCCGCGGTAGTTCATTAGTTCTGATTATACACGGAATAACCATGGAATGCTGCTGGCATCGTCAAAACTTACCGTTTCTTCCTCTTTCTTTTTGGTTTAATATTCTAACTCCCCCTTGCATCTGAATTGATCCCCATTTGCCATGTGATTGCAGACTGTTGTTTTCTGTCTAGTTGACATTTATATCATGCTGGGGAAAGCATTTTTGCCATACCTGGAGGGTCTTAACAGCACACAAGTACGGTTGGTGACAATTTACGCAAACCGAATATCGCAGGCTAGGACTGGTACCCCAATTGATGCTACCCAATGATGGGTGTTTTTAGTTTGGATGCGTCGTATTGCAGGATTGTTAGTTTTGATCTTTCAATTTTGTGCATTTTTGTATATTGTGTGGAATCTCCTAGGAAAGGATTGTGCTGGTCTTGCAATTCTTTCTGTAAGGTTCATTCTATTTTTTTGATCCATTTGGTCAGAGAACTCGAGATAATTGTAGTTGAGTGTGGATAATGAAAAAACTTTTCCCCCCTCATTTTCTTGTTATTTATAATATTATTGAACTTTCAAATCTTAATAATTACAGTATTATTAAATTGAAGGAATTGAACCAATGATTAGTGCATTTAGAAGATGGATTTAGCGTGTGTGGGTAGATTTGTTTCACTTTCTCATGCAGATGAATTTGTGGCCTGTTATTAGTTAAAAAGATACATATAAGCTGCAAAATTAATGGCGCCAATCAAGGTGCATAGTGGGTCGGATCAGCCCAGGATTGGTACGGACCAGTTTGAAAAAGCCTGTTCTAGGACTAGTTCACTACTGTTTATGGCCAATTTTGGGGCGGTCCTGAGTTTTTGAGTGGATCCCAATTGAGCCCATTTTTAAATTCAGATTCAACCCATGAATCAGCTTGATTAAGGCCCGGACTAGGCTAAGACTAGACCCACATCAAGCCTGAATTTCTTTTAGTTTTTTTTAATGATATTGAGGTTTCTTATGAATAATTACTTAAATTTATAATTGTCTTATTAGATAATAAATAATGAAATAAACCATATGAAAATATATATATAAAAGAATAGTATATAATAAATTTAAAACGAAAATGCCCAACAGGCCTGGTCCAAGCCCGATTTTAGAACCAGATGGTCTTGGGCCACTGGATTGGGTTGATCTTAGATATTGATTCGTGGGATCGGTCCAGGACTGACCCGGTTCCAAACAGGCTTGGGGCGAACTAACCCCTTTTTTTATTGGTTCAATGCAATTTTGGATTGGACTCAACTCGGTTCATTGTGCATCTTGAGGCACCAAAGACTTCATCGGGTCACATTCTTGAGCACTATAGTTGCTAATTTATACTAATATATAAAGAAAATGTGTTTCTCACTCACAAACGGCGGTTTATGACACCGCGACATCATTTTTTTTAGTTTTGCCGATAATACCCATAAAGTTAGTTTTTTTTTCTTTTTTCTTTTCTTTTTTTCTTTTTAATGTAATGTGTTGATTTATATATATATATATATTATTCAATAACTTTAAAACGTGTAATATTATTTTATATGCACGCAGGAACAACGTGCTACGAGGGTTAATAATTTAGAATATTTACCCACACTGAAAATTAGAATACACCAAATATTCTTTGCCACTTGGGAACAGTTTCAATGAATTATAAATATCTTGTGTTATCTAATTGAGTTGTACGTTGTCTGTTGTTAGCATTATATTTAATTTAATCTTATCCTAATAAACTTTGATGAATAATGCACACATAAAATTTGATATGAAGTAAACTTGTGATCTTGATATCACGAATAATTAATTCTATACTCGAGTCAATTGATAATAAATTTTATCGCTCTTTTTCACAACGTTAAGTGCTTAGTATTTTTGAATTTTAAGTTCTTTGAAGTTACAAGATATTTAAAATATTTTTTTTCATTTTTCTAGAAACAATCAAGAGAGATTCATATAAACGAACAATTTTCAAAATTGATCAATTTAAATGGACCTACATAGGTATAGAGGTCAACATTAAAAAAAAAAAATAGAGCATAATAGGTCAAATGTAACATGAATTTAAAAATATTTTATATAAATATAAAAGTTTGTAGGTGCTAGGTTTTAGACAAATACAAAAATTAAGAGAAATTTTAAGAAAGTCATGCATATAAAAATAGAAGTTTTTATAATATTTCAAAATATTCTTGAGAGTGTTAATAGGGTATGAGTTCATTATTAATGAGGGAAAATTGCAATTTACTCCCATGTGATATTGCAAATGAGCAATTTACTCCATGTAAAAAATAAAATAACAATTTACCTCCTTATGCTATTTAAAATGAAGCAATTTACCTCCATGTATTTTTTAAAATAAAGCAATTTACCTCCTTAGACAGAGAGGTAAATTGCTTCATTTTAAAAAACTTAGGGAGGTAAATCGCTATTTTCTTTTCACAGGGAGATAATTTGCTCATTTGCAATATTACAAGGTGGTAAATTGGATTAAACCCTTATTAATGATAATAAAGTTCCAGAGTAAACAATTTAATTAATTTTTTTCTCATTGAAATCTTTTATCTATTTCTTTTTCTTCAAATCTAATACAAAAATATTAAGGGATAATTACATTTACACCCCCTAACATATAGTATGTTTATAAAAATCATCATTGTCTTTTGAATAATTACACATATACCCACTAGAATGTAAGCATTATTTATACAAATCATCCCTAATTTTTTAGAAAATTACACTTACACCCCTCAAAAGTATTGACATTGTTACACAAACTACCCCTATTTTTTTGGCTATCAAGAGTGATTTATATAATTGTGCAAAAAGTAGGGATAGTTATATAAATAAACTATAAGTCAAGGGGTATAGATGTAATGATCCCTAAATATTAATAATTCGAGTTAAGAAACAATATTATAAAACAAGTGTAAGGCCAAACAAACATATATTTATGTAATATGTTAACAAAATGTCTAAGGAAGAGAAAGAACAAAAAATTGCAATAATTAAGTTCATCAGAAAATTCATGGGTTTAATGCAATTTATTCTCTTGTGATATTGCAAACGAGGTAAATTATTTTATTTTGAAAAATATGAGGTATAATATATTAAAAAAATAAGAAAGTAAATTACTATTTACTTTTTTACACGGGATAATTTGCTCATTTACAATATTACTTATTTGTATAAAAATTCAGTTCCAATAATTTTTTTTTTTGAGGGGGAGTTCCAATAAATTTCACCACCTAAAATTCCGGATTTTCGTTCCAAACCCTCTAAAACCATAAACCCTGATGCTTCTCTGCCCCAGTTTCCTTGAGGAAATTCTTGCTCATTTCTTGAGCAAAAATCCAATTTAATTTAGTTTTCTCCACCACACTTTCAAAGCAAGTCAGTGCATCTTCATCATGTATCGCTTTGCTACTGCTCTCGCTTCAAAAGCTAGGTACTTTTTATACTGATCCTCACATTTTAATCAGTTTTTCATGTATGTTTCGTATATAATTTGTTGATAGTTTCTACAATTCCGTAGGATTGTCAAGAACAGCAGCCATCTGGTAATGTAATCTCAATGTTAATATGCCTTTTGGATCCTTCGCATTAAGGATTGCGACTGTTGTCTTATTCTGAAGTTGTAATCTATACAGGTTAGTTGTAGTAGGTTATCATGGAGCAGAAATTATGCAGCAAAGGACATTAAGTCTGGGGTGGAGGCCAGGGCCGTGATGCTTAGAGGCGTCGAAGAGCTTGCTGATGCCGTCAAAGTCACAATGGGGCCTAAAGTAAGGAATCCTTTATATCGTGTTAATTGATTGAATGTAAAATGGATGCTGCATTGAAGAAGTTACTTTGATGACTTGATGACTTACTTCTGTACTTAGTGCTGTTTTTGGGTCTTTGATCATGTGTATGTAAATGTGTGTGGTTCTAATGGTGCTTAAGATGATGGGGTTTAATTTTATGTCAGTGTTGAGATTGGGTCTTAAAAGTGAATTTGGATGTTTTCTTGCATTTTGACTACTAGTCTTTTAGTGTAAAGATACAAGCTTAGGCATTTTTGACTGAATTGTTTATCTTGGTCTGTTGATTAGTCTGTTAAAGCTTATGGTGTAGTTTGAATATCCTGCTGAATGGTAGTCTACTTTTTTCAATTCTAGGAAAATGACATTTGGGTTTTGTTCTTATTGTGTTTGTATATGTGTTTGCTTAATAAAATTTCGTTGATAAAGGGTCGCAATGTTGTGCTGGAACAAAGCTATGGTGCTCCAAAAGTGACCAAGGATGGCGTTACTGTGGCAAAAAGCATTGAGTTCAAAGATAAATTCATGAATGTTGGTGCTAGCCTTGTGAAGCAGGTTGCAAATGCCACTAATGATGTTGCAGGGGATGGTATATCTTTGCTCGTTGGTTTTTCTCTTTATCATTTATGGTACCTCAGAAAGTCTAAAGTATCAGGACCTAAGTAAGATATTTTTGCTTCTTCATTTGGGGATCCAACAATAGGTGACATGTATTTCAATTTTTGTTGGGTGCTCTTTTACTTGATCCGCCTATTTTTTAAGTTTTAGTTCTTTACACTGTCTCTGGTTGTTGCACAAAATGACAACTTGATCCTTATAATATCTTTTCAGGTACCACTTGTGCAACTGTCCTCACACGTGCAATATATACTGAAGGATGCAAATCAGTTGCAGCTGGAGTGAATGCGATGGACTTGAGACGTGGGATCACAATGGCAGTTGATGCGGTGGTAACATACTTGAAGAGCACAGCGCGAATGATTAGCACATCTGAAGAGATAGCACAGGTCAGTTTCCGGCTTCAGCAATTAGTAAATTAAGCTGGTGAGGATTATCAGCCTAGTTTCCAGAGAATACCGAGTTTGACACTTGCACTGAAGGATGCGCTCCTACTTTTGTTATGAGTAGGTTGGTACAATATCGGCAAATGGAGAAACAGAGATTGGCGAGCTTATAGCGAAGGCCATGGAAAGAGTTGGGAAAGAGGGAGTTATTACCATTGCAGTGAGTAACATATTTGGTTGGTGCATATTTTTCTTATCTCAATAACTAAAAGGAAAAACTCTTTTTATCGAATAAAAAATATATCTTCTGCTATCTGTTTCAGGATGGGAAGACACTGGATAATGAACTGGAAGTGGTTGAAGGAATGAAGCTCGATAGAGGCTACATATCTCCGTACTTCATCACCAACCAGAAGAACCAAAAATGTGTAAGTTATTCCAATTTTTGGGACTAGAGATGTATTTTTACTCGGTTGATCACATTTATTCAAAGGAGTGAAGCTCATTAGTGGGCATTGAATAAATATTCAACGCGTGAAATTCATCTTATCGATGGATAATCCTTCTCTTGTTTCTACAACAGGAATTGGAGGATTGCCTAATTTTAATCCATGAGAAGAAAATTGAAAACTTAAATGCCATGGTGAAAGTGCTAGAGTTATCCTTGAAGGTAAGACAGTCTAGTGTAATTGAGATCTGCTTCCATTCATGTTGTAACATGAAATAGTTATTGTCTTTCTACATTTTCAGAGGCAACAGCCTTTGTTGATTGTTGCTGAAGACGTGGAGAGTGAAGCATTGGCTACTCTCGTACTGAACAAGCTTCGAGTTGGATTGAAGGTGTGCATATGTACATCTGCATTTTCACATTAGTGCATGTATTTCTTAACTCAATTATGGCAAGTTCCTCAGACATGCATCTTTATTAAAACGAAACTTCTAACTTTCGCGTGAATTCATAGGTTTGTGCAGTTAAAGCTCCTGGATTTGGAGAGAACAGAAAGGCATATTTACAGGACTTAGCAATCTTAACAGGAGGCGAGGTAATTGGCCTGTTTATCATTTGTTAGTGCTCTCTGTTCCTCTCCCCATCAGCATGTGGATACACTGCAAATCTCATACGGATCCATGCTTGCATGCAAAACCACATGCCTAGATGGACTATGACGAGGAGGCTGCAACTACTTATGTCCTTATACTTATTTAAGTTTAGGTCATCACCAGTGAGCTAGGATTGAACCTTGACGACTTGAGGATTGAGATGCTTGGCTCATGCAAAAAGGTGAGATACAGCAATTGCTTGTATATGCCAGTTCTTACTTACATCTGCTACTACTAAGTAAATGGTTGAAATATCTAAGTTGCCGATTGCTATTGCCTTTCTGTGACTTTTGCACTGAACCCTCAGGTTACAGTATCAAAGGATGACACTGTTATTCTTGATGGGGCTGGTGACAAGAAGGCTATTGAAGAAAGATGTGACCAGGTTGATGCTAATAATTTTTTCGGGCCTTGTGTTTGATAACATCTCTAGTGGGTTTCCCCCCTTATCAAAACCTTTACGTCATGAATTCTGGTCTAACAGTTACGGTCAGGAATTGAGTTGAGCACTTCTGAATACGACAAGGAGAAGCTTCAGGAGAGACTAGCTAAGCTTTCTGGTGGTGTTGCTGTCTTGAAGGTAAGACTTGTGACTTTCCTGTCGAGTATCAGAAGTTCATTAATACAGTTGATTCCTTAATATAACCTGCGACTTTGCCTGCCTATTAGATCGGTGGAGCCAGTGAAGCTGAGGTTGGTGAGAAGAAGGATAGAGTTACTGATGCTCTGAATGCGACAAAAGCAGCTGTTGAGGAAGGCATTGTACCTGGTAATTTAAGCTTCTTTCCATATTTTATTGTTGGGACGTGGATGCTGGCCTGGATTGGTTGTTCATAAGGAAATATGCTGCCAATACCGAAAAATTCTCTCAATCACTTCTGCCCAAACTGAGTATGCAAGTTCAAATTTCTTGTTTACATTTACGCTTGTGGCAGGTGGTGGCGTTGCTCTCCTTTATGCTTCCAAGGAGCTGGAGAAGTTGCAAACATCCAACTTTGATCAGAAAGTTGGTGTTCAGATTATCCAGAATGCTCTCAAGGTCCACACTGTTACTTATCCTGTTTGAGCCAGCAATCTCTGGAAATAAATTCTATGTGCTCTTGGATAATATTCCTCTGCATTATTTGCATGTTCATTATTGCAGGCTCCAGTATACACAATAGCATCAAATGCTGGAGTCGAGGGGTCGGTTGTGCTTGGCAAGCTACTGGAGCAGGACAATCCAGACCTAGGATACGATATAGCTAAAGGTATGCCCTTTGCACTCCTCAGAGTCCTCAACTTCTTGAGAATGATCAGAAATCGTCTCATGCTCTTTATTGCGTGATATTCATTGAATGTCTGACCAGGTGAATACGTCAACATGGTTAAAGCTGGAATAATTGATCCGTTGAAGGTTATTAGAACAGCATTGGTAGATGCTGCAAGGTAATCACCAGTAGCATTCTCAAGACTTCCTTTATTTGTATCGGGCTAATCTCCATGTAATGTTGCTGCAGCGTATCATCCTTGTTAACCACCACGGAGGCTGTCATTGTTGATCTTCCCACGAACGAGAAAGAAACGCCTCCAGCAGGTCCAGGTATGGGCGGTATGAGTTTTTGAAGAAGATGAATTATTTTTTCAAACACGAAATTCGTTTATGATATTCTTGAGGGGTTTATCTCCGGAAATATTGACGTGTTCTTGCAAAATTTATCACAAGAGGTGTACTTGCAAAATTTTACCTCTGAATAGAGAGTTTATTTGTAATTACAATTACAACTCCAAGAGTGTATTTATAATTTTGCAAAGAAAAAAATACACAATTAGACCTAATTTCGAGGGGTGTCTGACGAACTAAAGCAATGGAAGTTAGAATAAGGTCCTAGTGGGGCTGGGGCCACAAGGAAACCACTAAAGTTCTAATACCCAACATTTCATGCACTAGACTGTGTCTGATATATTTCAAACATTGCATGTGTATTTTATGCATTCGCCCTAACAAATTATATCTTATGATTGGATATTAAAGTAATGTTACTTACCCCCAAAATTAGATAATTCACACTTAGCCGAAATCTCAACTCATTGTCTCATGTTAATTCAAGTATTCCGTACTTCTTGATGGTGAGTTTAGTAAATGGATCCTATGATATGTCCTTTTTTTAAAAACCTCAACCATGTAATTCGAATTACAAATTTCAAGTTGATTTTGATGTTGAAGGTGGCACACAATCTCACATCGAATAGAGACGAGGGATTTTTTTTTTCTTTTTTGAAATGTTAATTATATAATAATTAGACTAACATTTCGATAAATTGAAATGTACCTCAATTCTATCAATATATTAATACGATTAAGAACAATGAATAAATTATAATAATTCATATAAAGTGAGATTCGAACCTGTGGTCTTAAATTTGTTCACGAGACATCAGCTTTAAACACTATACTAAGACATTATTGTTGAGATAAGAGGGTGGATTGACATATAAATCTTGAAATTCTGTCTCAGTCAACACTACAATATTTCAAACATTCTTGTTTGATTTAAAAAAAAATTAAAAAAAAAACGATGTGTTATATATTTATGTCGTATTAAATGTATGTTGGTGTGTTGGTGTACTTGCATTATTGTAGACATAAATAAATGAATTATTGTGAGCCATCATTGTGAAATAATAGTGTGGTCTCCCTTTGAGTATTTAGCCTGGAAAATTGGGAATCATGCTCAATTATGGATGGTGGCGTTTTTTTTTTCTTGATGACACTCAGTCCCACTGTCGTTTTTGAGACAAATGATAAACGTAGATATCTCTGAAGCATTGTCGTGCACTGCACATTTCCCCCACGTTCATGTCCCCAATGCAAAAACGCATAGCTAAAACCATCTTCTCCACAAATGACTACGGATATCCCCGAATAATTATTTGGGATAATTAATTTTACATTCCTGATCTATGATATATTTACGCAAATTATTCTAGCATTTTCAAAATTACACAAGCAACGTTGACATGCTTTACATAAATCATTCTTGTTTTAAAAATTACACATATACCATTAGAAACATCAATATAATTATACAAACTACTTTATTTTTTGACTGCTAGGTGTAGTTTATGTAATAATGTAAAAGATGGGTAATTTATATAAACATTTAAATGTGGTAATTCTTAATTATTTTGTATGTTTTTTATTTAAAAAAATAATATCCGTCTTATTTCTTCTCTCTAATTATCTATAGTTTGTATCTCGTCTATTTATATAATTTTTTTCACTTATTATAACCTAATAAATACACTAAAACATACTTAATTCATATTAAAAAAAGGAACAAACATTTTTAATAATATGTGAATATTTAAGGTGTGCCATAGTAGTATAGGTAAGTGACACATGTTGAGGGTACATACATTTTTCAGAAAATAATTTTAGTTATAAATAAAATACTGATAAAGAAACTTGTGTCACCATCACTAAAATTCTACTTTCAGGTGTTTAATTAATAACACACTCCTCCCATTAATCCAAGTAATTAACTTATTAATAAAGACCGTTTATACCGTTAATTGTCCTTCTCAACAAATAAATATAAGCAATTAGGGAGAGGGACAGACATAATTAAGAATGCAATGGTAGCGCAACGACAGTGTTTGTAATAATTTAAAAAATGTAGTTCAAAAGTTGTTGTTATTAGATTAATATATATATAAATATATATACCCATTAATCCAAGAGATACACTTTATTATTATTAATTAAGAGCAAAAAGGAATCTGTATTCGGATAAGGTGGATTAGATAAAGTGTTAAATCATAGGATTAGGCACTCAATTAATTAAATGCGGCTAAGATTCATCGCATATTGTCAGACTAGACTGAAGATCTAAGGGTTAAACTAAAGCGTAAATTACAACCACCTCTCCTAAAGTTTGACATAATTATAAATATCCTCTCGTAATATAAAAAATTATAAATACCTCCTGAGTTTTGTAATTTTTAACGAAAGGTCTGAAATTGACCATTTTGCTCTTGAATTTTTTTATTAAAATTGTAGAAAAATTAACCGAGTCAAATGGTATTATTGCTCATTTGTGTAAAAAACCCCTCCATGCACATTGTAGTCCAAAATTCTTTTTAAAAATTAAATAAAAAATAATTCAGTGCATAAGAGCATTTTGATAAATTCACCCATAAAATAGAGGGAAATGAGCTATTTGTTAGACAGTTACAAACTTCAGGGGTATTTGTAATTTTTCAAACAAGAAGAGAGTATTTATAATTATGTCAAACCTCAGGAGAGATAGCTGTAATTTACTCTAAAATAAATGCTTAAGCTTGAATATTATATATATGTCTATATGTTTTAAAATAAAATTTTGTTATTAATAAAAGTAATTTGTTTTAACACCCCCAGAAAAAGAGAAGATAGATACCACTTCACTTGACAGAAAAAACCAAAGTGTTTGTTTTATTTATTTAAATTTAAGGGAAAAGTGTTCTCGGGAATTCAAGAGTCAACGCATACACGTATGTAGATTGAAGCATAATAACCAATTATTGATATTAATAAAATAAATAAATAAAAAAGCAAAGAAACAAATATTTGATGTGAGCAACTAGTTATTCACAAATAGAGATTTGTTTGGAGTGAATGATTAAGGCATGTTCACTCTAATTAACCTGCCCCTACCCTACTTTACTACCATCCTATGACTTCCACTTTTTAGTAATGATGATATGAGACTACTTATCATAAAATTGGACATTGGCGTGGGATAATATAAAAGGCCATGCTCTTCAACTTTACTTTTACAAGGGGAGTTGGACGTACATATTTAAGTTTGAATTCAAGATATATCTTTTATTGAAAAGAGTTAAAGTCAACTCAATTAAATAACTGATGATATTCATTGGATATTATCGAAATGAATTTATGAGTAACTGAACACACAAGGGAGAGGCTTTTTTGATTTGCGAATGAAATTTATGTTATTTGGCAAAGATTTTTGGAGGAGTTTTTCCGAAATTACCCAACAATCCAGTACTCCTATAAACACACTCTATTCCTTAAATAGAACAAGGGTCAGCGTGTACGTTGCCCAATCTTACATGTCATTTTTATATGATTGAAATGAGTGAATTGTTAGTCTAACAGATAAAAGTCTTGAAGTACCATGTTAATATCCACTCTTAGAACTTCGTTAACTTGAGTATCAAAGAATTATAGTTAAGATCACAATCACAAACACAAACGGTTAATTATGCGTGCAAGTTCAAACCGACCCTATTGATGACGAACTCGTGGGAAACCCTATTCAAACTCTAATCACACACAAACACACGTATATATGTATAATATCAAATTGTTACACATACATAAAAACATCATGTATACGTTTCCCAAACAGAACCAAACCAAAAAGGCATCCCTGGGAAATATATCACAATAATCCCATCCTCCCAGCCCACTTCTTCCAATTTTTCCAAGAAAAAGAAAAAAAGAAATCGAAACACTGCAGTAAGAACATAAAATAGGGAATTGAATAGACCTGGTAGTGGCATCTCATGTCAGGGGAAAAAGGCCAAAGATTAGCTAAAGACAAGTGGGGAACATTGTGGTGAAATGGTGGGTCGGGAAATGTGTCAGTGACACAAAAAACACTGTATCCGATGCATTTCTATACCATCATCACCCCTCTCCCACAATTATCTTAAGTGTTTATTACAGTATCACAATCCCAGCTGTGAGACTGAGACACACCTTATCCTCCAGAGTTATTGAGAAAAAACCAAAAGAAAGCAGACGTACCAAGAGAGAGGAGAAGATAGATTAGTAAATGTAAGCCTGAACTCCGTTCACATTCAGAAGAAAACAAGAAACAAAAGGGTTTGTAGTTATACGTACCGGTGTCAACGTCGGCGTATTCTCTTTTTCTACTCTGTTCCAGAACCAACGATGATCAACTCTGTAATAGGGCGGTGAATCTATACGTATATGTAGGTCTGGTCATTGAATTTTGACCCGTTTAATCAAGTGAAGAGAGGATCCATGAATCACTACGTGCCGGATTATCATGAGATGGAGGAGGACTATCTGTTTCCTGCTTCTGTATTCTCCAGACGGAAGAAGCCTACTGTGTAAGCTTTTGATTTTGGCGAACTGTTTTTAATTTCAATACTGGTGTGTATTGGCGAATTATGTAAGGTGAGGTTTTGTGTTTTCGATTATAGAGGTGAAGAAGAGATCATGGAGCTGCAATGGCAGGATGGCCAAGTTGTGGTCCAAAGATCGTCGAAGAAGACTCCGGTTGTTGGCGGTAGTGGAAGCGGCGATGCCGTTATTCCATCGGAGCCAGTGGTGGCGAGAGAGACCCGGTCGGGCCGCACCGAAGAACAGCAGCAGCAGCAGCAACATGTGTTTATGCAGGAGGATGAGATGGTATCTTGGCTTCAATACCCACTCGATGAATCCTCCTTCGAACATGATTTGTACACTGATCTATTCTCCGCCCCTCCTCCCCCAACTCCGATCGCCACCATTGCTCCGCCTCGCGTCGTGTCTGAGATCCGGCCTCCGCCGGCGCCATCTCGCCCGGCTATTCCACCGCCCGCTCAGAAGCCTGAAAGTTCTACTCGCGTACAGAATTTCGCGCATTTCTCGAGGCTGCTGAGGAACGACCCGATACCTAAACCGTCGGTGACCACGGCCAGAGAATCGGCGGTGGTGGAGTCGAGTGAATCTCCATCGGTGGCGCCAGGGTCAGGGATTTCTCACACGATGGAGGATAGAAGGAAGCAGGTGAATAGAGAGAGTGTCACTGCAGCAGCGGGCGGGGAATCGGGTGGCGTTACTTGTGAGGTCACGGTGACGTCATCACCGGGCGGCTCAGGAGCGAGTTTCTCCGCCAGTGCCGACCCGCATCCCCATCAGAGGCCGGAGCCTCCGGCGGCGGAGGACCGGAAGCGGAAAGCCAGAGAAGCCGACGACGACGAGGGTCAGAGTGAGGTGAGCAACGAACTGACGAAGCTATTTGCTGCTTTTCTTTTCTTTTCAAATTAAATTTAATTCTCAAAAGAAATTTTATTACATTTATTAAAAAGAAAAAAAGAAAAAGAATCCAGGATTGTTTTTTACTGTGCGTAAGGATCAGGTCTAACGTGTGCCTATGGGGGTATTGTCCTGTAGCATGCGCACCCACCCCCCTTAACGGACTCACAATCACATATATAGGGGATGCATGTTAGCATTCGGATGTCACTGTGCTGTCCGTACGTAAAAAACTGCATGTCACGACTTTTCCACGGGCATCTTATTAGGTCACTTGTTGAATCGTAAAAATATCAAACAGTATGAATCATATTTTTCCGAATGAATCATCCCACGATACGCAACTTATATAGTAGGATTCGAACTCACAGTTTTTGACATGTAGCCCGTTAACGTGAGTCGTTTCGGTTATTTGTTGTTTCAGGACATTGAGTTCGAATCCGGTGAAGCTAAGAAGCAAGGCCGTGGTGTTTCAACGTCGTCGACAATGAAGAGGTCTCGAGCTGCAGAAGTACACAATCTATCAGAGAGGGTCTGTAGACTACGCTTTACTTCTACTTCATGTTTATGGGTTCATTATGTTTAATGGTGCAGCAAATTATGCAGAGGCGTAGAGACAGGATTAATGAAAAGATGAAGGCACTGCAAGAACTCATACCTCGTTGCAACAAGGTTTGATAGTCTGTATCTTACCTTACTCTAATTGTCTGTCTGCTACTGAACCTTAGCTTTTGTACTAAGTTTGTGTCTCGCCTTCTGGAAATTCAGTCAGACAAGGCTTCAATGTTGGACGAGGCAATCGAGTACTTGAAATCGCTGCAACTGCAAGTGCAGGTAGATTAACCCCCCACCTTTGTCCATTATGTAATGCTGAGTATTCTTTCTTCACTATTGCAACTGTTTCTGCAGATGATGTCCATGGGATACGGCACGGTCCCTATGATGTACCCTGGCATGCAGCAGTACATTCCGGCAATGGGAATGGGCATGGGCATGGGAATGGGTATGAACCGCCCAATGGTGCCGTATCCATCTATGCTACCAGGTTCGGTGATGCCAAACCCAGCTGTGGCAGCACATATGGGTCCTCAATTTCCCATGCCAGCGTTCCATCTGCAGCATGATCCTTCCAGGATTCAGGCGTCTAACCAGAGTGATCCTACGTTAAATTCACTTGTTGCCCACAACCCAAACCAGCCACGGATGCCAAACTTTGTCGATCCATATCAACAGTTTCTTGGTTTCCACCAGGCATTGCCTTTACCACAGGCAAGTTCAATTCCTGTACATCAAATTACTACATCGGCCTTCGTCATATCATTATTTCAGTTGATGAGTTCTGTGGATTCATTTTGCAGAATCAAGCAGTGGCACAGCATAATGCTGGCAAGCCCAGTAGCAGTGAAGGAGTTGGCAACCCTGAGAATAAGCAATCGGGTATGAAATGAATGAAATATACTGGCTTTCAGCTAGTAGTATAGGATCATATGTCGAATTTACAAATTCTTGAATATTTTTCGTTGTTTAAGTTGGGTTTGTGAGTGTAAATTAGGAACTATTAAGGAGTTAGGGACCAGGATTTTATATGTAACAGATGATTGTGCAATTGCAGGTTAATTATCGAGGAATGTCGCTTATGGAGGTTTTTGCCAACTCTAACTATATGAGAATAGCCAAGTAGAGTCCAGGTCTGCTGGCTACTGCTATTTGCATGTGCTATCGTGTAATTATAATCATAATATCAGTTTACCTTGGATTGGTCGAACAGCATCTCGCAATGTCAAACTTTCGTAATATACCACGGGGATTCACTGTTGGACCTGAGTGTCGGCATGGAGGGCAGAAATACATCTGGAGAGTTGAGTAATCCCTTTAACTGAATCGATTGGCAGGAAGATCAGGGCTTCTGCCAAGGACAACAAGTGATTCAGTTAATCTTAATGGGTCGATTGGCAGAACGGAATTTCACAATAGCAATGCACCGCAAGGCTAATGCAGAGAGCTTACATCAGCTCTGTTTTTGTATGTTTGGAACACACCTTTCATCTGTACGTCTCACCCAGAGACTACAAGAATTTATCAAAAGAAATATAGCAGGAATTGGAGTTAAGGAAACAGAAGACAGACAAGAAACTGCATCAAGATTTTTCACCTTGTTAAGCCAAAAGAGAATGATGAAGAAAAGGGAGTTAGAACAACAAAGAGTGTAAAGGCCGTCAAGAATGGTTTTGACATTTTATCCATGATTCTAACCACATTGCAACGTAAAATTGGGCATAGAAATTTCTTGATTACTCATCAGTTGATGTACAAAACTCTTAATTTTTGATGAACAAAAGAGTTGCTTTACAGTATATCTCTAACAAAGACGACATAGCAAAATCTGGCTCTGGTCTGAATACCCAAGCTTCAGGAACCAATGGTTGTCAAAATCTGCAAAAGGAAATGTTATTGTACCCATCCGTGTTAATCTTTGCTGGCAGAACTAGTAACTAATATCATAAGCATATTCAATTTGAAAATATACGTTAGCAGGGAGTAGTACCTTTTCAGTAAATAAACGGAAAGATTCCTCCTCCATGGCTTTATCAAGCTCCTACCAAAGTAGAAAGATACATTCAATATTAGTAATTCTGCAAGCAGGTGTACATGCATGGTTTCTGAAGACAAATTCTGCAGCGATAAGATCATACTGAAACCAGAGAAGACATATAAGTGATTGAAGCAGCAGTAGTCAGACTTACATTCTCAGGATCTGCAGAGCAATCAATGTTGTATATAACTTTCTGAAGCTTTTCGTTCTTTACTAAATCACGGATATCATTGGATGAAGCTGCAGAGAATCAGAACCATAGAGGAAGAAATAAGTTTATGGGACCGTTTAGTAATGTACAAGAATGATAATGTGAAAAAACATGGTAATTATCCAGACAATTAAGAAGAGATTGTCTAAACTCAAAAATGTCTCCGCCAGAACAGGCAAGGCATATAGAGTAAATGACTTGAGTAATGGTGACTGACACTCTCGGAGAAATACTGCTGGACGCAGAACTTTAACATAAAATGATGGCATGTGGCATGCATGTTCTAGAAAAACATACAAGTCCCTGTTTACGGAATCCTATTATTCAAATCTCCATCGTTTAAAATGTGCCTTCTGGAGTTGGTGACACGATTATCATATTAAATTATAGGTCATCAAAGTTCCTTCCCCCCTGCCTGCATGCATCTAGGACTCTGCTTTCCTAATCATCACTATCCTCTCGCAGCTCAACCAGGCAAGTTTTTCAAACACCACAATCTTCTGTCTCTCCATATCAAAATCATGTCAAACTAAGCTTCACCCAATTACACACCATTCACATTAGTTCAATTGGACATATCAATTAATGATACTTAAATTTAAACTTTTATGTCTGAAGTGCACACAGATTTCCAACGGCACCAACCAGCATGACTTGCATACAAGCACATGCTAGAACTACAAATAAACTCTTCACATATACCACCAAACATAGAGATGCATACATGTCAAAATAAATTATATGCTAGAATCCAGTAAGGCTGATGATCATGGGAAATTGTAATATTTGTAACAGCAATTACTAAGAACCATACCTAAAGACTGCAGTTGCGACTCTTGCAACACCTCACTTTGTTCATCAACATAACATGCTTTGTCATAATTTGTTGCTGCACTAGTATCTGATACAATAACAAACTGTTAAATGGTGACGTAAAATAGTTCACTAATTAGTCAAATTGCATGCCAGAAGCATTCCCTCAAAGTTGTGTTCCTCTTCATTGGGTACTTTCTTTCTTCTTTTTTTTTTTTTTGGGGAGGGGGGGGGGGGGGGGGGAGGGGGAGGATGGGATGGAAAGAGAGAGACTTTGACCCAGATGGCTGGTTACTGTAAAACCGGAATCAAACAGTTAAGGGGAGGGTTAGGGGGAAGAGAACACAGAACAACTGCCAACATCAGCTTAAGTAAGGATCATTTGCCAAATTTCACAGTTCTGGCATTATGGGACCACAGGAAATTGCATTTAGAGACCTTAATATGTATGTGACAGGATTGCATGTGTGCAAAGGAGGAAATGAGACAATCAATGATCAACATAAATATTCAATTCTCATGAATCCTTTTTGTGCCTTCAATAACAATGCCAGCGTGAGGCAATGAAGAAGATGCAGATTCAATCTTTTCAGTTACTTATTTCGTGCTTGTTCGTACTGCAGAAAAGATCAAATGCAAACTTGATGTACAACATGAAAAAACCGTAAGTTGCTGAACCTCTAAGGCCACTCAATTTCTGCCTAACACGTATGAACTTGAAATACCCACCAAACAGAAAGAAAAATTAATGATGATAGAAAATACTGAAAGCAAAGCAGTTAAAAGAGGTCCACTGATAATCATCACCGCAACAACTGACATTGAAGAATACAATGAGAAAAAAGCTTTTACTTACAAACTTTTTCTTCCTTAAGAGGTTCCGGCTTTGCGCAAGGAATTTCTGCAGGAACATCGCAACAAAAACTCCAGCTCAGTAACAGGTTTAAACCCTGCAAAAGGTACCAAAACCTCGAGAAATGACCTAATCAGCGTACCTTTGTGCTTCTTGAAACACGCCAACGAACAACTTCGAACCGTTACCAGAATTCCATACAATTACATCAGTACTTAATTAACTAATTGAAAATTCAAAGCTAAAAATAAGATTATCTCCGAACAAATCCACACTCACAAAAAGGAACATCAACTTACTAGGGTATTAAGCAAGAGGGACACTTGTATTTCGACTGCGCCTCCTCACAAACTTCGCATTTTCGCGGCCCCATTTTAATCGGCGGGTGAGCAATCTTAGAGTGCTGGAGCATAACACGAAGAGCTTTTCAATGGCTGTTTGCTTTGCTTTTCTGATTCCGGGCTTCGTTGTCGGTGGGTGGAATGGGCCTCTCCGTACGATTTCGGGCCCTACCTCATTTGAAGCAAGACGAAATAGGTCAGCCCGTTAGGGTTTCAATTGAGAAGCCATGAAAGATTTTGAGGCCCACAGCCCACTCTTGAAGGGCCGTCATGGCGCTGCAAATGAATTAGATTTTGATCAATCGTATTAAAAGAAAGGATATATTTATTTACGAACAAGTTCTAATAAAGTTTGATTAACTATAAATATATTTTATTATTATTATCCTTAATTTGATAAAATTATATAATATTTGGACGAAATTCTAGAATATTTATTTTGCCCTTACTTTTATTTTATTTTTTGTCAAAAATAATTTGAAATTTGTTAAAAAAAACTAATAAGGTGAAATTTCTTTTTTACCTTTTGAGTTCATAAATTTAAAAATAAATAAAACAAATGAATACCTAACAAAGACGAATAAACTGAGTTATTATTTGGCAATAGTTAAAATTAGAAAAAAAATAGTAATTTTTCGAACAATAAAAGAATATTTAAAATTATGCTAAAATTTAGAAAAATTCATTGTAAATTCAAATTTTTTCGAGAGTGAGAAATGGAGAAAATTCAAGAAAGAAAAAAAGGCGAGAAAGATACATGAATGGTAAATAATTGGGATAATTATATTTATACTCCTACCTTATAGTCTATTTACATAAATAATCTCTATCTTTTAAATAATTATATATACACCCACTAGAATGTAAGTATCATTCACACAAACCATCTTTATTTTTTTTTAGAAAATCACACTAATATCCCTAAAAAGTATCGATATTTTTATACAAACGATCGTTGTTTTTTCGCTATCAATGATGATTTTTGTAATTATGAAAAAAATAGGGATGATTTGTATTAATCAGGTGAGTAAATATAATTATTCCTAAATAATTTTACAGAATTTTTTATACATTTTTGCCCAAGAAGAGTTACAGGCACGCGGATCTCACGTGCTTAAGAGGATACAACATCTCCTTTTACATCCTCGTCTACCCTATAATACGACTCTCAGTTGCATCTGTTTGCAATCTTTCTTAAACAGAAAGACAACTCTCTTGGAAACAAATAATCCCTAAATTTCGATCCCAATTCACACAGGAGAATCATGGGTCAGGGTACACCCGGCGGTCTTAACCGTCAGCTTCCCGGAGACCGCAAGAACGATGGTGACAAGAAAGAGAAGAAGTTCGAACCGGCGGCGCCCCCGGCTCGCGTTGGTCGGAAGCAGCGTAAACAGAAGGGGCCGGAGGCGGCGGCTAGGATACCCACGGTCACGCCGCTGACGAAGTGCAAGTTGCGGCTTTTGAAACTGGAACGAATCAAGGATTACTTGCTTATGGAAGAGGAGTTCGTGGCGAATCAAGAGAGATTGAAGCCACAGGAGGAGAAAACGGAGGAGGATCGGTCCAAGGTTGATGACTTGCGTGGCTCGCCGATGAGTGTTGGGAATTTGGAGGAGTTGATAGATGAGAATCATGCTATTGTTTCTTCGTCGGTGGGGCCGGAGTATTATGTTGGGATCTTGTCGTTTGTGGATAAAGATCAGCTCGAGCCTGGATGTGCTATTCTTATGCACAATAAGGTATGCTCGTACTTGAATTGTGCAATTAGGGCTTTGGAATTTCTAGGCTTTCGGAAATTAGGGTTTTGGTATTTCGGTTTTGCTCTTTTAAATAGAAAGGAAGAAGATTCTTATGTGTTTTAATAGAGCTATGAGCAGCGAAATTTTGTGCCTGTGAATTTTATAGCAAATTGAAGGATTGGCATCTGTCTGAGGAAAGAAGGCGAGGGGGGAGTTTCACTTAAGTTATTGGTCTTGTGTGCCTGTAGATGGTTTTATCTAGGATTGTGATTCTACTGTGTAGGTTGAGCTAGGATTTTGGAGAGTCTGATTTCCTCTTTGACATGATATTAGATCCCCAGCTGGAGTTAGGCTTTAGGTTATTGCATTAGGTATTTGTCCAATTGAACTTTGATTAGCAGTTCATGGTGTTACTGTTGGGAACTCTTAGTTTGGGCTGTTCTTGGCATTGTGTTTTACTTGTGAGTTAGCTTGACTCTGCAATTCTTAAAGATGTGTTGCAGTGTTTTCTTTTTTGGATATGAAATTGGTGTGAGGAGTATCAATCCTTATGGTGCTATAATTTTGTAAAGTTGGGCTTCAGCAATGGACAGTTCACAGATCTGCTTCAGTATTCACTCCTTTCTGGTGCTTTATTGTAGCACTTTAGCTAGATTTTGATATTGGTTACGAGATTGTCATGAGGTTTTTGAACTAAGGAAATAGGTAGTGGCTCTTGGAGAAGTTTCATAGATCTATTTAAGCTGAAAAAATCCATTTTCTGAAGGAACTAATTCAAGAAACCTAAACGCGTAGAGAAGAATCGCCATCTTGGAGCACAATAAGTTGAGCATCTCTCATTGCAAAATTACTGAATCTCTATATAATAGTAGCTAGTAGTTATGGGCTCTGCTATTCTGGTTTTCAAGGGGCAAAAGGGAGCTGTGTTTACATATTCTAGTTAAAGGTAGAAATCATTGGGGTTTTTATAGTTCATAATTTGTATGTTACACTGAGTATTTCGTAAAAAATGGGACTGCAAATATATTAATTTAAACTAAAAATATTTTCGAATAATTACACTTGGCAGAAAAACTTTTCCTAGATAAGGCACCATTTGGGTTCAATATGGAGGGTTGGAATTGCCTGTACTTTGGGCTTGTAACCTCGTCTTCTTGCAGGTACTTTCTGTTGTTGGACTGCTTCAAGATGAAGTAGACCCCATGGTTTCTGTGATGAAAGTTGAGAAAGCTCCATTGGAATCATATGCCGATATTGGTGGTCTGGACGCCCAGATCCAGGAAATCAAAGAGGCAGTTGAGCTTCCACTAACACACCCGGAATTGTATGAAGATATAGGTATTAAACCTCCCAAGGGTGTCATCCTCTATGGAGAGCCTGGAACTGGAAAAACTTTACTTGCAAAGGTTTGTCTCCGCTTATACATTTGCTGTGTTTTGTTGATTGTCAAGTTCATATATCATCTGTTGTGTATTACCTCTAGTGATTGAATTGAGTGGTCTTATAGTATAGACTCTCTGTTCAGTATCTGTTTTTTGTTTTTGACAAATGTCAAGTTCTTGTGTGCTATGCTGGCGAGTGGCGACATGTAATGAGAGGACAAGCAGGGAAAATGCTGACTGTTCAGTTTGCTTCTATTTCACAAGTTTCCTCATTAATAGTACCAATATTTTTCAAACTTGGGTTGGTTTGTCTAGCTGGTAAAGTTTTCCGACCTGAGACTGTAAGCATTAAGCAGCACCCTCTTGCATTTGATTCCTTATTTGGGCTTAAAAATTTGAGCTGAAAGAAATTTGGCATATGGAGAGTATTGTGGGGTTGCGGCTGCTAGTAGCATTTGAAAATCATGTTCATGGATGGTTACTTCATATGGCTTACCGTGGACTGACCAAGTTATTTCTGCTCAGTCAGTTTACTTGATGCTTTATTCGATATCAGCTGTATTATGTTGTCGAAGTTCGGATGTGAAAAATGCATAATTGCTGAGCCTTTTGTTTTCATGAAAATCTTCAGGCTGTGGCAAATTCTACATCTGCAACTTTCTTGCGTGTAGTTGGAAGTGAATTGATTCAGAAGTACCTGGGAGATGGTCCGAAATTAGTGAGAGAACTCTTTAGAGTTGCTGATGATCTCTCACCATCTATCGTCTTTATTGATGAAATTGATGCAGTGGGTACAAAAAGGTAATGTCCAGATGATTGCTGTTGTTTGCACAGTGACATGGTACTTATTGGTCAATTTTTTGGTACAGGTATGACGCGCACTCAGGTGGTGAACGTGAGATTCAGAGGACTATGTTGGAATTGCTGAACCAGTTAGATGGTTTTGATTCAAGAGGAGATGTCAAAGTAATTCTTGCAACAAATAAAATCGAAAGTCTTGATCCTGCCCTCCTTCGTCCTGGTAGAATAGACAGAAAAATTGAATTCCCTCTTCCAGATATCAAGACAAGGAGGCGCATCTTCCAGGTATGGATGATATTATAATTCGCCACTTCAATAAGTTCTGCACTAGTGCATCCGTGTCTACACCTTATTGACCTTAACGGCCTTTTATCTCATGAAGTAAATGTTTTGTTTGATGTTTAGATACACACATCAAGGATGACGTTGGCTGATGATGTCAACCTGGAAGAATTTGTTATGACAAAAGATGAGTTCTCAGGAGCTGATATTAAGGCCATTTGTACTGAAGCTGGTTTGCTTGCTTTAAGAGAGCGCCGCATGAAGGTAAGGCGAATCCATTCACTAAGATCTCAAAAATCTTCCAACCTTTGTTGCAGATGAGAAAAGATTGCTTTTCTGTACAAGTCAGCCTTTTAGGATTATCCGAACTTGACTGTTTAATCTGATTCTCATATGCAGATTATAGATATAAGGCGCCTAAAGAATCACTTGTTAAATACTGGATGAAATTGCTTAGTCTTAGAATTCTTTTACTTTAACCTGCCACTGAAAATTTCAAATGGGATTGCGCTGAACTTATTTATTATGTTCTGATAATGCTCGAGTATTATAACACATTCAAGCACAGATACTGACAAACTCAATGTCCATGTTTAGGTAACACATGCAGACTTCAAGAAGGCAAAAGACAAGGTTATGTTCAAGAAGAAAGAGGGTGTCCCTGAGGGGCTCTATATGTGATAACTATCATCTTCTCTTTGGAAGTAGACGTGTATCGCTTATTTTTCAATGTGTTTTTATCATCGCATATCGTTCTTACGAAGCTTTGGGAAACTCAGTTTCGACAATTATCAATGGGAAGTCACACACAGTTGGCTGCAATTTGTTTGATACCCTAGTCTTAATTTCTTGAGCTTGTTGAAGTATCTTGAGTATGCTGGGATGCAGTTTTATTGCTTCTCATTCCTTTTTGTCTGAATGCTGGTAACAAGTAAATCTCACATGTGATGAGGTTATAATATCATTAATGTGATTTTATATACATAATGTATATATATTAAATTAAATAAAAAGATGTAATAGAATTTGAAATTGAAAATTTAATCTCCATAAATTTTATGTGTTACTTGGGTTGGGGTGTGGGGGTTATAAAGTCCATGGACCACAGGACCCAAGTTTGAGACGTTTATGGTGTTATAGGGTGAGCTGATATAGTAATTAAATTATTACTACATATATAGCATATATCAGACAGCAGGAATTAATGAACATCATCACTCACCAGCCAGCCACCATGCTTTCAAATTCACCATATATCACTAAATAGCCGTAGGACCGCGTCTATAAATCAATGAGCACCTCCACAACAATGCGTTTTGCATTAGTATTTTATTTTACATACAAACGGCAAATTGTATAATGTTGAATTTATTTGATAGTATCATGGAATAGAGAGGATGCAACATTAACCTAATGTCGTATTTCAGTTTGAATCTTTTGATACAAAAATAAAGTGTTGTATCTCATATTTTATTTAATATATATTTATATACACACATCATATATAAAGAATCGATGCCCATATTATCTATGTATTACAAAAGATATTTATATACACAACAAAATACGAGAAAAAACAACATTTTGTAATAAAAAAAAAAAAAAAAAAAAAAAAGAACTGGTGAAGGCGATAGACGTTGCAGTAAATCTTGTATCATTCTTGCAAAGTGATCCGCTGGTGCAGATCAAAGACTGAGAGATCAAAGTACGTAGTTACTGAACTTTACTTCCATATCCCTCTCCTCAAGCCAATATTTCAGGTTTACCCAACTCAAAGTTAACACTAAATTATAATAATCCTCTATCACACATATGCGTTACACGTTGATATCAAATCTGGGGGTGGTAGTTCAATCTCGGCCCGACAAAATCAATCCCAGACCCACTCCATTTATAATTTTTTTTTTATTTTATCATGATAAAATAGACAATAACAAAATATTATGTCATTTAATTTATTTATTGTTAGGTTCTCGTTCAACAGTTGATGAATTGAAAAATTATCCCACAATACTTAACGATGAGGAAGACGAAGACGTTGTTACTAATGTATAATCGGTATGAATTATTTGGAGTCTTTTATTATGAATAATTTTATTTGTATTTGAAAATCTTTTTCGACTTGAATTTGCGTTAGATCATGAACAATTTTATTTGTAATGGATATATAATTTTTTTTAATATATAGAACAAATAAAAAAATAAAAGTAACCGGGTCTACTGGGTTAGACCTCCCCAGATGGGTTTTGTACTGGGACGGGGCGGGTTGCGGGGCTTTCCCGAAGTTGGTGGGGTGGATTTTGAGTCCTCCCAAAACCGCCCCCTTGCCACCCCTAATCACATACACGTGTATATTGTATGTCGTTGTATATTGTATGTCGTTACATATTTTAATTATAAATAAAATTTAATTATACTTTTTAAGTTGAAAAAGTACATGAGTCAATAACCATTAGTCTGGCACTGTGTGACACGATTGTGTGATAGAACTGTGTGTCCGTTCATGTCAGATCTCAAATACGTAAATGTGTCGCGTTTTCTTAATTTTGAAACCATTTTAAAAATCCCCAAAATAGATGCTAAATGTGTCGAGTTTTCCCAATTTTTGGATCATTGTGAAAATCCCATATAACATATGACTAATGTGACGAGTTTTTTCAATTAGAGATCATTTTAAAAAAATTTTAAAACAAAAAATTAAAAGTATTAAACTCCTTATCCTATGGGATTAACAGCGTAATTTTGCCAAGAAATTAGGATCTTAAACTACAAAAACAGCGGTGCCATGCATATATCTTCATTCTTGTGATAAACTTTGGTAACAATCATAACATTAATGCAATGCAAGTCTTCAACTACTGCAGCTTACAACCTTAACCAACCAAACATTCCACAAACACTTAAAAAACCAACACCAACCAAACACAACTTACACTAAATTAACATAAATATTGTGCTAATACAGTCACATCTAGAACCATAGTACGATGATGAACACTCGAACAAGTAGGTAGCATCAGAACCACAGGACTTCAAGGATACGGCAGGCCGGCACCGACACCGCCACCGCCACCAGCACCACCCCCAAAGCCGCCGCCGAGGTTACCCAAGCCACCAGCACCACCCAGACCACCAGTGGGTAGAGTCCCAACGCCAGCTCCAACTCCGCCGAACCCATTAACTCCACCAAAGCCACCTCCTCCGCCTACTCCAGCACCCACGCCGCCGAATGGTATCCCGGAATCCCCAACGCCGCTGTAGCCGCCGACGCCCCCGAAAGAGGCAAAGTTCTTCTCGTCAGTGAGGCCTTTGTCACTAGGCAAAACCCTAGCTGCTGCAGCCCCATGAACTGCGAGAAGAGCAACAAGAACCATGAAAGCCCACCTCGCCATTTTCTTAGATATCCCTCTGTATAAACTTGTGATCACTGAATCTTTTTCTGTTTTTTGTTCTCCAAAACCCTAACTTGATACCTTGAAGAATGTGTGTTAGACCTTCCTTTTAAAGAGGGAGGAGTTAGAGGTAGAGGGAGCAGTTGGGAGAATTGAATGCATGAGATTTGATGTGTAGACATCATGGGTTTTGTGTCTTGGAGGTATGGTGTAATATGTGTGTTTGTGTGTGTGTGTGTGTGCGTTTTCTTTCTTAATTTTGTTTGGTGGTTTTCTGCGGGGTTTTTGTGCATTGGTTAATGCATGCATGCTAGAGCTAGACAACCTTAATTAGATAGCGACTGAGTGATATCGATCTCCTACTTCAAAAGATTATTTTCATATGTTTGAATGAGGTTTTTTTTTTTTTTTTTTTTTTTTTTTTGTGTGTGTGTGTGTGTGGAAGAATTTAATTAATAATTAGTATAATGGAAATTTTGTTATTCATGGTTTACAAATTGAATCAATCACATAACGTGTAAATTACGCTTATTATGTAATTGATTATTTGGGTTTTTTTTTTAACTGTACAACAACACATTACAATCGTATTATACTTGTATCATGATTAATTTAGATATACGAGCACGGTTTGGGTTTGAAAATTTTCAAGTGTGATATGATATATCTTTTTTATGACATATGTATATATATATACTAGTCGTCGTCGCACGCGGTACCCACGAGCATATAAAAAGAATTGTTGTGTGAGATAAAGAAAAAATTATGAAGAAAACAATCGTGGTGTCAGGAAATAAGAAAGAAAGAATTTTGTGGAAAAAAAGATATAGAGTGGGGTGAGAAAAAAAAAACGCGGAATAGTGGGTTCAAAAAAAATTGTGAAATAATTAGAAAAATATCAAAATGACTATTTTGTCCAATTTTTCTTTTTAAGGAAAGAACTAAATTAAAGAATAAATCTTGGTATTCAAAAGTTGGTACGACAAAAGGTTTTTTTTTTATAATACTAGTTGTCGCTGCACGTGGATTCCGCGAGCATATAAAAATGAATTATGGTGTGTGAAGGTAAAAAGAAATTTATGGAAACAAATAAATTGTAATTGTAAATTGTAATAAAATGGAGAAATATGGGGAGAGAGAAATGTGGAGTAGTTGGTAGTTAAGAGAAAAAATAAATTGATATGATCAAAATATATTGAAATTACTAATTTGGCCAAAACAAAATTGAAGCAAAGAAATAAATTAAAAGTATAAATTTGAGTATTCAAAAAATGGTACGATAAAAAATTTTCTTTTATAATAATATAGATGACTATATCATCAGGTTAATTGTAATTCACGTGCCACAGACCGTGCCTTCTTACATGAATTTAAGAGATCAAGAGATCGAATTGATATAAACACAAACTTATTTGTAGCATCAGATCACATCGTTAGAGATCGAATTCAATTATTTTGCATTCTTGATGAAGATGTGGTGATGGCTCACCTTTTATATATACAATAGCTTTGGCTCAAATCATATACTTTATGCTACTTCGACCGAAAATTCTATGATCACGTATGAGGAGGGTTGTTATAAGTTCATTACATCTGCGACCTTTTGCTAAAAAAAAAAAGGTAGATATACGAACATTAATAAAAACATTTAGAGTAGGTATATCTTTTTAGTACATGTGAGATAGAGACGGGTTTAAACAATTCATAAAAAAAAAAAAAAGAAAAAATTGAGACAATCATAGCTAATAAACAATATTTCTAATTTTGAGACAACACCTTCTAAGTATAGTGCACATATTTATATATGTCCAATATATATATATTGCTGACATTGAAGCTCATGCATGATTAATTGCGTCTTCTGATCTTGAAATTATTTATATTATTAGATATGAATGTATGTATATTTAGTGCAACCACATGATTTTGCAGGGTACGTAGACAAGTGTTGACGGGCCCCTACCTCCTTTGAACGAAAATAATGTGTAATAACGACTTGTCAATCATTAGAATATAGTACGGCCAAAAAATTTAAATTGTTTGATTGATTTAGTAGGTTTAGGTTGTTCAAGATTTTAATTCTGTATATGTAAGGAATCAACGTGTTATACTATACTCCATACGTACATTCTCATCAGTTGTTTGAACTCAATTACTTGACAAGTTCACATATTCTATTCTGGGTTATGCTAGTCCTATTCCTCAAAACTCATAACTCATCTGGGAATATGGCCTGCTTTTAATATTTCCTATTTTTTGAAACACGAAAAACTGAAATTTGATTTCTTCCAACGATGTGATGTGACGTGAGTGTTGAATGCCTTGATTTTGAATATTCTATTCCAGATTATGTTGCTTTTTTTTATTTCGTTCAATAACGGGTAAAATACTTTTTTGATCCCGTAAAATTAAGACATTATTTGTCTTGGTGCCATAATTTAGGTAGGTGGTTGTTTTAGTCTTACAAAACACGTTTTTCAATTTTCTTGGTTCCAAAATGTCACGTGCTTTGCACATGGGACATGACATATTGGGACAAAAAAATTGAAAAACGTGACATTTTGGGACCAAAAAAATTGAAACACATATTTTATGAGGCTAAACCAACCACATATTTAAGTTGTAGTACCAAAACAAATAATGCATTTTAGAAAATAACGTTGTATATTTTATTTATAAAATTTCCTTATACGTATAGTGAGGTGTGCTTATTTATGGTCTCAAACGCATGTCCTCATCCTTGACAGTGATTAGAGTCGAAATCATTTAAATTTTTACTTAATAAATTCAAAAAGAAAAAAAATATAGGGTAGAAGAGAAGCAATAAGTGCAGAGTAGATGAGATGAGAGAAAATTAAAAAGTTGAAATGAAAAAGGAAAAGGAAGAATTGTATGGAGGAGAACAGCACTCATTTGAGAGGCCATCCGCCAGCCACTCGTCACCTAACGGAGTTAATTGCATTTGCATAGGGAATTATTAACTCCGTACATTAGATGATAAATAATTAAATATAGGGTAAATTATATCTATTTTTATTGAGGTTGGACATAATTACAAATATCTATTCATTATTTAAAAATTATAAATACCCCCTGAGGTTTATAATTTTCAACCAAATGCTTGAAATTGACCATTTTGCCCTTAATTTTTTAGTAAATTGCAGAAAAATCAGCCGAGGCAAATTGCATTATTAACTCCTCTGTGTAAAATTTTTTTAAGAACCTCTTCATGTGCATTGTAGTCCAAAAAAATTTAAAAATTAAATAAAATGCATAAGGGCATTTTGGTAAGTTCACCCATAAAAATGGATGGAAATGAGTTATTTATAATTTTTCAAACAACGATGGAATATTTGTAATTATGTCAAACCTCAGGGAAGATAGACGTAATTTATCCTCAAATATATTATATTTCTTATATAATTAATTCATATATAACAGAATTTAGATTTTCCCTCCATAAACATGTAGAGGTGATTAGTCAAACTAGGCTTGTCTGATTTACCTACAGTGCCTTGAATGCTGGTCGTACAGTTCCATCCCACCCACCTCCTCTGCACTTCTGAAACCACCTTAAATGCAGTGTCTGCAGTTGCCCGATACTGTTGGAATTAATTTGGTTAATTCCTTATTAAAAATACGAAATCAATATATATTTAATGTTTTATTTTGAATATCTTAAATCTATAATCATAAATTCAATTTCAATTTATTTGGACAATTTTATATTATGAATAATTTCTTGTCAGTATTTAATAGATAAATATTTACATTTCTTAGTGCGAAGTCATTTGAATTTTTTTTTTCTGATTCAAAAAATTATTCAATCAAATTTGAAAATTTTGTAATTAAGGATTTAAATTTTTAAGTCTAAATTTGTGAATCCAGACTCAACGTAAATTAATATATATCGATAGAAGAAAAATTCTTGTTCGAACCAGATTTCGTCGAACCAAATCAATTATAAAGCAAGTGTGATACATTTGTTACGTGATTTATCACTTTTCCTAAACAATTACACGATAAGTGTATTACACTTATTATATGATTAGTTCAGGTTTGACCGAGTCAAATTCGAGCTAGAATTTCACATTGATAGTATCATACTTACTGTGAGTTCGTTTATAAGCTTATTTATGGGCCCATGTTGACAGCCCAAAGCTATTTATGAGGAATTAAGGCATCAGAATATGGGCCCAATGGCCCACTTAAATGAGATCAAATTATACCCACTGGCCCAATTATGAGTCAAAGTCTAGCATCCACAACCACCGACATGTTCAGATCCTTTGAAAATTTTATGTTTAATGTTATGTTTTTTTTTTCCTTTTTAATAAAAACAGCATTAAATTACACATGATTAGAGTATCATTAATTGGTAATTTGTAATAATTATTTATTAACAAATAACTATGTAGACGTGGTTTGTTTGGGTTTTGTGCGTCTAGATGGTGACGATAATCTAATTCCAATATATATATACTAATTGATGTGGCACGCCGTCTCTATGTGCATATAATAAATATTCTTTTACACTTTAAAATATATTATTATTATAAATAAGAAAAAAATATAAACTATTATATCACATTAAAAAAATAAAAAAAAAAAAAAATAATTTATTAATTAGTGAAACTTTGGAAGTTAAATAAGTTGGTTATATTATCGATTGAAGGGCATTTTTGACCTTACAAAAAATGGTGCAGCGGTGTAAGTAACCGATGTTTGTGAATGTGGAAGGGGTTTTCTTTATATTATAATATAGATATATATATATATGTATATATTTCCTGTATCATAAATAATTATAACTTAAATATTATGATAAATCAATACTATTTACAATGATAAAAAGAAAATCAAAGCGAAAATTCTAGCCACTGTTAATCAACAATTGTCATAGTTATTAGTTATGGTTTGAAAAATTATATTTAGTACTCCTGGAGTTTGATTCCATTTAATAAATAGGTCCCTCCATTAGTTAAAATACACTTAATTTCTTGATATTAACAAAAGAATTAAATAAAAATCGATATTTATCATCGTTAGACTTATTACTGACTTATTGTAGGTCAAACAACTCTTTTTTTTTTTTTAATTAAACTACCCTTGCAACGGTAGAGAAGTGTCTCCTCACATGCGTTAACGTGTGCAGATGTATAAGGCTAGTTTGATAAAAAAAAAAAAAAAAAGAATGTTTGACTTACAATAATTCAGTAATAAGTAATCAATGGTAAATAATGATTTTCATTCAGCTTGTTCGCTAATTAAACAAATTCGGTGAATCTTGAATAATGGATGAACCTATTTGTTAGATAAAAACAAACCTCAGGAATACTATATATAATTTTTCAAACCACAAAAGGTCTACGTGTAATTACGCAAAACCTTAACGGAGGGGAGTATAATTATCCAAAACATTTGTAAAGATTTTCAGCTATGTATAATTTATTAGCCACGTCTGTAAAAACAATGATTAATAATCATAGCAAAATAATGGTTAATTAATATTCATCACACCACAATCTTTTGGCTTTCATTAGGCTAATTAATTATGACAAAAGACTATATTTCTTCTAATAATATATAAAGTAATAAAATTTTAAAAAATAAATAAAAATCCTATTAAATAACAAAATCTGTAAGTCACCCCCTTTGACTTTACCACATTCTCATCCATTCCCTCTACAATTGACTGCAGCCTATGAATGGGTAAGTTTCCATATATATTACAATGGTAATAAAATGCAATTCCAAGAATCCATCTCTTAGGCCATGATTGGTACGAGGGAATGGGTTGAGAATGGAATTGATATTCCCAAGTTCATTCCTATACATATGATTGGTATAAGAAAGGAAAGGAATTGGTCATTCCATAGGAATTCTTATTCCCTTAGGGAAGGGATTAGTGATTCCATCCCCACACCATGGTATTACCTATTCCTATTATGTTGGGAATGGAAAAAAATATTTTCTTGACAAAATTATTCTTATTAACCAAAACAAAACCTATTTCTATCATCATATTCTTATTAAACGTCTTCTTCAAATATATAACTATCAAAATTACCAAGTAAATTTTATTGGCACTCACTTTTTTAATATCTTCTTCTTGTATGATTACTTATTATTATTCATGTGGGAATATTACTGCTGAAGGAAAATCATATAACTATGAAAAAACCACGTAAAATAACATATAAAAACAACAAAAGTCATATGATAAACCGACCAATATCATTTCATCTCATTAGTCGGTCTCAACGTCCACCATGCTTGTTCAAAATTCATCCCCTCCTGACCAACTTCCTTACTTTTATTATGCAATTTTTTGTTAGTATATACCACACATATTTTTTTAAAAATTATTTATATTATTATTAAAAATTAATCCTCATAGAAGACGGCTCATTTTTTTATTGAATATTCAGACAAAGTAGTAGATGCATTGTGATTAAATTAGATTAATTATTGGTTGTTCAAATTAATACAATATCTTTTGCAGAAAAAATATTATCTATGTGTTCTAAGTAAATAAATTTTCTCATAGATTGTTTTTACTCATATATGAGATTTTTAAATAAATTTCTTATAACATTCTATAAGTAATTTTTAAAATACAACTATTATAAAATGCATTCAATGTTCCCAAAATAAAAAATATATTAAAGGGCACATTTGTCGTAAAAGTAATTTTATTCCATTACTAACCATCTCTTTTTGATTATCAATTATGTGAATGGAATCAATTAAGAAATGATAGTTCCATTGCCTTCTAATTCTTGTGTATACCAATCATAGGAATGGCCCATCTTCATTCCATTCTCAACTTCATTCCATTCCCACTCAATTCCATTCCTACATACCAATCATGCCCTTAGATTTTAAATTATGGTAAATTATACAATAATAATATTTACATACCATAACAAACATGATTCTCAACATATTAAGAAGCAAATGATTTAAAATAAAATTTTCAAATAAATATTTCTCCAATTATAAATAATTGGCGAGGTTGGCCTTCTCATTTCCCCTCATCAAACCTATCTTCCAAAGAAAAACAAAAGAGATTTTTCTCATAGTTTTCGTGGAAAAAATGAAGAACCAAAGAGCCCTTATTTCAATCCAAAAAACCCTTCTCATATGGCTTGTTTGCATCGCTTTACTCTCTCTATCAGGTATAATTTTCTTCGTTGTATATATATTATTTATCGTTCGACAGACCTACTTAAGCCCTTTTTTGGAAATCTATTAAGAAACGTTCGATGCCATTATATCCTGATTACATCTAGAATGAAGTTCCGAAATCATACAAGTATGAGGTTCGAGGGCTTAAGTCCTACCAAACGTGTTAATATTCTGCTGTCTGAACTATGCTTGTTTTTACACTATCATTTTTTCGATCAGCATACTATCTCAATTTTGTGAAATTTACACTTTATCATATATATGATCGTTTTTCAATCAATTTTCTACTGAAAAACATCATATGCAGTGTACGTCTTTTTAAGTGCAGGTGTAGTAGTTGAAGGAAAGGAAGGATTAAAGTACTTTGGGCCATGTGAGAAGTTCCCAAACCCAATCTGCACCCAAATCTGCATAGATTCTGGATATAAAAAGGGTGGTAGCTGCAGAGACTCTCCAGACCCAAAATCCACACCCAGGGGCTGTTACTGCATAACAAATTGAAAAAATCCTATTAATTCCTTAACCCCTTTTTATTTTTAATTATTAAATATATATAGATATATTTCAAATATTGGGTTTTATAGAATTGTTAATTACATGTAATAGATCTTTCGATCAATTATTGTTCAATGATAATATTACATGGTGATTGGCTTTATTTTTGGATTGTAGTTTATTTTTGCTCGTACTAAAAAAAGAGAAAAAAAAAAGCAATAACAAATTAAGTGGTGATAGTAAAATTATTAATAATTATATGTATATTAAATTTATTGTTAATTATATGTTGAAATTAATAAAAACTTGAATGAAAATTAGTATTTACTATCGATTGACTTATTGCTGATTTATTATAGGTCAAATAATTTTTTAATGACCAAACTAATTTTCACAAGTTAATGCATGTGAGGAGGTTTATTTTTATTGTTATAAGGGTAGTTTAGTTATGAAAGATTTGTTTAGCCTGTAACAAGTTATTAATAAGTCAATTGAGTGTATATATCAATTCTTATTAAGTTTTTTTCATTAACATCAACAAATTTGGTGAATTTTGACTAGCAGGGTTGCAGAGAGACCTATTTGTTAAATGAAAATAAATCTCAGGAATTCTATATATAATTTTTCAAGAGGTTTACATCTAATTACAACAAATTTTAAAGGTAATTAACCCAAATTATAATTATCACTTGAGATATTATCTTTAGTGACAACTTAAAAATGTCATTTCAATTTTGGCTTAAATAAATTTTTGGTCCTGTAATTTTGGCACTTTGGCATTTTTATCCTTTATCCTTTTAGGATTGCAAAAGAGTCCTGTAACTTTTTGACATTTCGTGATTTTTGTCCTTCTGATGCCGAATTTCGCAATAGTCGCCGAAGATATCATGTGCCCTCATGTGGTTCATTTAAATCAGGACTTTTGTTTGGATTGGTTCACTTTTGCCAATATGGATGGAAAATTAAAAAACAAAATCAGGTGGCACATGATTTATTCTGACAACTTTTGCAAAATTCGTTACCGGAAGGACCAAAATTGCAAAATATCAAAAAGTTAAAGGACTATTTTGCAATTCCTAGAAAGATAAAGGATAAAAATGCCATAATCGCAAGGGGCACATGATTTGTTCCGGCAACTTTTGCAAAATCCGGCACCGGAAGGACCAAAATCGCGAAATGTCCAAAAATTACAGGACTATTTTGCAACCCTAGAAAGATAAAGAATAAAAATGCCAAAGTGCTATAAATACAGGACGAAAAATTTATTAAAGCCTTTCAATTTTTGTTAATAAATTTTTTTGCTGTGCCACCTCAGTTTAATTTCTGACAGTGTTAAATTGATTAAAGTTATTTATGTGGTGTCTGAAATCATTTTGACTCAAATTAAAATAAAACTATATATATAGTTTATAAAAGAAATATGATATGATGCGGCAAAAGGGCATTTGTATCCAAAATTAAGGATAGAGAATAAATTTTTTCATTAAAAAAAATGAAGATGTTGGATTAGATGCTTTATGTAATTCAATAAAAATGGAAAATTAATTTAAAATTGAAAAATTAGAGAACATCAAAATTTATATAATTCAATTCGGTTTGTATAATTACGTTCTTGGAAAAAAGCAATGGATCCACCACATATATGGAAGAAGAGATCATAATTTTTTTTTTTTTAAAAAGTAAAAGCGACGTGGTATTATTATTTGAAATAAATCGATTATAATCATTCTTATAAAAAATCTATATCTAACAAAGATAATTGTATCTAATATTACATCTACTATTACAGTAGGACGCCACTTACTATTAAAGTAGAATAACATTTCACGTGTTGGTGGAGTTCGAACCTATAATCTTAGAGTCGTGGGGCCTCAACTTTGTGGACTGGGCTAGGCCTCATTGACGAAGATATCATAAACATATATACTTGTATTCTCTCATTTGAATCCTCTCTATGTAACATTATTCTTCTTATATAAAATAGTCAAATATATTATTATATTAAGATTTCATTATTAATTGCGTAATTAAAAAGGGAAATTGAGGGGAAACAAAAAGGGGTAATGGGTGACAACTTAATGGAAATAATGAATAATTAAGTAAAAAATGGCTGTGATGGGATTAAAAGCTATAAATTATAAACTTTTATTAAAAAGTAATTTGAATTTAATTTAATTCTAACAATTAATATTGAAAACAGAAAAACTGAAGGCCCAAAGTTGTTTAATCTTCCTGAATTAGGGTTTCCTTGTAATCTATTTTAATTTTCATTTACTTCTTTCTCCAGCGTTTTTTATTGCCTTTTTATTTTAATAACTAAAAAAAATAAAAAAAATTATTTAAGATTATATAGAATTTTTTTTGCTTAAATTCTATTATTTCTAAAAACAATCTCTCTTAAAAATAGTAGTAGAAATGAGTGTATTGGACTAAAACTCGAAAAATATCACAAAAAGATAGAAAACTGGCAATTACTTCTCACTTACATTGAAATTTCCGTTTACTTTGATGGAGGAGTTGACGGAAGGACTAAATTTGTAAAAAAATAATAATAATTTGAGGATCAAATTTGCAATCTCAAATTATTTGAGGACCAAAATGACTCAAGTGGTTATCTTTGAGGACACAAAATGCACTTATCCCGTTTATCTTAATTTATTAAATTATATATTTACCATAAACACCAAACAACCAATCAGAACTTTTTGAAATATTAAAAGAATCTAAAATTTTAAAACTTCATAATTTTGGTCAAGATTGATGAATTATGATCAGATCCCCTTCCTTTTTATATATGGTAGCAATAAATATATTTCCCCTACTGTTCAAAAAATAAATATATTTCCCCTACAGTTAAAAAAATAAATATATTTTCCCTATAAATAGAGAGAGGGGTTAATTTCTTTTCTTTACATAATCATTCAAACTCAAATGGCAACAAAAAGACTCACTTCTCTCTCCATTGGACTCCTAATTTGCATGGCTTTCCTCTTAACCTCTGGTGATTTTACTAATTTCTCTCTTATCCTTATGCTGCTAGTTGGTGCAGTGGTGTTACAAATCGTCATTTTTGACTGAAAAATATTTTTTTTATATTAATATAAATACGAAGACTAAGAAAATACAGTATTACCATCCATCTTAGTTCTTTCTAGACGATTGTATGTATATGTTTTTGTGCGACGATCTCCTATTCACGAGAATTTTGTGTTTTTTTTTTTCTTTTAAGTTTTGGCATAAAATTAAAATTTTGATTTAATATAAAATTGAAATAATTGTTTGTAGGTGCGGCGGAGGTGCGGATTCTGCAAGGGCCGTGCTCGAAATTCCCAGACTGCAACAAGCATTGTGTTGAGACAGGATTTAAGGAATTGGGTGGAAAGTGCGTTCCTCTTACACCTGACAAAGGGGCTCCTCCTGTTTGTGTCTGCTTTGCCAATTAATTCATAATTCCCATTTTATCTATCAAATTTAAGTATTATATCAATAATAAAACGCTTTTAATTTATTGTTATTTCGATTTTAATTTGAATGAACGAATTAATGTTTTTGCGATATGTGCGAGATTTAGATTGTATAATATACGTCAGCAACGTTAATTAAAGATCGGAGAATTCACATTACCAATAATAATTACGGGCTTATTTATATTAATATAATAAAAAAATTACAAGTATGTCGCCAAAGGTAGCGAATCGTGACTTGGGCTCGCAACCTGTGACTTGGGCTCGCGACCGCGGGTTGCGAGCCCAAGTGGGATTTATTGACATATATATAGTGCGATTTATTGACAATAGATAATTGTTGTCACATATTGTGTTGTCACTATAATATGTCATTAATTATATAGGTGACAATTTTATGCACTAATAGCTAGTGGCAAGATCAAAATTATTGTTACTGTTTTTTTTTAAGTGCAAGTGATGAACTTTATTTAAATAAATTGGTTACAATAATTCATGTGAAATATTTATATCTAACAACGATAATTATGACAATCTTATACTAATTACTAATATCATATAACTATATTCAATCAATACCTACTATTAAAGTATAACAGATAATCACACACATTAGTGGGTCTGGGCCCATGACCTAAGAGTCATGGAGTCTCAACTTTACCAATAATCACGTGAAATTATGTCGTAATATTAAATTTTGTTGTTGTGACAACATGCAATTTAGACTATTTTCTTAATTACAAAACTCAATAAGGATATGATTCAAGCTAACTCATTTGTATTGATAGCTGAATCTGTATCCTATTACTGATGAGCCTAACTCAATTGGTGAAACTGATGCCCTATAAGTATAAGATCATGGGTTCGAACCCATCAAGGCACCAACGTATCGGATATCATTCTACTTTAATAGTAATTGTCTTTTTACTTTAATAATAGTTGTTCTTGATTAATTAGATAGAGTTATCTGATATTGATGATCAATGTATGATCGTTATAATTGCCGGTAGCTGTTAGATATATATTAAATATTTGATATTGATGAGTGTAATCGATTTACTCAAAAAATAATATTTCAATCATTCACTTAATGAAAAAAAATCTATATCCCCGATCGAGACAAAAAACACAATAAAGGGCAAGAAGATTCTTCCATAAAAGCATCATGAGATCAAAACCATATATTTTTTAATTAACCTGTAATTACTTGATTAGCCCTAGTCAAGGGGGTATTCATTTTATTTTATTATCTAAAATAAAATGAATACCCCCTTGCCCTTAATGAAAAGAATATCATTTTTTGGGTCGTGACGTGTGAAGCATATCTAGATCACAAGCTCCCTTTTTATTTTATATCAATCCCATTGTTAGTATAGATATTTGAATATTTGATACTGATGATAGGTAATCGATTTACTAAAAAAATTACAGATTTTTGCAACATCATTTTACAGTCAACTTAAGTACATTACAAGGATTTAAATACTCAAGAGTCAAGTCAATAAAATACAATGAGATTATGTGAATCAAATATTCAGAATAAAGTTATGTTTAACTTTAAAAAAATCTTAAGTAAAGTGAAATCAATTTCCCCACTCAGATATACATGAATTTTGAAAATAATTACCATAAGCAACCAATACAAGACTACATATTATAAAAGCCCTAATAAATTCAAGATTTTTGTAATAATATTACATTAATATTTTCATTCTCGAATTAAAATATAGAAAGTAATGAAGCCATCTCTAGTATATAATAGAGGGGCTGCAGGCAGAGGAAGAAATATTGTACTTATATATCCTGAAGCAATTTCAAGAAATTATTCAATAATGGCTACTTATAATATTTCCAAATCTCTACTATTTATTGGCCTTATTTCTATGGCATTATTGTTCTCAACATCCGTTTCCGGTGAAATACCTTCAGGTATTGAAATTATCTCATTATTTTCTTACAATATTGAAATATTTTCATATTATTTTCTCATTAATTAACTTATAATTACATATATTTTTTATAATTAATATTTCATCAGTCTAAATCTTTTATTGTAAATTGATGATTGCATATGATCTCGCATGCTATTGACTTTTTTTGGAGGTTGTAAAATTACAGCTACCTTTATTGAGATTTGTTACAAATACCACTTCGTTGTTTGAACAATTACAAACTACCTTCATAATTTTAACGTTCATCTAATAATGAGCCCATTCCATTAGTCTAAGTCAAATTTTAATCCGATTTTTGTGGTAAACTGATTCAAATGACCTTTTGGATTATGAATTATAATTTTTATATACTTGTTAAAATTTTTAAAACTATTTATGATTTAATATGTCATATAGATTATTTACTCTACACACTTTCAGATTTACCTTTTTTTATATTTTCTCAAACATATTTTTAGAAGAAAAAAAATTCAGTAGGTAAATAGTACTTTCTACCTCACCTTTTAGGGGCTACATAATTATTTTTCATCTGAGGGAGATACTTGTAATTTTTTCAAACAATGAAAGGGTATTCGTAGTTATGTCAAATTTTAAGGACGCAATTGTATTTTACCCTTTTTTTTTATAAATATATAATTGATACAGATTTTTTCTTCAATTTATTTATGTG